>JAQPZY010001188.1:1045000-1437500 GCA_029931535.1 Margaritifera margaritifera
GAGAAAATCGCTACATAATGCAACATTGTTGTCTATAAAATCATTAATTTGCATATCAAATCAATAATCGTTACATGTTTGGAACGGTATTGAAATTCCCTGTCTATTAGTTATTTTATTTTATTTTAGCTTTCTATGGCATTGGTATATCAACCCTAGGGAAGTATGCAGGAGCACTGTGGATGTTGTTATATTTTTGCAAGTTTTTGACAATTTACACCTATGTACTTAATTGCATGTATTTGTTGGTACCTAATGCATATTAATGAATGTATAATGCACACCTGATCAATGAATAACCTTAACTATTTAATGTGAATATTGATATCTCACATTAGTGAAAGGTTATGAAAGATTAAATGTTTGGTAGCATTTGTTTTTACAAAAACCAACAATTTCATAAAAAGAATTCATATACCAATATTGTATTCAGTTTTAACATATATACAAATATGAACAATTTTTTGCAATGTTAATAAAATTAATTTAAGCAAACAAGAGTGAATTCATACATGAAATGAAAAGTGAGTGTATAAAGTACTGTAGTATGTCAACCAACCAAATCAATATCAAAATACAATTTTAACTAACATTATGTATATAGAACAAAACTTATTAGGCAGCACTGGATATAAATAAGAATATTTCATTTGTTTAAATATTTCAGGAAACAAACCTCTCGGGTGAAATATAAAAATGTTAACGTGTTAAAATGGTTAATGTTGTTCAAAAATGTTAAACTTTATGGTACTGCATTTGAAGTTTTGTTCAGTATATATAGTTCATGTCTTCAAGTTTGATGTACATGTCTGGTCCAAATTTTCTACATGAATGCACACTTATCAGTCATATTCAAGAGAACTGGTGGACACATAAACAAAAGCAGTGTCCTTTCGTCATTTAATTGAATATAAACACACAAGTCTTTGATGTTTGTAATTGGAACTATTTTTGTACTGCACATACTTTGATTTCAAAGGGACTATATTAACAGGATTTTCATTCATCACACCATTTTCAATTGAAACTTCAGTATTAATTCCCAATTCCTTTATGACTGTATAATATTGTGGTTGACACAAAGAGTCAATGGTATAATGTATGTGACAATGCGTATAAACATCGATATCTTTCTCAACATGGCCAAATTTTCTTGATGCATCATTTTCATAGAACATAACAGTGTACGAGTTTCGTTCTTTAACTGCAGTATACTGTAAAGATTGAAACAGAATTCCATCTTTATACATTTTGTAGAAATAAAGCACATTTTTGGGCTTCATTAATGTCAAGGACTGAAGTTAAAAGGCTAAGATGTGCATCTGAAAGTCTGTGCATACGTGCAAGCAACAGGGCACTAACCAGTACTTGATTCAGCACAGCAATTTGTCACAAGACATACAATTTTACTGTTCAGACACCATTCAAGAGTTGGATTTACAAGCTTCAACCTAGTGAAAATGTGAAGTGCATCTAACTAAAATGTCCTTATTTGACCGAAATATTTGTATTTCATCAAATTTCAGTAATAGTTTCCTGAAATTTCACAGATTGTGCCAAACGTTTTGAAAATGTTTAATCTTGTACAGAAAAATCTCACCAATTCACATGAGCTGCTCATCAGCTGCACATGAGAACCTTGTTAGAACCGTATGCAAATTGGGTAGACTTTGCAAGCTCATGTGTGCATTTTGTTACATCTTGTTAGCCATAGAAAAACTAACCAAATTTTCACATGTGCAGGTTTTGCTTAAGTGAGAATTTGAATGTTCACATGAGACAGAATAACTTAGAAAACATTATTTTCCATTACATCTGACTATGTTTGAATTTTAAATTTGTCCTAAGTTGGATTTTTTCATGAGAGTTTTCACATGAGCAATTTGGACTTAAATATTCTGTGTAAATGTTGGATGTTGAGCAAGGCATCCAGATTATTGTCAAATCAGACATTTCTTTTGAATACAACATTACTCAGAGACAAGATTCTAATGTTTAAGAGTCCCATTTCCACAGCATATTCGATGTATTTTCAACAATGGTATCAAAAAAGTAATTTCTTAAACAATTTCCAGTAGCAAATGTACAAGAAATAATTTTATGATAAAGATGCCCTCAATTAAACTAAACATAAAGATTATCTTTTGATTTCCAGTATTTCCATTTTGTTATACTTAATAGTATAACCAGATTTATACTACATTTTTTAATCTATTAAATATCAAAACTTTTAATACTACTACTACTAATAATAATAATAATAATAATAATAATAATAAACTCCATTATTCATAGAATTAAAGAAAAGTAAATGAGTGTGATTTTATTTCTGTACCATACATTTCCATACAATATCAATGCTTAAATAATGAGTTTTGTTTTTACCAAAAAGGGGAAAAAATCAATCATTATTTATAAAATTCCATTCTTCTGAATCTTTTGCTTTTTGTCATCAGACATGTTATACCTGCCCCCTGTTGTTATTACCGTAAGTGCAGTTGTGAACAGTGTGAAATTATACCATTATTATTATTATTATTATTATTATTATCTGCTGCCAGAAGAAAAAAATTGGCAGTTCTTTTATGCTGAATAAAAACTTAAAAATGTATATAATTAATGTTTTCTTTGAAGAGAGAGAGTCATCCCATTCTGCCAGCATTCTATAAAGAATTATACCTCACGATTTTTTAAAATATACAAATCAAATAATAAAATCATTTAAGATGAAATCTGATTTTCTGCGACAGAGATCTAATTCGGTTTTGAGACGGTAACGGCGGTTATTTCCCTTGCTTACAATCTGGAGACTGGTTTCCTGATCACAAAATATCCACATAACTTATTTGAGGTACTAATAGCACAGGACTACCACGGCAGCCTGGTTCTCAAACAGGCTCCATTTTTAAGCTTGAACCACAAATTACCTCGTTAAATCGGGAAATTTCATTGCAAGTAATACCAATACATGTCCGGCAACTGATCATAGAACCTTGGAGATAACTGTTGCGATCACAAATCACGGAGTTATCATGTTGGTGAGCAAAACAATAATATATTACATTTTTCCGGTTTACGGGACTGCAATTTGTCAGCTATTTAAAAATTGTTGCGGCGCAGTTTTGCGCACACGATTTAATACATCAAATGAGATGACCAAGTAATCTGGCTCTATATAATCATTGAGACTATAATTTTGCACATCATTATTATTTAATGCTGCGCCTGCATGACTGCAGTTCTAGATGCACTGATCTCTGTTATCGACACAGGATGACAAGATTAGTAAATTACATGCAAGCTTGTTAATCTCATTTCCGTTTTTGTTAGGTACTGTTTTTCTTCATCCCACATATCAAATTCTATAATTGTCCTGATGCAGTGAACTTTAACTGAGCCAAGTTTAGAGGTTGTGTACATGTAGGTATGCTTCTAAAATTTGTATTTGTCATTTTTTTTAAAATAATGGCAGTGATTTTTTTCAAGAGTTTTGAGGAACAAAGTGAGTAATTTCATTGCTTTTTTACAGATTTAAAGTCTCGAATGTTTGACAGATATGATGTCGCGGCCCTTTCAAAGGTGAAACTAAAATTTAGGATCTCTAAAGGAATCGGTCATGAATAATACTTAGAGGTGTTTATAAGTCTAGTGATGTGATTTTGGAATGTTGAACCAAAAAATTAAATGCTTTTGCCAAATAGGTAAATTGTCATATGTTTTGTCCAGGTTACATAGTACATGTTACTGTAATCAATCTATTTCAGTGGATGGGTACGTGAATCATACAAAAGCTAGAGAGGATGCATTATTTTATTCTGCAAGGATTTGTTTAGAAGAGGTGATTTAGTGTATTTCAAATGACTAGCATTATGTGGGGTTTTTTTTTATCTAAAAGTGTATGATTTTAACAGATGGAGAGGGGGAACCTAACCATCTAACAACATCACCACCACCTATGGATTTCTATATGGAAGTGAAGTAAACTGTGTCATCCAGAAAAAAATGTGATGATTTTCCCACATACTCGAGAAAACGGCTGTGGGAGATTCATTATACTGAAGAGCAAATCTTAATGTGGATCAGCCTGAATTTCTGGAATCTTTCCTTAATAATTCATTGCATATGCTCCAGATCACACACCCATTAAGTCTTCTTTATTTGCTCTATGTGCAACAATTTTGCAAGGAAAGCAGTATGCTTAATTTAAAAAAGACACAATTTGTCACAGCTAATGAGTTGTATTTTGTGTACGAAGTTCTATTACAAAAAATATGGAATAATATATCAGAACATCATGGCACTCTATTGAGAGGTTTAATTTTAAGAAACTTTTAAATGTTATGATAGAAACTACTGGTATATTGCACAAGTGTACACAATAATGTTTAACTTTGATGAATACTATTTGAGGCAATTATGATAAATACTGTTTCAAACAATTATGAATTTGTAGTCATTCCTTCCACTTTGTTTGTTTTGATTTATTCATAGAGTTTAGAGGTCCCCGGGAAACTGTTAGATTAATAGCAAACAAATCTTGAGCATGTGTAATGAGTTCTCTAGAAATGGTATGTATTTTTTTCACTAGCCCACAGGATCACCAAAATAATATTGGTACTGATCATGCCTAATTTTCACTAATCCTGCTCAAATCAAACAGAAGCCAGTTCAGTTTCTAATTCAACATTTATTATTCATTAACATCAACTCAAAACAATAACAGCTGTATTTAACCAACAAAACTCAATAATCAAGTACCCCGCACACTTTCATATTTCTCCGAATACTCAGTGTAGAAGGTGCACAATATCACAGCCTCTTCTGGGTCATACTTTAGCCATTTGTGTTAATTTTCCCAGCATTTCTGGTACTTTCTTAGTCTCTCCTCTTGATCATATTTGTGATCGCACTTTCCCTTGTCATTAATTTCTGCCATATCGGTAGCAGCTTGACCTCTTGCAAGTACTTCTACATGTTTACAATTGTCACCGCACAATGCACTGAACGATATAAATATTAAAACATTGTTCGGTATAATTCAGTTTCATAGATGATAATTAATTTTTCTGCAGGGTTAGCTAGCAAGATCGCACAAAACAATTGTACTTGCATGTTGCCAGATTTCTTCTACGAGCTCACTGCGAGCTTCCACCTAGTCTGCTAGCTACAGTCAAGATCGTACCAAGTTTATAGCGAGCTCGTTACGAACTATCACAAGCTCGCGCGAGGTTGATTTAGAATTATATTTTTGGAAGGGAACTGACAGCGCGTCGCGAGCTTGTATATTCATTGCAAGCTTGCTGCGAGCTCGCGCGTGCAAAGTTTTAGCGATCTTCCTACTAGCTACTTGACAGAGCGTCGCGAGCTTGTGCTTATTTGCAAGCTTGCTGTGAGCTCGCGCCTGCACAGTTTTAGCGAGTCCGCTATTAACTGGTTGGCAGCGCGTCGCGAGCTTGTATGCTTATTGCAAGCTTTCTGCGAGCTTGCTTCTTGCAAAGTTTTAGCGAGCTTGCTAAAAGCTCGTTGAAAGCTCGCCATGAGCGCATTTAAGTTTGTGAGCTCGGCGCAACTCCGTAATCATTCCAATTCCGGCTTCCACGTGCTATACAGCGAAGTCGTGAGCTCGCGCGTGCGACGTTTCAGCGAGTTTGTTACTGTCTTGAAATAAGCTTGTCATTTTTGTAGGGGATATGCGGTACAAATTTGTACGAGTAAGCATGATTTGCAATGTACATAACGGGAAAGCCTGCTTACATTTTTATGATTAATATAGTATCCAAGTTCTTTTTATGTAAAATGAATCAATATATTTTAAAACAAAAGCTCTTTTTGCTATGATATTAATGTATCATTCTATGGATATGTTTTCCGTGTAACAGGGGAAAATGAAGATTATGATTGCGATTCTTTTCACGTCGGTCATCAGTTCCATTTCTTAAACGACTGTTGCATTAATGTTTTGTTTTCTCAAGTACATCTTGGGTTACATGTTGATGATACTATTAACCTCTACCCAATAATCACTTGCTTACAATTCGATATGATAGTTGTGCTGTTCGATATGACAGTTTGAAACAAACATGAACATATCACCTTTTGTTTTGCCATTGTACTAAAAAATAGCATTAGATCAATCGCATTCAGTGAAAATGAGGAGAGATTTCGTGAAACATATTATGATCATTTGCATTTTAATTTATGTGCACATAGGTTATGTTCTTATCTTACAATCCACTTACTGAAACTTTTGTGAAACGTTACATATCTAAATTACGCACAGTCACTTACATACAATTAAGTACACTTATCCACTTGTAAATTACGTACACTTTGTGAAACGATCACCTGGAGTTCAATTATTCTCATATGGTCTGCATAATGTATTTGGTCGATAAACGTTTTTTTTTTTAAATTACCAGGCTGCTTGCCAAATTATCTCAAAGACTTGGAGTGCAAAAACAGTTAAGGTAATTTTTAAATAACTATTGATAAATCATAAAGCTGGAATTTGCTCAGATTTTGGAATGGGTAGCTTCCTGTTACTAAATATATTAAAATAGCGAGCACCTGCTATAATTGTGGTGTCTGTAGATAAGCAATGTCAATATTAGTTTTCCTGTGCATTATGTATTCACTGTGAAGAATGTCACAACTGAGATGTCTTATGTATATATTAAACTTGTTTTGGTGTAAATAATGCCATATTGCAATTGGGCAGATCTGCGTGCTGATAGACGGAATTATCATCACTATTTGCATATCTTCTAATACAACAATTAACAAGTTGACTATGTCATTGTATCACTCCACTATGAATTATTCCATTTAATTTTTGTATAGAATCCATATTTAAACTCCACTTGAAGTTCTCAGCAGCTTTGTAGGTATCGGATTCTGAATTCAGTTTGGTGGGCCATTGCAAAAAAATATTTTGCTTTTGTTAAATTTGAAATTTGTATAATATTGAATGTCAATTTCAAATGTCAGCAAATATATTAGATGTATCTGTATTTTTACATGTAAACAAAACATAAAACCTGTGTAAACTCAATTGAAAGTTCTTTGATGCTTTTTCTTTACACCAACAGTGAAGTTTTGATACTATTTGCCTACCACATGACACACATATAAATCATTTAATAATTTCACGAAGATAGCGAAGTGAAGGCTTTTAATTTTGTTTATATTTCTCCACTGCTTGCGAATGGTCACATCTTTATTTGGTTCTCTCTGTCTGTCCATCACGAGAAGATTGTTAGCACGGTCACCTAAAGTACACTCGACATCGATAAATGAAATTTGTTCGGTATGTTTCCTTATGTCGTGGAACTTTTTAAATTTTCATGCAATTTATAATTTTTATAAAGTTTTTATAAATTCTTCTTTATTTTTACTTTTTTGAGCTTTAAACTTGTTCGTAGAAAACTACTTGAAGTAGGAAAATGAAATTTGGCCGATATGTTTCCATGCATCAATACATGTTGTACCAGACTTCCTTAGATTTTCACAGTATGTAAATGATCTTTTATCTTGTTTTATTAGTGGGGTTCTCTCCCACCCCAACCCCACACCCACCCCTTATTTGGAATGACACTGTTTCCATACAAACTGCATGGCTTACAACAAGAGTGTGAGCTACACAACCAAACTTTTGTAGGCATATGTATATGTATATGATCTGATTAGACTTTTGTACAATTAAAATCATTGTTGAGTTCTATCAGGTTTTCAGACATTCTGGACAATGGAAGTATTTTTCTATGCAGTGGGGGCATGTGTGTTTAAAAAAAAATTATAGTTCTAGTGATACGGTGTAATTTTGTAAAATGTACAATGTATTCTTATCTCTCATTCTGGTCTTTCATCCATTTGTGTGTAAGTTTGTGTTTCAATCACTTTGATTTCTTTTTCCTCTCTGCAACTTTAATACCATTGGTACTCACAATATAATCATTAGTGCAAATATTTTCTTTCTTACTTTTTTTTTTTTTTTTCTTGCATTAAAGAGAGTCAACCGCATGAGATTTTTTAAAACAGTAACCAGAAACCAGACAACGCTTGATTGGGAGTGTCTTTTTCTTTCTTTTTGTGTGCGTGTGAAATTTCAGTGTTTATTGGATAATGTCCTAAGTAAGATAATCATTTTTTTATTCTACTGATATATATATATTTGGCAGATTGTCTACTCACTGTGGTGTTCTTAATATCTTATAATTTGTATATCAGAGAGAGAGAGAGAGAGAGAGAGACCTAATGTATGGAATTATTTACTGGAATGAATCAATATTAGTAGTGTGTGCTTCTTTTGCATGCTCGCTGTATTGAGCAATACTAACTGACTTCTATACCAATAACAACTTAGTATGTGGAAAGCAGATTAGCATTATTTTATGCAAATGTACTTGCTAACGGTGAGTAGGGTGTTACGGTCAAATGAGGAGTTCACGTTCCTTAATTCAAACATGTTGTATTTGCTGTCCAGCTTCTGAATGTTTGTTATCTTGCCAGTTATTTTTATTATGCAAGGTACTAGTGAAAAGAGTCAGTTTTAGAATTGACAAGTTAATTTTCTTAAATTACAAATCCCTTTTTCATAAGTTATCACAATTTGTAGACAAATGGACATAACTCTACTTTGTGATACAATTGAAATTGAATATTCAGCTTTCCCTGAAATTAAGTTATTATCTATTTATCAACTCTACTAATCACAGACCAGAAGAGTTTATGTGACGGAATCTCATCCAGAGTCTATATCACACGTTTGTTATTGCTACTCATCCTAACGAAATCAGCCCACTACAGTACTAAGATTACTGAAAGTTCCAGCTGCAAAGAGCTCTTCGAGATTACTAACAAGCTAATGTCAAGGAACAAATGTACACCACTTCCAACGACCTTCTCTTCAGTCGACCTTCCGAACCAGTTTGCAAATTTCTGCCGTGAAAAAGTACAAACCATTAGAGATAAGCTTGACAACACAATTTCAATTGACTCGTCGTCGCCATACAGTTGCGATACAGAATTTCAGCGGCAACCGTTAGCAGCATTTGAACCAGTCTCTATGGATTTAGTACGTACAATCATGATAAATAGTGCCCCAAAGTCATGTGAACTTGATCCGATTTCGACATCACTGCTGCTTAAGTGCTTAGATCCAATATTGCCTTCACTAACTGATGTTATTAATTCTTCTCTCTCATCCGGGGAATTCCCATCATTTTTCAAAACTGCCATTGTAAAGCCTCTGCTGAAGAAACCAACACTTGACCATAACGATTTAAAGAACTACCGCCCAGTTTCTAACCTCCCATTCATGTCAAAAATCTTAGAAAAAGTTGTTATATCCCAAATTGTAACTCATCTGAATTCAAACAGTCTTTTTAGCAATGTACAGTCTGCATATCACCCTCGCCACAGTACCGAAACTACCCTTCTGAAAGTAGTTAACGACCTTCTCTCTGCTTTGGATAGTGGAAAGATTACAGTCCTCACCCTCCTTGACTTGTCTGCGGCATTTGACACAATAGACCATGATATATTACTTCACCGTCTCCATCATGTATTTGGTATTCACGATACAGCCTTACTATGGTTTAAGTCCTACTTGGTCAACAGGATACAAATTGTGTCCACAAATGGAAAACACTCCAGCCCAGTTGATCTATGTTTTGGTGTTACACAGGGTTCTGTTCTTGGACCTGTTCTCTTCATTCTATACACTCAGCCGCTCTCAAGTGTCATAGATCGTCATCCAGTGTCTCACCAATCGTACGCTGATGACACCGAAATATACAAATCGAGGCACCCAACTGAAGTTGATGCTACCATCCAAGGTGTAGAGAGGTGCATTTCCGATGTGAAATCATGGATGACATGTAACAAGCTGCAGATGAATGATGATAAAACTGAAGCCATTCTGATTACAACACAAAGACTTTCTCATTCACATCCTTTACCTCAAACAATAAATATCAGCAACACCAACATTAAATTCACACAGTCAGTACGAAACCTAGGTGTTACTCTAGACAGTACTCTCTCATTGCGCCAACATGTCATGAACATATGCAAGGCTGCATATCTTGAGCTGAGACGCATCAGCTCCATTCGCAATTATCTTTCAGTTGATGCCACTAAAACACTTGTTTGTTCCTTAGTACTTTCAAGACTGGACTATTGTAACTCAATTCTATCTAGTTCGTCTCAGTATCTACTCCAGAAACTTCAAAAAGTTCAAAATACAGCTGCTCGGATCATTCTTAGAGTACCACGAACACACCTCCCCCCTGCTCTGTACCCTACACTGGCTACCCATTCGATCCAGAATCAAACACAAAATTTGTTCTCTATGCTACGTTTCATTGAGTGGCTCCAGTCCAACGTACCTATCTCACCTCACACATGTGTACACACCAGCAAGATACTTACGCTCCTCTTCCGACACGCGTATTCTCATTATTCCCGCTATCAAAATGAAGGCATACGGACAACGTTCTTTTGCATACCAGGGCCCAGCAACGTGGAACGAATTGCCCACTGAACTTAGACATAAAGACACAGTGATCTCATTCAAGAGTGCTCTTAAAACTCACCTATTTCGACTGCAAGAATAGACCTAGAGACTTAATAATGTTTCCTTACCTTAACTATTTTCAGCACGTGTTTGTTTTATAATTTCATGGTGTTTGTTTTTCGTAATCATATCATTATATATGTTTTTAGGTGTTATCTAACGTTGTAAAGCTCTTAGAGCTTCTAAAGATTAGGCGCTATACAAAGTCCTCATTATTATTATCATTATTATTATTAACCTGCTGAGAGTATTGCCATGAAACTTTACACACACATTCATTGCAAAGTCAAATGGATTCTAAGTGAAACTGGTGACTCTCAAACATTCAGTATGCCCGTCGAGGCAGCCATTCTGAAAATAATATTATCACTACTACTTATGAACTAAACAGTTTTCACCTAATCCACCAACTATAAAAATAATATTAATACAAAAATATTTTATTTATTGAGGGTAACACAGTATAGGTTGTTCTGCCCTGAAGTCCTCATGAGTGCTAATGTAACATGCTAAAGTAACTCTCAAAATAAACAAAGAAAAAAAACATTTATAGAGACACATACAAAGGATATTATTTGATGTATTAAGTACCTACAAAGTAAATACTATCTATATGGTAAATTAAGAAGAATGATAAAGAATCAATTATTTAGGTTAAAGTGCCAAAGATTATTGCTACTCTTTCTTATAAATACAATATATAAGGAAACAAACACATAATATTTTGATTAACCCATATAGAAACCGTAAGATTTAGAAAATGTTATGACTAAACTACACTTAACATAAAACTAATACTGAGAGGATGAATTGCTAGACTCTTCTTGTAAAGTGGTCAAAATTGCATGAATTATAAATTAATTTAACATCAGTATAATGACAGAAGTACATGTAATGTCAAATAAAAGACATCATTGATAATAAATACACTTATTGGCTCATTCAGGCTATGTTTTACAATAATGATTTCGGATGAGTTACAGATTATAATTGATAGTTGATTCCAGTGCATTGCAGCTCAATAAAAGAAAGCTATAATGCATAACTCATTTTTAGCTGTATAACTTGTAAATCACCTTGGACAGCATTTCTCATATGCTAGGCTTTGGAGTCTATTATGTACATTACTTTTTCTGTCAAATATGCTGGTACTACTTGTATACATTGATAAACAAGCAAACATCTATGATATTTGATCTATCAGTAATTTTCATCATTTCATTTTTATACACCTCCCATAAAGCAGAGCAGTAGTAAAGGGGGGGGGGTGGCGGGGGCAGGGGGGCACTTGGGGGCAGTAACGGGAATTTAACATTGGGGCACTTGGGGCACTTGGGGGCAGTGGGGGCACTTGGGGGCAGTGGAAGGGGTACTTGGGGATAGAATGAGAGGAGATAGAATAGACACATACACCAAACACACAGTGGGAAGGCAATCATGGAAAATTAATCTTTTCTTGAAAAAGGGGTGGCCCTGAAAAGGGCCGTTGTAGTTTTTTGGTGAACTTAACAGAAAAGACATCTCCTGGAGGGTCTTCTTTTCCTTAAACTTCTACGGACTTCAGGTCCGTAGAGGAGCACCCGCAGATGGGGTCTACGAGAACTTAACATGGGAATAGTTATCTACTATCCAATACTTAGTTATCTACTATCCAATTACTTAGTTATCTACTATCCAAATACTTATTTATCTACTATTCAATACTTAGTTATCTACTATCGAATACCCCATACACACTATCCCAAACGCCCTGTGTGCTGTCTAAAAACCCCAAACCTACTATCAGACAAAAAGGGTATGACGAAGGATGAAATCACACCAACATACTATCCTACACCCACTTTTTGATTACTATCCAACACCCACTTTTTGATTACTATCCAACACCCACGTTTTGATTACTATCCAACACCCACTTTTTTATTACTATCCAACACCGATTTTTTTATTACTATCCAATACCCACTTTTTGATTACTATCCAATACCCAATTTTTGATTACTATCCAACACTCACTTTTTGATTACTATCAACACGAGGTGGGAGTTATCAGACGGTTCAACGGTGGTAGCTCAACTGGGGAACGCGTCGCTTTATATGCTTTAAACACGGACGTGAAGGAAAACATCCCTTACAGCTTAAAAAAAACATTACTCACACTACCCGCGTCAGACGTCATCCCTACTACGTCATTCTATGCTCCGCGGATTCTGCACTCCATCACCCCTTACCCAAAAACACAGACCCAGTACGCGGACCTAAAAGAAAATACTTTTTTAAAAAAAAAATTGTATTCAACACACACCAGAAACACAATCCACTTTTTATTTTTTATTTTTTTATCAAACACACACCACACTATCCATTTTTTTTATCAAAACACACAACACAATCCTTTTTTTATATTTTTTTTTATCAAAACACACATCCCACCATCCTTTAAATTTTTTTTATTTTTTATCCAACACAAACACACTCTATACAGCCATTTTTTTTTGGGAAAGGGAATTAGTGGGAAAGACAAACACACAAACACACACAAACATATAAACAAAAAAATATTTTAGGCAATGTAAGAGTGGTTATCTTTTCTAGAGATCTGGGTGGCCCTGAAAAGGGCCGTTGGGGTTAAGAAGTTGTGTTTAACTTCTAGTAGCAGTGGCAGCTGTAGCGGCAGCAGGGCGGCCACGTTTGGCCACTGGTCTCGTGGCTGTAGGACAAGCTCTCTTTCTGGTGAAAGAGAAGGCAAACTCATCACAGTCCATCTTACAGGTGACTTCTCCGTCTGGTAGTTTCATTGGCTGCAAGAGTTGGAGCGACTACTGTTGTTGTCTTTGCTGCTGATGTAGTCTTTGTCTCTCCTCCCATTCCGTTCTGACCCTGATGATTTCTTCTCTCAGGACTTCTTCCACCAGATCTTGAGCCATTTGCAAAAAGATCATCATCTTTCTCACCGGGTTGTTCTGAAGCAAATGATGCTTCACCCTCTGCATGTTCACCATGGCTTCGTTCAGTTTACTAATTTTAGCGGTCATGTTGAGATCTTGACGAGTCAACGAGAGTGACTGCACTGGCCAACGCACCGCTTTATATGCTGGAAGCGCGGACGCGATGGAAAACATGGTTCAGATCGATAGTGAGAAATGGAAAGAGTTGGTGACCTCAGATCGATAGAAAGAGAGATAGAGCATATTCGTTTTGTTTTTTTTTTCAAATTCAATAAATAACACCACACCATTTTTTTTCAAAATCAACATTTTTTAATGAACAAGAAGCTTCTTTCACATAAAATGCAAACTAACAACTAACAACAAGATTAAACAACATGAACGTATTTACAGGGTTGACAACGTTGGGAAGGTAAACTGAACTTCCAATCATTAGACTCTCGATGCACACTACGTTTCTGAGCTAAAGACAAGAGATAACCATAATGTTCACAAAACCATCGTTCTTTAGCATCGTTTCGAGCATAGTCTCTATCAAAACAAGTCACTAAATATTCTAAGGAACTGCGTTGATGAAGAAAATGTACACAATATTGTCCACACACCATAGAATCCGATCCTTGTAATCGGACATTATTGAATCGAGTGGAGTCGGCATTTCTTCTCATAAAGTCGATGATCTCGTCTTCCAAAGAGGTAATCCATAAGAATCCAAATATTCCACACAGTGATCGTTGGGAAAGTACACGGCAACCCAATGGGTTTCTGGTCTATGACTGTCGTCGGTATTGATGACATAGGCATGAACGTCTTTAGGTTTGCGATGGGGTAGTTCATCTTTAGCACACACCACAGGTTTCCAAGAAGAAGTGTACGAACTGCGAGTCAACAGGTAATGAAGTTCCCAGGTATCCATTTGTTCTTCACAGGTAACGATAAGTCATCAATTCACACTGTACTTTATGCTTGAATTGGTCTCTCAAGTAAGTCGATGAATCACGAACAGTCTCTATACTCTTTTGCAAGTGAGCTTCGATGCGTCGGATCTCCAGAGGGGTGAGTGCAGGTGAAGAATGATCCTGAAAGTCTTTATACCATTTTCTCACCACCTTTTCTTCCGTGATCTGAGACCAGGCGTCCTCCAAATATTCGTCCAATTTTTCTTCTGTAGTCATCATCAAACATTTGTCGTGTTGTTTCTGGCTGGGATGATCGAATTGACATCCACGACAATGTTCTTTGGTCAGGGTGTTAATTATACCACCCAATTCCGCAGCAAAACAGGAGATTAAATGTTGTTCTTGTTCTGGCCATTGAAATCCAGCAAACTGGGAAACAGTATTGTTCTCTTCTTTTTTGGGTTCTGAATGAATCATCTCGTCATCACTGGTAGTTTGTGACTGCTGCTGTGCTTCACAACATCCCTCATCTTCTATCTCCATAGGTTCTTCTTCGTGTTGCATCTTTTCTTCTTCTAATAGTCACTTCTCTCAAACTGTTGATCTCTAGAGTATTATCAAATTCTGCATACAAGACGACGTTCACCGTCTCGGGTAGAGCTTCTTTAAACTGAAGTTCCACACGAAGTGGGCCTGGTTTTATAGGGTGGAAATGTCCTTCGTCGCTGCCTTGGTCAGGAGTGAAATCAAAACCCCACAACGCATATCCTCCTGCATAATCCTCGTACGAAATGCTGTGGCTGCTGTTTGTGCCTAACTGTCCCGTGGCTTCAAACAGGCTCAAGTAAGATCGCAAGTAATTTTTTGGGTCGCCAAAGTTAGGTTCGAAAGGTCTGGTACACAATGTCTTGCCATCTCGACTGACTTCTATCTTGGAGACGTTGTAGTGATGAAAACTGAACGGATTTTCAGCGAAGGCTCCGTTGAGGGCTGAATTTCTGACGATGCCAATCAGCAAACGTTTGGAGAGCTGTCCTTGGAAGACGTGATCTTCGACTTTGGATCGGAGTCCAGCGGCAATGGTAAATGTTTTCACTTCCACTCGTCGCACAGGATACTTGGCAGTGGTTCTGCTCAACGTTTGACTGATGTCGTTGGCTACTTCAGGTAAGACTTCCACACGACGCACGTAAAGTCTGGCTTCTTCGATGACAGTTTTGTACTCGACAGCATTAACCATCAAATGGAAGGCGGCACTACTGCGATTCAGTCTCAGGCGTACATCCACTCCGTTTAACAAATACTTGTCTTGCAACCACATGTCCAAATGCAAACGATCCGTCAGTTCTAAACTAACCCCTTCTAAGATTTTCATTCGACGGTTGTTAAATCCCACATTATGTGGGTCTGCTGGAGTATCATCAGTCGCTGCGACAGCCAACGCTGTGTCGTTGAACTTTTCCGCGGTGTCAGGTTTCCAGACCACCGAAGCATCCAGATGAGTGTTCTTGGCTTCTTTTCCGTACGTCAAGAGATTTTCCAAGTAAGCACGGTAAGTGTAAGTATCCATGCTGCTGCTGACCAGTTTGTTATTCAAGTACAAATCCACTTCGTTGAACAAGGAATGCATGAAATTATTGACGGGTGCCACTCTGGCATCGGCCCCAGGAGGGTTGCCGTTCATTTGGACCACTTTGAGTTTCAAGTACAAGTGACAGCTATTCAGATCGATGTAATCTTCTGTTTGTCCTTTGATTTTAAATTCGATAGGAGCTGAAGCCGTCAAAGACGATACAGGATGAAATTCCACCCATTGGGATTCTTGCATCGTCATCATGGTGGGAGGCATGGTAAACAGATCCAGTTCTGACTTGATACATTCGCAAGAATCTCGGTGCATCATTTTCAAGGGTTTAGTAATCAAACACGTCTAATTCTCTGACCGTTCTTCTTTTCTTATTCTTTTTTGGAACACCACCGTGTGTTTTATGAGCTCTGAAGAGAGGTCGACGTCGTCTCTTTCTGCCTTGTCCTTGCTGTGGAGTGGAGGAAGAAGTAATGCCAGGGCCAGAAGCGTCAAGTGCCTTTATAGGAGTCTCTCGGCGACCCAAAAGATCTTTGCCAGTCTGCAGCAACACATTTTTTCCTGCTCTCATAAAGGCTTCTTTGGGATTTTGTTTGTCGATGAGGACGTTTTGTAGAAATTCTTTTCCTTGCGTCAAAGCGGCATCTTTTAAGGCATGCAATCCTCGAGTCACCATCGGTTTCAAAATAGAGGCTACCGTCCGAAAAGCTGATTTTAACATATCTCCTAAACCGTGTCCTCGTTGTCGAGCCACTCCTCGGTACAACGGATACATTTTTTTTGGATGTTACAATTCGCTGGAGAACCTTTTTCGAAAATGTAGTTTCACCGTGACTTTTCCTTTGTCAATGAATGGAACACTTTGTCCCAAATCTCCTTTTCTACTAATGTTGACACTGTCAAAATATGATTTACTGACTGGAAGATAATGAGGGTGTACAAATTCACGGTGAACGTGATACGTGTTTCCACCTTCTTCGTACGCGGCGACGACAGAATCCACTTTGAAAGGAATGACTCTCAGTAAGGGAGCGGCTGTGTTTCCCACCACGTTGTACTCCACCACATCGGAGTACACAAACATTAAATTCAGTCCAACGTTCAATTCGATAGGGTGGCGAAAATACACTCCGAAATCTAAGTTGCTTTTTTCCACCCAACATAGCAAACAACCCATGAGGAAAAGTGATGGCCAAGGTTTTGTCGTCCGAAAATTGCAAGACGAGATGGCGTGCCACAGGATGGTAACTGATCTGTACCGATTTTTTGACTTTCTCTAAGGATTTGGCAAATTGAGCCTCGAAGAGGGTCTCAATCGTCTCCACCAAATGTCCAGCCCCAAAATAATACCCTTCAGGAATTTTCATAGTATAGCTACTCCCGTGAGGTACTAACATTTTAAAATGGTGAAAGCCAAGTTGAAATTTGTCCAAGTGGTCTTGAACTTCCTTGTTCAAGATATCCACGATGAAAGTGCTTTGACTTTCGTTGATATTGATGACTTGCGTAGGATGAATGATTTGTACTAAAGCCACTTCCCAATGAGCTTCGTGATCCAATTGGATGGCCTGAGGTAATTTGACCGTGAAACAACATAAGGTGTTGTTGGGAAACACATCCATGGAACTGTCACTCGGTAAAGTTAAATAAAATTGGTCATTCATAATAGTTCCAAAGTTTTGCGCTCCGAGGAGTCACTCGAGTTCAGAGGAGAATGATGTTCAAACGGTTCCAAAAGAGGACTACTGTTGTGACTGGAAGAAGGTGGACTGGCCTTGGCCGTACCGTTGTGCTGGCTGCTGTTGTGGTTGTTGTGACTGTCGGTAAATTTCATATAGGGACTGAGTAGAAGATAACCGATGCAACTGCTGAGTAAAATGGTCCACAATTGTTTGTCCCCTTGTTGCAAACTCAAATTAGCAATGGATGCTCCGATGACACAATACACCACAAAGATTTGGCAGAAAAAAGACGATTTGATTTTTAGGCACACGTTCTCCGCACCACACCCAGAGCGGTTGTTTTTGTAATTCTTGAAGAGAAGAACTCTGCGAAGGAGTCGAGGTCGTGGCTGTGTTGAATGGCATGTTGGATTACTTCTTCTTTTTATAGTCGACGACTTGGGAAGCGGCAATCCAAGAACCAAAACTAGGAGGATATCCTTTCCAACGTCCTTTGACTTCTTCTACTCGACGTTTACCCACTTTGCGTGTTCTTTGTTCGAGAATACTTTCGATGTCGTACAAGTCGTCTTCTTTTTTGGTCACTCGTTGTAATTCAGGCAAGTAAAATGTTCCTTTGAGCACTTCACCGTGCATGTCTTCCAATTTATAGACGGGAGGATCACGTCCACGCACGGGTCCAGTGACACGAAACAATTCGGTGGTCCAGTTGGGTAAATAACCTTTGTCAAAAGTGCGTTTGGTTTTTCCGATGCGAACGCAATCTCCTGTCTTCAACTCCAGGTTTTTTTACTTCTGGTGTCTCCTCTGGGGTGTACCAAACAATCGATCAAACACTTTCACTTCGTTTTCAGGGGTGACCTCTTCGGGGGCACATCCGATGCTTCGATGGTACGATTGATTGTTGCTTTGACCAAACGTGGTAACACGTCGATGTACTTGAGAGTGTGTTGATGTGTAAAATATTTCCACATGCGTTCTTTCAAAGTTCTTTGAAAACGTTCCACGACACTAGCTTTGGTTTCAGGATTTTCGTTGGTAAAAAAATGAATGTGTCTTTGTTTCAATTCATTTTGAAAAGCTTGGTTTAGAAATTCGGTGCCTTTGTCGGTTTGCCATCGTAAAGGGTGACGACCACTTTGTTTCAAGACCAGTTTTAAGGCACGTACCAATTCGGTACTGCTTTTAGAAGTCAAAGGCACGACCCAAGCAAATTTGGAAAACACGTCGATGACACAAAACAAATATTTGTGATCACGATTGTAGGCTGCCAAATGAGAGACGTCGGCTAAATCAGCTTGCCATTGATGATCGATGCCCTCCACTTTGGTTTGACTTCTAGAAAATTTTCGTCGAATGGGTTTGTGTAACGTGTACGTCGATTGTTCTTGTAACCATCGTCGTACTTCTGGCAAACGTACACTTTTCAATTTACTTTTAGCGGCTCGATACAATTTTTGAACTCCTCCGTAACCAGCAGCATGGCCAGGATTGTAGTATGGGGTGGCTAAAAGGTTCTCCATGATTGGATTTCTCAATAAGTCACCCAGTGTTCGATGCTACTACTTTGGGTACCGTGAGGTTTGGACGAAATGGCTTGACGCGTTCGACGAGCCACAGGAGTGGGTAGTGAAGAAGGGGTGATGGCAGGTTTCTTCTTAGTGTCTTTTTTCACTTCAGTCTTGCTTTCTTTCTTTTTTTCTTCTGCTGAAGACGGAGTGGACATCCTCTTATGAACCCAATCTTTCATTTTTTCTCGATGAGGGGTAGGTGAGGGGGTCAACAAGGCCGGGGCAATCTTACTAGAGATGGTAGGAGCAGACGGAGTTTGAAACACTTCTCGAGGCTCGTCGTCTTCTTCTGTCGTCCCCGTGGCGGTGTCTGTTTTGGTGGCGGTGACTTTAGGTTCGATTTTCATCAAGGCTTTCAAATCTCTCAGAGTGGGGGGAGCTGTTTCGTCTACAGCTTTTTGGTGAAAGAGTTGCAGACGTTGTAAGAGTTGACCGTACCGTTGCGATTTTTCTGTTTCTGACAAATCGCTTCGATCCATCAGCGCTTGTAATTCTTGTTGTAACTGTGACATTTCGTTGAGATTGGGATTGGGAGATAAATGAGGTAGCCGTTGTTCGTTCCAACGATGTGTGGTCTTTCCAGAGAAGGGTTCCTTTGTATCTTCTTTTTATCGCATGACTCCTCATAAAGCGATCCAGCAATCGTTCCTAACAAAGGAGCCGCTATTTTTAACAACGGTCCTATCAGCGAGGGTAGAAATCCTACTCGTTGCACCAACATTTTTTTCTTTTGCTGGAGAGGTATTTTCTTTTTGACCATTTGGCGAAGAACGTTCCGATGTTTCCCTAATTTCTGTTTCTGTATCTTGGACAAAGGTACCGTTCCTTTCAAGACGTTCAAACAACATTCGCACACGGTATCGATGGTTTCTTTGCGAGCTGTTTGAATGAGTTGTTTTCGCATGGGAGGATTGGATTTGGTCAGGACAGACAAGACGTCCCAATGTTAAGCCAGACGAGGTGGAAGTCCTCTCTTTTTTTTTTTGGTTTTGCTTTTCTTCTTTTGGTGGTGGTGGTGTGCATGTTTGGGGGTCATCTTTTAGTGGTCAGGAGCAAGTCTGAAGTCTCTGGCAGGTCACACTTCTATTTTATACTGGAACACGACTCCACTGATTGTCTGCACGACGTACCATCTTCATGACAGGCATCACTCAACGTTGAGGTGTTTTCAACGGACTAAATCGTCTCAGTTCTTCTTTGGATAAATCCACTAAACTTTATAACATGCCGGTTCTCTCTTGGACTTTGGTTTTAGGGGACGGTACTTTGTTCTCGGCTGCTGCCATGGCCAGATCAGCCGATGTCGAGGGTTCCGAAGTGGTGACTTTCGAAATGGGTTTCCATTTTTGCATCAAATTAGGAAACACTCGTCTTAAGTCCGGTTTGGGAGGCATCATGACGAAGGGAGGTGAAGAAGACGATGTGGACGGAAGAGGAGAAGGCGACCTCGTCACTGCTGTCTGTCGTGGTGTCTTGCGGGTGTACGTTTGCGTCCTCGCAGCAGTACATCTCTTGCGACTCGCAGTGGTGGGCGTTTTTTTCTTGGCAGGACTTTTCTTTTTCTTGGGTGTTTTCTTCTTTTTAGGGTTTTACTTCTTCTTCTTGGTTTCTTTTTGGTTATGGTTTTTTGGCTTGGGCATTAGGATCCCATTTCAAAAGTGAACGAATCATGACGCCTCCTAAAGAACCGCTACCTCCAAGGGTTAAAATGATTTGTTTTTTAGTCCGTGGATCGATTCTAGGATCGGCTAGTTGTGACAACGCCACTTTATATTTTTGAAAAAAACGTTGAGTTTGATGAGGGATGTGAATGATGCCTTGCAGTAATTGACGTGCCGTCAAAGTAAACCATCGTAACACTTCTTTGAGACTTGCTACTAACAAACGGGCACGGATTTGTGCATTTTTTTCGCGACTGATGCCATACAAGGCACGAATCAATTTGGCAGAAGGATGAGCTTGAAAGGAAGTCATCTCGAAGACTGTGAGACAGAAATGACGTAGTGGATGTTTTTATAGGTTTTTTTTTCAGAGAGTGGCCGAAGGGGACGTGTAAATGACGGGGCCTCCTTCTTGGCACCAGTGGTGAAACAATTGGGTACGAAATCTCAAATAATCGGGAGTGGTAGGTTTTAAGTCGATGAGTAAATACGAATGAGGTGTTTGAGTGGCATCGTCGTACGCATAATTCAGCCAAGGAGTGCCTAACTGTTTGTCTAATACTTGCACTTGAGATTTGTCTCTGGGGCTTTTGAACAAGACCACGTAATGAGCGTTGAGACTGATGGTTCGATGGGCTTTACTTTGTTGAAATAAATTTTGAGTAATGTAAATGATGCTGGCATTTCGATGATGTCCTTTTCGTGTAAACCAAAGTTTAATTTCTTCTTCGTCTTCTCCTAACATGTCGTCGAAGATGACCAGATGTGTTTGACTAACGTCAGACACGATCCCATCGTCTTCGCGAGGAATGCCTTCCACAAACGAAATGGCCTCTCCTTGACTCTCACGAAATAAGGTGTAAGACGATTTCCACTCTTTGTAACACCACACGATGCGTTGAGGTGGACGATTGAATAGATGAGATTTGTGTTCGATCAAACTTTTGACAAATTAGGTTTTACCTGAACCACTCGGTACAGCAATCAACATGTTAAAAGGATGGCGCAGATACAAAGCTTCCCAACTGGGACGATCTAACTTTTTGTCGATCACTTTGACCACAGAAGTAGAGGCAGACGAGACAGAGTAGGAACTAGATGCATCCATGACTGAGGTAGGAAGAAGTTTGAGAAGAAGACAAAAGACACAAGACATTTTATACGTTTCATACACGTTTATTGTTTTGTAAAAAACAACCAACAAAAACACAAAACATATTTTACAAGTCATGAAGGACAAAAATGCATACCGCAAAAATGGTGAGGTACAACAATAAGGCTACCACTAAAAGAATCAAAGTTCCAAAGTTCTCTATAAACAGGTCAATGTACAACAAGAACAAAACACTGTCCTACGAATGGAGTGCACAGGCACTGGTGGTATTCTGGTCTCTGTTCTAGTGGTAGAATGAAATGTCTCTGACGGAAAGGAGGAGGTGTGTTCTTGAGGTGTTTCCATGTGGACGACGGTGTGGTCTTTCTCTGTGTCAGGTTCTTCCATGATTGTTTCTAAGGTCATTTTTTACTTGGGTTCCCATTTCACTTTTGGAAACTTAGTGACACACCAGGTCCTTGGCAACCTGTGCCACTTCTTGTAGCCAAGCATCGAAACCAATACTTTTCCAGTCACGTACATCTTTCCAGTTGTAAAGTTGTTGGTGTAACCAACTAGCGATGCACACTTCTTGAAACGCGTGAAGGGTAGATAAAGTGTGACAAATGTCTTCTTCACACGGAGGTACACCACTCGTGTTCATCACCAGTCTCAACACTTTGAGCACAATTTGTCTCTCGTGTGCCGATAAAGTATGAATGGTCATGGTTTTGGTAAGTCCACCAACAACAACACTGTTCCTCCAAAAGAGTCCACAAAGAATGTCCGAGAAAACACAATCCAAGAAATGCAGTCACGAAGACACACACGGCATAGCGTCCAAAATTCAATGGAAACAATTCTTGTATCAAGTGTTTATAATACTCTAAGGTCTGAACACGATCGTTGACTTCCTTCCACGGAATACGTTTCACGAGTGAAGACAACGAATCTGATATGGTGGGGTTTTATATCCAGGTTCCCAAGGTTGGTATCTTTTGTGAAAGTCTACTCCAAGGTGCCTGCGATAGTTTCTCCCCAGAATCAGTCTTCTTATACTTTGGAAGCAGCAATGGTTTAAAAATCGAGTAATGACTTTGAGTTTGCGTTTCACTTGCATCTGGACAAACTCTCTGTAAATGCGTTCTCGCCGCTCCAAAGGCAAACTACGAATGTGTTCTGGTAAAGTATCCGACGTGGAAAGAAGTGACTCTCTTTTGTTTTCTTCACAATACCTGTGATAGTTTCTCCCCAGAATCAGGCTTTTTATACGGTCGAAGTCGCGATAGTGCGCAAATCGAGGAATGAATTTGAGTTTGCCTTTCACTTGTATCTGGACAAACTCTCTATAAATGCGTTCTCGCAGCTTCAAAGGCAAACCACCAATGCGCTTTTATAAACTAGGCTTCTTGGTGACAAAATACTCACACTTTAGCCAAATGGAATCGGCGGGTAAAGGATATCCAAGATTTTCAGTGAGGACCGTACTACACCTCAGACGACGTAAAGGCGTTTCTTCTTGAGGTGACACTTCTTGTAAACATTTTTGGTATCCCTGTAAGTTGATCACTTTTGTTTCCTCCACTTCGTTCCATCGAATTCTATGTATCACTCCCACATGGTAGGTAGGTGTTGCCATCCAATTCTTTACAAGCCCAATTTCCTATTCTTATAGCATTCAGATACCAATAGTTAAATTGTTTGTGTCGTAAAGGATGTAACTGTTCTTTACGTTTCACTTGTATCTGGATCAATTCTTGGTAAATCCTTTCTCGCAGCTCCATAGGCAAACCACGAATGTACCCTTGTAAAGTATCATCCGACATGTTACTTCTTGGATCATCGGAATCGTTCTCTTCACCAACTAAAGGCAAGTACTGACAGTGCGGAGACCATTGGTGCAATGGTTTAAAAATCGAGTAATGACTTTGAGTTTGCGTTTCACTTGCATCTGGACAAACTCTCTGTAAATGCGTTCTCGCCGCTCCAAAGGCAAACTACGCCATCTGGTAAAGTAAAAATCACGCCGCAACTGAAACACTGAACTTTATCTCCTTCTCCCAAGTAGATAAATCCAGATCTGGCTAAAGCATGGGGGGTAGTTGCTTGTAGTAGATATTTAGGCCACTTGTCTTTGAACGTCTGGAGTCGCTTTTCAAACTTGGAATAGCCAGGCAAAACCACAGGTATCGTCAATTCTTTACCCATGTAGGGATGGCATACAAAAGTAGGGATACGTTTAGCATTCCCAATAAAGAAGAAAGGGCGTCCTGCATCGCTAGAGGGACGGTGAGGTCGTGCTGCATCGCTGATGTCAAAGCGTACGGAATCCGGCTTGTCGCATGGCACCGCATCGCACTCCAAGTCGTGATCGCTCTTGGAGTCCACACTAGATTCCTCACTCGGTGGGTGGGTGGCATGAGTATTCATCATCTTCTTCATCTTTTTTCTTCTTGCTCGGTCAACGTTGGAAGTCCTAATGAATGGTTAGGCTTGAAAGTGGTCCCTTTTTTATACTGAAGATCGGCGTGTCCGTAAGGCAAAATGGTGTGGTCTGGAAGTCTCACTCGTTTCTGGTACACGATTTGGTAAACTTTTTGTAAAGGGCGACTGACGATTTGGTGATTAGGTAACCGTACGATCTTGTGAGGTTCTAACGTTTGCACTCGAAAGTCTTCCACTTGTCCAGACAGCAAAGCATTTTTCAAAACCTCAAAGTTGACCACTCGGCTGGTTCGATAGTTTAGGATCAATCCTTTGACTTTGCATTGGGTGTGAAATTGTCCTTGTGGGTCTCGGTATCGGTAGCCGTAATTTTTAGGGCCACCGCTGGCAAAACTCAGGATGGTGTCTTGAGGGTGCTCGTCCGTCCAGGCTCCTAAACGATCTCCTTGGATGGTAGGGTGTGGGCAACCGGGCCTATGGATGTAGATACAACTATCGGTGTCAAAGTACAGGACACGATCTCCCAAGACTTCTAAAGCTTCGTCGTACAATTTCAAGCGAGCATGAGAGTCACGTAAGCTGCATTGACCACGTTGCTAAAATGGTCGGACTGTACACGAACGATTTCTACGTGTTTCATCAGTATGCTTTTGTCGTCCACCAATTTAAAGTAGCGATAGGGCTCGGTCAAGGATTCCGTCTTGGGTAAGATCGGACGTTGTGCCATTTTTCCCCACAAGCAATTGAGCGTGACTTTGGCAAACGATCTTCTTCCTTCGTTCTTTTCTACGTCTTCCAAAGTGATCTCTTCGATGGCACGGCACTCTTCTTTGAATCGGACTTGGCCTCAGGGAGTCTGACACCACGAGGGATAGCCGCTGGCTTCTTGTTTCAGTTTGAGAAATTGGTTGACGTACCCCGAGAAAATGCCTGGATTCGAGGCGTCGTCCTTTTGGTATTGTGCTGTGGTAGGAAAGTGCCAGATTTCGTACTCTTTCAACAAACGGTATCTTCGATCCAGAGCCCGAAACAATTCGGCGCTGACCCACGTTCCTGTCAAAGCGAGTTCTTCCTCCGTGTGGTGACAGGGGTGATCTTGGTTGCATGTTTCGGCACACGTACGGCATAAAGGAAACATCAGTTTTCCTTGGCAATGATGAGGCAAGATAGGATGGTACAAGTTTGTCGGGGGTAAGACTTTGCATTTGATCAATCCTTCGTATTGACGAATGTGTTCCACGTCGATGTGTTCTGTCAAGATTTCAGGGTGTCCGGTCAGAAATCGAGCATATTTGCACACCCAAGGATACAAAGAACACACGTCGATGTATTTGATTTCTTCTCCTTTTGATTCGTCTACGTCGTACAGCAAGTGAGTGGCATTGGTTCGTCCTCCAAACAAACTGTGGCGCGGATCCAAAAGCTCGATGTCGGTCACGTCGTAACTTTCGGCAATGCTCCTAAATTCAGGATCGGTTTTCAAACGTCGATCGTACTCGTGCTCCCACATTTCTACCACTTGGTATCCTTGACTTTCTAACTTGAGTCTTCGTTGGTAAGTGCGTTCGAACAACTGTTCCATGGTGAAGTCTGAAAAAGGACTTTTCATGTTTCGTTTAGGAAAACAGGTAGGGCATCCGTGAAACAAACAACCCTGAAATTCGTACACCGTGTGCGGGTTTTCTAAATCCCATCCATCCACGGAATAAGATCCAATCTTCTTTTCTCCTCCTCCATTTCTAGCATGTTGTATCCATTAGTCTTCTTTTTGGCACAAGTAATGGAGCCAACGCAAAGCTTTGGCCGAGTATTGACGACTGGTAAAGAGAGACGTGTTGGAGTCTATGATGGCTAGTTCGTTCTCGGGCATGAAGTTTTTGGTGTACACTAAGGCACAGGCTTTAGGTAGGGTGCACGCTTCTTTCAAAGGATCGATGTCTCGTGATCTAGAAATAACTGTCGAAACTTTCCACAGCAACTGCGCAAAATGTCCACATCGGATCGACAATACTTGAGCATTTCTTCATTGAAGACAAACGATTCTGACTGGTGAGCGCGGTATCAAGCGTGAAAGGCTTCTCGGTGTTCGGGGCGCATTCCGTCGGGGTCGTAACAGTCCACGTCAGGCAAATGCGGTAGTAAGGCGTGTATATTGGCTTCCGTATTGAAGAAGTGGGGAAAATATCCTTTGGCCATTTCTGTCATGCCAAATGTTTTAGGCATTCTACTCAAAGACATGGCTAAATAACTCATGGAATCTTTCAACTGCACTTGTCCCACTCGCATGTAGATGAGTTTGGCTCCGTTCATGGTGACTTTAGGGCATTCGGTACCTTGTTGCGAATAATATTTTAACAACAACTGTCCATCGTATCCCGAGAAATTGTGAGCCATGACGGTCGCATAGCGATGACAGTCTCCGTAACGTTGAATGTCCTCTTCGCTCCAAGTGTCGTCCATGGGGTCTAAAATCCTTTCAGCAAACTCGGACAGAGTGTTAGGATCGCGAAAATTTTTTTCACGTCCTCTTGGAATCCTACTACAATGAGGACAGTGAAAATGAATAGGTTCTTGGGTGCACTTCTCATAAGCCCGATGCGCCACGCAGAAATTGGGAATGTGAATGTTTCTTGCATGCATTCAAAATCAAAAAAGATGAAATCCACTTGGTTCTTCTTCTGATCCCTCTTTAATTCTTTCTTCGGTGTATTGTCGTACTTTTGCATAAAACATTGATGATCATAATCCACCATCTGCTGACAAAAGCGGCATCTTTTCTTTCCGGTACAAGTGTGTCTCTTGGGGTCGTTGGTTTCAATCAGGCGTCCGCACGTGGAGCACAATTTCAATAAGTCGCAAGCACATTTTTGTTGGTGTCCTTGTGTCTTGCGATGCTGTTCGTAACAAGAGGGGCTAACAAAAGTTCGTCGACACGTTTCACAATGCACGTGTTGTTCAGGAAGGCATGGTTTGTCTGCTAAACAGCCCTGACATCGCTCTTCGCAATGAATGTGTCGCTCTCAACTGTTAAATCCTTTGTCGCATTTCTCGCAGTAGTAAGAGTATCCTAGAAATCCTGTGATACTGGTGATGGCATCGAAATGTTCTTGGTGGTAATACACGTGAATGTATTTTCCTTCGGGAAACTCGGGGCCTCGAAACAGCAGAGCTCCGCGCACTTCTTGAGGGTGTACTTGCAAAGTGTAGCCAGGAGCCAAGACGTCTTGAAGTTGTTGCATTTGAGAAATGCCACACACGGTCTCTTTGGGGATGCCTGCTTGTCGTAACAGGAGTTCTGCTTCGTTTCGTTGTTGGTCTCTGTTCGACTTTCGAATTCTATTCCAGGCTTTTTTCCATTCCGCGGTCTCGTTCTTGTCGGCATACGTTCGCCCCACCACGATGGCCCGAGCCAAGCACATCTGGTCTTGTAAATTGTCGATTTGGACGACACTCTGTTTGGTACGGCGAAGGTCGTCCACCAGTAACGCTTTCATACTTCGTCCGCTCCCTCGAGGAGGGGAGACATGAGTCATGTGAAGTGTGGCCTTTTCATCCGTGATGGTAAACTTTTCGTTGGATTGTTGAACGTGTTCTATTTTGGTCATGACTTTGGCGTGTGTTAATTCGGCCGGGGTGCTGAACTCGATCCAGACAGGTTACTTCAAACTGTCGTGATGAATGGCTAGTCTCAATCGATCGTCCTCTTTGGCTCCGCATTGTCGTTTCAAGTTCTGTAACACAGAACCCCACAAATCGGTAATGAACCCGGCAGCTTTCTCGGGAGGCACTTCGGACTTGAAGTCTTTAAAGTGAACCGTGTGAGTGTATGCCGTGGTTCTAAATTTTCTAGAGGTTATTGTTTGCGTCTCTCGAATCCGATTGTAATTTTCGGGAGACACGGTAGGACTTTCTTGGTCAGGGGTGTTGGTGGTGGATTCTTTGGGTTGGGTAGAAGTTTTGGTTTCAGGTTCACTCATCTCATCTTCGAAATCGCTAGCATGGACTTGAGCTAGCACTTCAGCAAGCGGTATTTCAGATTTCAGGCGGCACGGAAAGTCTTCCAGAGAGGGAGGAAGCCGATGGATCTTCAGTCCCAGAAGAAGAAGAAGTACCTATCCCCGTCGTCAAGAAAAGCAAGAAAGTTAGACGACTGGAAGACAGTGAGGAAGAAGAAGAAAAAGAACCCTTGATTCCTGTGAAGAAATTCAAGAAGAACAAGAGAGACAGACAGTGAACAATGAACTTTGTTTGAGTGTGGTGTTATGTTCATTGAAAAAAAAGAGAATAGACCAGAATGGAAACAAAGTAAGTGTCTTTGTGTTTTTTGTTATTTAGAGTTTAGGATCCACGCACGCACTCACGCACGAACTCACTCTTACACAAAACCAAGGAATGGGATTTTTACAGTTTTACTTGATTTGGCAAATGGAATGATCATCTTTTCTAGAGATCTGGGCGGCCCTGAAAAGGACCGTTGGGGTGTTTGCTTGTTAAACAAACTTATGGACTGGACATGATCAGCTTCAGCTGTCTCAATCCTTTTCCACGACCCACTCCTATTCCTCCTCCTCCTGCTGCTGCTTTGGTGGTGGTAGTAGTAGTGAATGGTGATGGTGGTGGTGGTGGTAGCATCTCACTAGTAGTCGTGATGGGCTTAGCATGTTTAGCCCGTGATGGTCTTTTTCTCTTAGGCTGAGTTAAAGAATACTGATACAACTTTCTTAAATGTTTTACCTCCGCTAAAATGTCTTGTAGTAGACTCACCGTTTTGTCTTCATCGCTCTCTTCTTTCGGTTCTTCATTCTTCTCCACTTCTAACTTTCTTAGTTCTTCTTCTTGCTTTCTTCTTTCCTCTTCTTGCTGAAGAAAAACTTCTTCGGCTTCTCTCTGTCGCTGTACAAATTTTTCCAGTTCTTCTTGTTGCCTCTTTTTGAAATCGTCCAGGACAGGCAGCAAAGAGCCTGGTGGTAGAGCAGCAGTCGTGGTAGTTTCAGGCTCAAATTCTTGAGACAGAAAATCTAAATTAAAATCTTCCGGTTGGAAGTTCAACACAGCATTGGTCATCGTCGTCGTTGTAGGCTCACTCCAATACATGGTCTTGGTAGTATCCATCATACTTAGGCTGTCCAAAAAAAGTAAAATCCCTACGCACGCTGTGATACCTTTATACCCAAAATGACGTCACACCCCTGCTCTATTCCCATTGGAAGAAAAACCGACCCGCTTGTAACGCGCGCTTGGATTGGTAGTTCATTTCAATCCATTTCGATCCGCTCATAGGGTATATATACCACCGCTTGTGTCATAGAGCTTCACCGGTTCTCAATACTAGAAGATGTGGACTAGTGTTGAATCATCCACTATCGTATCGGGGATGTTGTTTGACCAGGACTTCCCCGTGTACGTCAGAGCTTCATGGGCGATCACCAAGATCACAGAGACCGCTATCTGGAAACGCTGCATCTATGTGGAGAGACAAGGCTGTCTGAAGCGGGTGCTCCTCTACGGACCTGAAGTCCGTAGAAGTTTAAGGAAAAGAAGACCCTCCAGGAGATGTCTTCTCTGTTAAGTTCACACAAAAACTCCAACGGCCCTTTTCAGGGCCACCCATTTTTCAAGAAATGATTAATTTTCCATGATTGCCTTCCCACTGTGTGTTTGGTATATGTGTCTATTCTATCCCCAAGTACCCCTTCCACTGCCCCCAAGTGCCCCCAATGTTAAATTCCCGTTACTGCCCCCAAGTGCCCCCCTGCCCCCGATATCCCCCCCCCTTTACTACTCAGAGCACATTATGTTACAATAACTCGAGCAGTCCGCAGTCAACCAAACTTTGTGGATGGCTTTCACTTGGGGTAAGGAAGAACCCTATTTATTTCAGGGCCAGAAGTTCGAAGATCAAGGTTTCTGTGACTGAACAAGATAAAAGTCATTTCTGCAAAGTATCTCGTTCTCCACCAGTTGTGGATGAATTGCACTTGGCGTAAAAAAGCAACCTATTGATTTTGTGGTTAAAGGCCCGAAAATCATGGTCACTGTGACTGAAGGAAGAAATATGCCTTCTGCACAATAACTCGAGTTATTCACCATCTACAATTACCAACCTTAGTGGATGGTATGCACATGGGATACGGAAGAAACCTGTCGATTTCGAGGTCAAAAAGCTAAAGATCAAGGTCACCGTCACAGAAATATTAAAATTGGTTTCCACATTATAACATTAGTTATATATCACCTATTCAAACTTTGTATAAAGCTTGAACTTTTGGTAAGGAAGATTTCCAATGAATTTGATGTCAAAGGTCAAGGTCATAGTCAATGAAAGAAGAAAAATATTTCCCGCACAAAACATTTCTACATACAGACTGGGACCAAACTTTGCGGACGACTTGCACTTGCCAGTAAGGAAGAAGCCTGTTGATTTGGGTGTCAAAAGGTCAACGGTCATGGTCAATGTGACTGAAGAAAAAAAATGGTTTCTAAGTAAAACTTGCAGTTCTCTACATATAGGGGCATTGAACACTGTGTGGACATATAATTTACCTTTCACTGTACTCTTGTTTAAAAAGAGGATCAGACTGAGTTATCTCCAGGAGAGTCAGCCTCAAGTACAAGCCAAATTGCTTGCTTTTGTAATTTGAGGATATGGTCTAGGCTTTCCTTAGTGCTGCTGCTCTATACTATACAACATTCATCAGTCAGGAGTTAACTAAAACCGATGTAAATTAGTTTTTTATAAATATTAACATAAATACACTTGCAAACTTATCTTGGAATGGAGAAACCAAATCAGTTGTATACAAGAGACATTTTGATTTATGGTCAAAATATCAGAGATGAAGGTCATTGTGGCTCAAAAGGAAATGAATTTTGCAGATTTGCTTTTGTTCTAGAGTACGTTCCTTGACCAAACTTTCTGGATGGTTTACACTTAGAGTATTACAGAAACCTATAGATTCTGGGATATAAAGATAAAAGCAACGGTCATGGTAAGTCAAATCAAAAATAATGATTTCTGCACTGTAAGTTTAGTTCAACAGTGCATACTTTAACCAAAGGCCTTGATCATTAAAACCCACTGATCAATAATCTTCGGACTGAAAAATGCCCTACTAGTGCCTGCACAGAGGACTATTAAACATGAGACAAGCGCAGGGCCGGATTAAGACCTTTAGAGGCCCTAAGCACTGACAAGATTATGGTGCCCCCCATATGTAATTCACCCCACCCCCACCCCACCCGTAATTTCTCTTTTTTTTGGGGGGGGGTGCCTCTGTTTTGCTGGTGCCCTAAGCACGTGCCTAGTCTGCCTATTGGGTTATCCAGCACTGGACAGGCGTGTAATGTGCCATTGACTTTACTGTTATTGGTATTAAAATTGTGATGTGCTTTTGAGGCATAAATGCTTGAAAATATCATTTCCCTATCTGCATTTGCAAATCATAGACCTTTCATTGTAACTGCATGACCAATTTCTTAACCTGTTGTCATGGAATAATATAGTTTGTATTTGAAATTATGTATTAATAGTTTAAGGGGGTTCGATACTCGCCAACAAATCCGTGCGAGTTTTAGTACAACCTATCAGAAAAGATAACCCAGTTGACCTCTATTCATTATGTCTCCTATAATTTAGTAACGCAGAGAAACACGACATCATAAATCTATGTAAATGAAAGCTGGTATGGTCTACTGCATCTTAAAAAAGAGCAGGTACTAATTTAATAGTGTGGTAATGGTTGTGATAAAACATTGAATTCAGTAAGATTATTGACACGAAACAATGCAAAGAGTCTGATCAATAAAACTTGGATCTTGAAATTGTCCAGTTTCTTTAGACCAATTGATGACTCATACTGCAAGCTTTAATGGAGACAATTTGTATTAATATGGCAACTTATTTACATAAACAATAAATGAAAGGACATTTGTCAGATAACTTTTTTAATCAAGAGGAGTGCATCTTGCTATTTTGTTCAACTTTTATAGAGAGCAAAGTATGAACCGTGCATATAAGGGGCTGAAATAGTTAGCTAGGCAATTATGCTACAAGATTTCATGATCTCAAGATACCGTGAACTGATTTTTGAAAATCCTGAAAGGAAAGAATGGGATAACTGTGAGTGTGTCTTCACATTTTTGATATTTTAATTTCTTATTTTTTATTAATATGTATATATCTGGTGACATTTTGAATTTTGAAGCTGTAGCCATGCATATGTAATAATGTGAACTTTATCCTATGAGATATTTAATTCTTCTTTCTATCGCAGTTTTAGATATTGTATGATACTTTTAACATTCCACTGTCAGTTTATGTTAACTTGAAATTATTTATTTATGCATTGATATAATTTATGCTTGCAGATAGCTTGTTTAGACTGGTGAATTAATGAAATAAAATGAATAATGTTAATACACGTTTTGTTTTGTTATGATTTATGTGAATGTTACATGCATTATGTGTGAATTCATGTCTAGTTAAGTTTAATGGTTTGTTTGTAGGTGGATTGCTAACTTGGTTGCCTTTTTGTTTGAGGTTCAACCATGACTGTGTCATTTAAGTGTAACATTATGAAAATGACAGTCCTGTGTGGACATGTATGGTAGTTCTGAGTGGACATGCATATGACAGTCCTGTATGGACATGTATGGTAGTCCTGTGTTAACATGTATGGTAGTCCTGTGTTAACATGTATGACAGTCCTGTGTGGACATGTATGGTAGTCCTGTGTTAACATGTATGGTAGTAAAATGTGGACATGTATAACCGTCCTGTTGTGACATGCATGTGACAGTCAAGTGTGGACATGTATTGTAGTGCTGTGTATATCAATTTTCAGCACATTTGCCAGATCCCGGCAATCATTTCAGGGCTATTTATATAGTATATCTTCATAAATTGTAACTAAATAAAATAGAATATTGTATTCTGCAATCGCGTTTCTTCTTGTTTTGTGAAATTTAAGGTACAACAGGACCAGAAATCTTCCATGTTAATCCATTTATTTTCAGTTGCCATTGTCTTATATATTGATCACGGATCTGTCAACTATGTATTTGACCTTATCTCTAAAGTCCCCACCATCAGTATAACTATAGTATGGATCCGTTCCATTATGAATCGTACACCACCTTCGGTCTTCGAAAATATTTACCTGGCACAATTACTATCTAGCTGAGGATTATTTAATCCCTTTATACCTTACAAAATTTCAAACCAAACCTTGTTCCGTCTGCGTACACGTTTTCAATTTGGAAAAATAAAGTTGTTAACGGCGAATACAATGTTGAAGAAATGCTATTTGTAGTACAAGCACAGATAAATTACACGTTGTAAGGTGCATTGTTGCGACGCGGATCTTCGCGCACGTAAAAATAAAAGTCGGTAAATTTATACAGTATACAAAGTGCACGATGCCATTGGCTATACTCAATAAAATTAAAATAAAGGGTACAAAACAACAGTGAAAAAGATTATCCGAATCATAAAATGTACTGTAAGTAGAATATAGACTTTATCATATCTTTTGTATATATGCCCAACATTTGAAAATAATGCAAACACTTGAAGATTGGCATTGATGGTTCTATAAACAGATACAGAGCAAAGTGATATGGAATTTTAATAGAATGAATTTAACTGGGTGGTATGGATGGCAACAGTAGGATATGGAATATCTTTTTGACATTTAACATATTAAAGTGAACAGGAGTGTGTATATATATATATATATATATATATATATATATATATATATATATATATATATATATATTATATACTCATTTTTTTCTCCATTAACTTTGCATTGTCAGTCATCGTGCAGTATTTTTCCATACTGCACGGCTTCATACTGCACGACACGTGTGTCTAAAAATAGTATCGCGTGTTAGGAACTACTTTTTATTGTAAACAAACAATGTACGCAAATGTAGCAGACACCGGAGCTTTTGCTTTATTAGATTTGCTGTGGATGAACTAAACAAGCTGTTTGAGAGTAGAGATGATAAAGTTGATGATGTGGATGAATTCATTGAGTCACAAAAGAATCTTTCAACCAAGCAAGTGATATTCACAATGTACAGCGTTGGCTTTATGACAGCAAACGTGAGGCATGAAGTATTGAAAATATCATTCTGATCATTTAAACACTTATTTAGCCGATGGTTCAGACTATGAATCGTGCTCTCTAGAGTCTATAAAAAGATACCATAAAAAGGCATCGTATGACCAAATGATATTCCGTTTCTCTCAGAGACCGCCAATTTTACAAGTCAGTACAAGCACTAAATTCGAAAAAATACAACTAAAGAAGGCGGGTTTTTGGTATAAAAGCAAGTGCCTCAAAGCCAAGAAGCCACGATAACGAAGAAGCCTTATTTTCCACTGACGAAATGGGCTCTCACACCCCAGCCGCTTTGCAATTTTGCCTGTTTTTTTTTTTTTGAGATGAGAAATTGTTTGGATTTATTATGACAGTACATATAAATGTGTCATCTATAGCTGGTAATAAGAATGGCAATAAATGTACTTACTTTTCTGCATCTTGAATTTCTTCAAAATGTACTTTCTGATCCACGGCGCGAAATTTCACTGCAATCTAGACTACATTTCCAACAGAAATCACATTCCAAAGGAGAATTTACTGCACTCCAAAACGAAATGAATTTGATATTCCCTAACAAAAATATTTAATCCTGCATCTTCTTGAGAATTTCACTTAAAAGAATTTCATATTTTGTCCACTTTATGATTCCAAACTATCAATGGCAGGACAGTAACACATGTGTAAGCTAGCTTGCTGTCGAGGCCAGTCTCTCTAGCTACATGTACATCGTACGTAATAGACCCAGCTAAAAACTAAAAGAGCAGAATTTAGTTGAATCGACAGAAAAACAAAATCACTCCATTCCAGATCAACTGGGAAAGTTGTTACAAGGCGCAGTCATTCACAATATGACTCAAAATTTCAATTTTAAGTAGACCAAAATGAGATTTCTTTTTGAAACGAATCACAGAGCGTGCGGTACTCTACCAAGTTCAAAGGTCACTGGGCGGTGCCATGTGCGCATGAATATTGTTACAGTGTATTGGTTTAACTTCGGTTGTGTATTTACTTTAGAATATAGCAGAAATTCAGTTACTTTGTTTCTTGTAGTGTGTTCTTTTTATTGTTCAGCCTTAGGTAGAAAAGCAAATCGAGTATATAATAAAAAGGTTACTGCATTTGTATGGGACTCCTGACGTCGTGCAGTATAGCTCAGAAAACTCGTTCATATTTTCCCATACAAATGCAGTAACCTATAAATATGGGGGGTTTCGCATTTACGTTCATATACGAAAACGTGTGATGATGTGATATTAAGTTTGTGAGATAGTTTACATAGGTTGTGTTCTTACAATATTACACAAGCTTGTGCAGTGAAATGGTCAACTAATTTAATCTAGGTTAGCGATATCAGGTCCACTTGAGCCTCTTATCGTTATTATTATTATTATTGTAAATGCAATTTTTAAAACATCTATACAGTGGAATTAATGCATATACTTGTATCAGAAGGTTAATCGTCTTTCACTTGTTTTTCAAATAAAGAAAATAATTTCCATGCGAAAGCTGTTCAATAGTTAAACATTATTTCTGCTACCCATCCAACAACTATGTGACGCAGCCTAAGCGTGGTCCCCTTTGTATCTATTCACGCCCCATTTGTGGTATTGTGTGATCTTTTGTAGTATTTAGTTGGATTTTCTGCAACCCAGCACTGAGAAGCAAATTAGGTTTGAATAATTTGGAAGCAGCTACAGTTCACCTAAATTTACAAACCATAATTAATGTGATTTTTCTTACCCTCTAATTTGTCGGACGCCATCTGTCCCAAAAAATTATTATTGACTAAATTATAATTTTTTTCTACATACAACCTCATATTTTTCATCAAATCCTTAAAATTTTCACAAGAAAAACTGCGAATAATAAGATTTACCTTTGCAAAATAGATCGAAGATGTTGCAAAATATTTACAAAAAAGAAGAGATTAAAATCCTATACAATTAAGCCGCTGTTTTGTTGTTTTGTATCTTTGTATTATCTTTTAACCTTGTATTTTGATGTTATATATTTGAATATAGGAGAAGTTTCACGTTTCAAACGGCTTCGAAAAAAAAAGACGTACTATTTAGATACGTCAAAATGACCAATCTGTCGTTTGCTAAATATGTTTGTTCAAGTCTCGTATGAAAAACAACTATTTGTTAACATTGCGTAGGTATTTAATTGGGGTAGCAAATAATGAAAGAGGAGATTAGTTAATAAAGGAAATAATAACCATTTATACTCGTGCAAAAAGATCTGTAATCATCTCGTATTTAAAAGTGATTGTTTTGTTAATTGAGAACCTACTATTATTTTGCGATCCACCATTCTTTTATTATCAGTTTGAACAAATAACGATTGCTTTGACATTACAATATCTATAGTTGTGCATTAACAGCTGGAAAGTGGCCTTTACAGCACATAATCCTTAAACAATATCGTTACTGAGTGCCATTTATTACGTTCATCACAATCACAAAGCACAATGCACCTTCAATCCCTAAATCTACTATCACAACACAAGGGGACTCTTTTTCACAACAGCCCTCATATTCTCCACCTTCACACTTGGCGCATCTCAAGTGATCTATCTGCCAGGAGAAGTGTATCGAGCATGATTGCCAACTGCATCGTTCATGTTCGGAGACGATCTACCTCTAAGGACTATGATGCAAAGTGGAGATTCTTTTGTGAATATTGCACTAGGGAACACGCAAATCCTCACTGCCCTCTCTTTATGCAGAAGCAGATTTTCTTCTTTGAGGAGATATCATTTTCAGCCTCCACAATTAAAAGTTATAGGCAGCACTTTTCAAACACAAATAAATTCTCCAAGTGTCAGGCTATTGGGGCGGATTCACACTTAGCGGATCTTATTAGGTACTTCGATCTGCAGAGACCGGTGTTTTTGCTGGTTGATGCCGAGATGGAATCCTTCATGTGTTTTACGGGCCTTTACAAAATTACCTTATGAACCTTTGAATGAGGCTTCCTTTGAACCTCTTGCGCTTAAAACCATCTCTTTATTCTAGATGTGACTTCAGCACGGAGAAGAAACGAACTACATGCCCTCTCAATAAAGGACGGATGTTTACGGTTCAACGGGAATTACGACTCTGTTTCCCTACTATGTCAGCCAGGTTGCCTCATTAAAAAAAACCAACTTCCTCAGTACTTCAATCCCTAATAGAGATCCTCAGTCTCAGTCTCATCTATCTGTGCTGGGGACAATCCGCATATACTCCATTGTCAGTCAGGGCACGTAGGTTCTATTTGGCAGCTTCTAAAGGGAGAAGGAAGGGTAGGGAACGGTTTTCTTTTCCCTTAAAGGGCTCAGCCGATATTTCAGCATACACCATCTTTAGATGGATTTCATTTGCTATCGTTAGAGCTTGTCGGTCCCTCACATAGAGACCCTGTCATTCATGAGAAAAACGTCCACGAAGTAAGGGCAATCGCTGCCTCTTGTTCATCCTTGGAGGACATTATGACAGCTGCGTTTTGGCAATCACACACGACCGTCTCTTCCTTTTACCTTCGGTCCTTATCAAACCAAATCTACTGTATTTGATTTATTTTTCCAATAGTTGCGGCACATACAGTGACCCAGACTGCTGCTGTGTAACAGCAGTTGAATAGCTCAGCTACAAGGTGAGTAATTTACATTTGTTATTCCTTTAGAGTCGATCCTGCTCCCTCCTTACCGCCAAATTCAGCTAAACAATAGTGACAGCTAAACGTATTATTAATATTAAAATGTATTTTTTTTTCTTTTGGGGGAAATAAACTAATTTTGTTTATGTAATACTTACCTGTCACTATTATCAGATGCCCTCCTCCCATCCCACTCTGGTGTCCTTCATTAGTCAAGGTCCAAAAAAGAATAAAGAGGCGCTATTGCGCATGGGCCTCTGATGTGGAGTCAGACTGATCATGTACACGTTCTAAATCTTTCTAGAATAGAAGGATGGTACATCTGGCATGAACAAGGGTTTTCCATTGCGGAAAGGGTAGGCTACATAATAGTGACATGTAAGTATATTCATAATTAAAATTACTTTATCCTCCCTCCAAAAAAAAACAAAAACAAGAAACAGAAAAGAAAAACCACATTTAAAAAAAATAACAAAAATACTGTTTTTATACCAACATATGCAGTTGAGCAGATTAATGTTAACATTTTTTATGTTGGAAATGTAAATGAGTTACATGCAGATTATATGAATGTCAATAGTTACACTTGTTTCTAGTGATACATCCTGTGGTTTAGTACATGGTCAGATGTCTAGTTTAGATGTTATGGGAGAGTAACAAAATAGAAACAGCTTTTGATTTTAAAAATGCACGTTTTCTAATCCAAAATGCTTTTTATTCCGTTCAGTAGGGGTCATAAGTGAAGCGTGAAAAAATCTAATTCATCCAGGAAAAAACATGGAAAATTTTGTTTCGAAAAGTGTGGGAACCCAGACCAAAATTAAAGATGACATCGTAACATAAACAACAGTGAAAATTACATAAATTTTGGTTAAAAAGAATGAAGATACTTAACTTTTAACAATTTATGGAAATATAACTTTGACCAATCTCATTAATGTTCATGAGTTTTGATGATGTCATCGCAGAGATGCAAGATTATAAATGCTTTTTGGTAATGTTCTCTTGTAATATTATTAAAGGTAGTTTTGTTGCAATTTTTAAGTACAAAGATATGGAAGATGGTGCTACACATTGAAAATTGAAATTTAAATGATTTAAATAAAATTTAAATTTCTTCACATCTCAGCATTATACTTGATTAACCTTAATCTTATGTCACTAAGGGTTTTTTGCAATGCTCTTCAGACTAAAACTATGTTGGAGACTTTTGGCTGAGTTTATTGTTCCAGAAACCTCAAATCTAAATGTTTCCAAACTAAATTGAAACTTCTAATTTTGTCAGTAATTATAATGAATGATTTGTAATTGAAACTGAAGATAACACAACAACTTACACTTTAAGTTGATAACAATTGGATATTATGATTATATTTATAAGACTAGCAATTAAAATAGTCAGGAATTATTACAGTCGTGTGGATGAAGAGATGTTTTTCAGCAGTCGTAATAATAAATTTGCTGCATTTTGCCTTCTATGGAAAATACTTTAAAGAGGGTAAACCAGGCATTGTTTGTACATCATCGATGCACTCGGATACAACTTATCAAGGAAAGAAAATGTGTAGGATTTTACTAATAATGCAATGTAACCTGCAAGCTGAACAACAAAAATGCCACAGATACACACCACTAAATGTATCTAAATATGAGAATTTCTTTACATATTTTAATTATGTGCAAGGAAGATATTTTGCCTTAAGAAGAACATACTTATTGTAAAAACTATGTCAAAGTTTATACATTTGTTTGTTAAGAATAATTGCTATAAACTAGATCACATTTAAAAATCTTGAATATTTTGAAGCATGTTTGATATATTTGGTTAAATAGAATTCAACGGTTGCTAGTACTGCCATATCAAAGATCCTGAAACATCTGTCATTCATATGTTATCCTATCGGTTGTGCATTATTTTAAGACATTTCATATTTTTAGCGCAGATATTCAAAATATTTTTAAAATGTGTATTTTGTGTTGATAGATTTAAATAAAAATAGGCTTTCTTATTTAAACACTTCCAATTTTAATTACTAAAAGAAAAAAAACCCATGACCTTAAAAAAAATCCTGAGGAAAATGGTAGTCAATTCAGGCTGATCAGATTTGAGAGCCAAACCAACAACTTTTGTCAGGAGTCTCATAGACCCATGAATCCATGCTGGCCGCACAGATGAACTCAACTTGTAACGCCAAATGGGTGTAAATACTTTAAGGGTGGGATACGAAAAGTTTCTGCATTATAAATCAGGGCTGAGTCACCAGGAGCACGAAGAGATTAAGGGAACAATGCTGTCTGTATAAATGATTTGACCTTTTTATGCTGAAAAGTGATCCTATATAAATATGGTCTAAGGAAGAAGACAAATGACACCATCATTAATAGAAAGTGTAGCAATCATGTGTTCTAGGCTTTCCGTCCCCTCTACAGATTTAATACGCTTGTAAATTTTTATTTACAAGCTGACATATGTCAGCTATCCAAGGGAGTGATGTCAAGCCCGCTTGAACCTCTTCTTAGTTTTAAGTTTTCATTGTAGTTGATATATTATTCTGCAGGACATATCAAGACTGACCATGTGACACTAATTGTTGTATATGGTGTTGGTGAATGTACGTGTATTTCAATGATATATGCTGGTATTTTTGTATTTCACTAAACTTTTGAGAGTATTATGCTCCAATTACATTTATCATCTTAAGTACAAAGTGTAATCTACATGTTAAATTGGTTGATAACCTTTTGTATTCAGACCCACTCCCTATTGTGTGTAAAGAAAATGGTAACTCAACCTGTCATATATCAATCATTTTCTAGTCCATAGCACAGTGTAATAGGGGTCTCAATACACCAATAATATCTGTATAGTCATAACTTTAACATAAGGGCTAAACTGGGCTAGATTCCCATTTCTGGTAGATGAGAACATTTGGTTTACTCAGACCTTGACCTTCATTGTGTCTTAAAATTTTCAATGTATGTTACCATAACAATTTGATAAACTAATCTTGCGATTTTTGATTAGTTGAATGCCAGTTGTAAGTATGAATTACAAGTAGTGTGGTGAGGCTACTGGGGGTCATATCAAAATTATATAGGCGCCCATAGACTTACCGGTACATTTCTGTGGCGATATGTGGTCAAATGATAATTATAGTTGCCATATGTTTAACATGGGAATGGGTTTATAGGATCAAAAGTGTTAATAGGGTCAAATGGTAACATTGTTAGAAGTGGCTGACCTCAATTGGAGTTATATGGTAACATTGTTAGAGTTGACCTCAATATGCGCCACTCTAGTACGTACGGGAAATTGCATGTTAAAATGGTACATAATTTTAACCTGGGAATGAGTTTATAGGGTCAAAAATGTTAATAGGTCAAACGGGAGTGTATGTATAAACATACACATAGACAAACAAACATACACCAAACATACAAACACAAATGGCAATAATGATGAGTATCTCTCTTTTCTAGAGATGTGGGTGGTCCTGAAAAGGACCGTTTTGTTTTCTTCTTCTTATTTTACTTCTTTCTCCCTGACTACCATTGCTTCCAAGAAAACTTCATGGAGACTATTGGGTTGAACTTAGGTTCTTCCTTCTCCTCATCAGGGATCCAATGTTGATGGTATAATATTCTAGTTGGCATTGAGGCGCTGAAAGTCCCTTTCTTTCTTCTGGCTATTTTTCTCTCCTTTGCCCAGAAGGCCTTAATTTTCATCACTTCCTCTTCCATTACTTTTCTTGCAAGACCCTTTGCTGTTGTAAGGGCGGTCGCTTCCCTTCTAACACGGTTTTAGGGAAGGGTAACACCATAGACCCTCTATCTGTTCTAGGAGGTACTCCACGCCCTCAAATCCCCACTTGACATGTCATTCTTCTTTTGTTGAGTGGACGACGAATGGTATGACTGGTGAACGCATCGCTTTATATGCCTGAAGCACGGACGTGAAGGAAAACATCTCTCACACAAAAATACAACCCTTACTGTCACAGGATGAAGCCGGGTTGGGACTGGATTAGTGAAGACACCGAAAGCAACTGCGTTAATAAGATGTTTATTTATAAACGCAATCTAAAGATGAACAAATCTGACACCATCATAACAAAAAGATAAGGAAAATTATAAAGTTCCTAACATGGAACTATCAACAACAAGTAACTCAACGAGAAAAATCAAAGATGGATTTAACAAATGGAATTTTAAACAAACGTGAATAGCATCCTATCACCCATCGACGAATAAGAGTATATGATTTACACCCCAATATAAACAAGGTCTTATTAAGTACCAAGGGTGACCAAAGCATGTGATTTATGCACTTATCAATAGAATACTCATTTATCCATCAATCTGTTAACTCGTCAATTTATCAATTTAACAAGCGATGTTGGAATATGAATTTATGAATCCGTCGTTCATATAACGATATTGAAATGGGGATGTATGAAATTATGAATATGTCGTTCATATAACGATATTGAAATGGGGATGTATGAAATTATGAATCTATCACACATATAGCGATATTGAAATGGGAATGAATGTAATTTTGCACAGATAGCAATATTGAGATAACAATCAAATGGAACACGCAATAAATATAACTATCGTGGCGTCCGTTTGACTACCAAGATGTATCTACGGTTCCACCCGCTCTAGTCCATGGTCAAGGAGCCACCACGCATGGTCCACCCCTCCCAGTCTGTTGAAGGGTCCCTCGAGAGCCTTCACATTAACACAGACCCGTTGATCGAGAAGCCTTGGTCCCTCGCATCGAGAAAACCAGTACACTCTTCCGAAACAACGTCACCAGACACAGCGTACACGTCACACGAAACCACACAGAGTTCTGTGACTTCACACACCACCAAACCATACACATGGAACAGCTAAAAGTATAACAACTAAACCGTGTAGTACATATGACACGGTTAGTACTTTTGTATTGATATATGTTGCGCATGCGCGCACATGAATTACGCCTCGTTATACATTACATTAATCATTCAATGCATGCCGCGTATAATTAAATAATACCCGTCTGTTCAGTTACAACCAATAGCTAACTTGAACCAGCCTATAGGATTTCTAATATCATGGCGTTGTATGACCTAGGTATTGACTCTCTGTAGAATTTAGAATAAATTCTAAAACATCTAATATATGAAACAATTATGTCATATAAAACGAATAGTGATAAAGAATACAATCTTAAATTTCACATACCTCTACAGCTGAAGTTTTGCTCCCGTAAAGAGGTAAGCTTTCTGACAAGACTCATCGTAGTGTAATTTGTTTATAGAGAATTCGCTCTATATGTACTCTAGCTGTGACAGATATGCGCAGCAGCTAGGTACGTGAGTTTCCACTGCAGGCAATTTGCACGTGCAGCATGGGGTGAATTGCGCTCAGTATTTCAAAATAACTAGAGCCGAAAAAATAAACAACCCCCGAGTAACGCTCTAGTCGGAAACGAAACCCGAATACATTTTTGATCACATATACACATTGATATAAACCATACAATTCCGTGACACTTACACAGAAACAGCAAATTTTTAATGGGGAATGACACAGACATACACAAACATACACCAAACATGCAAACACAACTTTTCTCGCAATAGGATTAGTATCTCTTTTCTTAGCAATTTGGATGGTCCTGAAAAGGACCGTTTTGTCTAGTACAACTGGTGTTCACACCTCCCTGGTCTTGCTCTGCACGCAGCGCAGCTCCCATTCCATCTATCTCTACCCCAAGGATTGATGGAGACAGGTAGGGAAGAGGGAGGAGGATTGGCTTCACTGCCCCGATCCTCTGTTTGAGGGACTAAAATGCTTGTCTCTGCTGTTGAGATTTTATCATCTGGAGCAGCTTTTCTTTCTCCCACTTCTTCTTGCCCTCTTTTACTTCTTCTTCCTCCTTTGTTGTCCTCTCCAACTCTTTGAGTTCATCTAGGAGGCGACGGACATACTCTAGGTGTACTAGGATCTCGTTAAGCTTTCCGGTTGTATTGCTCCTCATTCTTGTCTTCTTTTTCAGTTGACAAGGGGTAGCCAGACTGGCGAACTCGTCGCTTTATCTTTATATGCCTGAAGCACAGATGTGAAGGAAAACATCCCTAACACAAAAATACAACCCTCACACAGAAAACAAAAACAGAAATTGCCCGGACCTAAAAGAAACCATTGTTCTGATTTGTATTCTCCATAGGTTTACACAAGGGTAAGGTAGTTTTTGTAGACACACTACAATACCCACACAAACACACACCATGCCTACACAAACACACATGTTTATAAGGGAAGGGGTTTTTAAGTTTTTGGTGGGGAAAGACAAAAACATACACATACATACACAGAAACATACAACACAAATTGTTTGGAAATAATTTTGAGTAGTATCTCTCTTTTCTAGTATCTGGGTGGCCATGAAAATGGCCGTTTAGTTTTGGTGAGCGGTCCTGAATTGTATCGCCTGGCAGGACGGCCACATCTCACCACGGGTTTCACTATTGCACAGGGACGTCTCCTTGTGAAGGAGAAAGAGAACTCCACTGTCTCCATCCTATACGCTACCTCTTCTCCTCCCTCATGATGTTGTTGTTGTTGTTGCTGCTTTTGTTGTTCCCTCCTTGGTCTCTCCTCCCAGTCTTCCTTCTCCTGTATGATTTTGTCACGCAGGATATCTTCCACCAGGCCTTGCGCCATTTTCAGGAAGATGTCATAACTTTTCTGGATAAGGTGATGCCTGACCCGGTGCATGTGCATCATAGCTTCGTTTAATCTGGCAATCTTTGATGTTGTGGTTGATGAATCAACGATGGGTGACCAGTCTGGTGAACGCACAGTTTTAAATGCTTGAAGCATGGACGTGATGGAAAACATCCCTCTGATTCAGGACGCGGACGTGAAAGAAAACATATCCCAGATCGATTGAGAGATATGTGAAAGAGCATGTCCATACCATATTTTTTTCAACAAATTACAGGACAGCACCATTTTTTTAAAAACTCAACGTGTTTAATAATAATAATAATAATAATAATAATAATAATAATAATAATAATAATAATAAGTCAAATGTCAAATACAAACAAACAAACAAACACTATTAAACATGAATGTATTTACAGGGTCGACAAAATTTTGAGTCAAACTTGACTTCCACTGATCTAAGACACTGTCATTTTGCGATCGATGCACACTACGTTTCTCAGCTAATGACAAGAGATAACTATAATGTTCACAAAATCATCTTTATATTTTATCATTATATCTATAGTACTTGCGATCAACAACAAAAAAGTCACTAAATGTTCTAAGGGAAATCCAAAATTGCGTTGATGAAGAAAATACAGACAATATTGTCCACACACCATGGAATCTGATCCTTGTAATCTCACATTATTGAATCGAGTGGAGACAGCATTTCTCCTCATAAAGTCAATGATGTCGTCTTCCAAAGGAGGCAAACCATAAGAATCAAAATAGTCAACACTGTGATCGTTGGGAAAGTAGATAGCTACCCAATGGGTTCCTGGTCAATGAGTCAACATGTAATAAAGTTCACAGGTATCCATTCTTTTTTTTCTTTTTCACGGGTAATGATAAGTCATCAGTTCACACCTGACTTTTTCCTTGAAAAGTTCTGTCAAGTAACTCGATGAACCTCGGGTAGTCTTTGTACTCTGTTGCAAGAGAGCTTCGATGCGTTTGGTCTCCATAGACGTACAATGGAGGTAAGGAATGATCACGCAAGTCTTTATACCACCTTCTCAAAATTGTCTCGAGGAAAGACCATGCCTCATCCAGATACTCTTCCAATTTTTCTTCAGAACTCATCATCATACATTTGTCGTGTTGTTTCTGGCTAGGATGATCGATTTAACATTCATAATAATGTTCTCTGGTCAGCCCTGTAATTATTTCAGCCAAGTCACGAGCAAAACAGGAGACTAAATGTTGTTCTTGTTCTGGCCAACTTGACATCATAACGGTTTTTGTGTCTTTTTGTCCTGGATAAATAAACATTCTCATTGCCTATCTCGATAGGTTCTTCGTGTTCCATCTTTTCTTCTAATAGCCTAGAACCACTTCTCTCAAACAATTGATTTCCAGAGTATTGTCAGATTCTACATACAAGATGAGCTTCACTGTGTTGGCCAGAGCTAGTGCAAACTGAAGTTCCAAACGAATTTGGCCTGGTTTTATAGGGTGGAAATGTTCTTCGTCGCTGCCTTGTACTCATTAGCATTAGCCATCAAATGGAACACGGTACAACTTCGATTCAGTCTCAGGAGTACATTCACGCCGTTTAACAAACACTTGTCTTGCAACCACATGTCCAAATGCAAACGATCCATCAGTTCTAAACTGCGTCGTTGTTTGATTTTCTTTTGGTGGTCGTTAAATCCAACAGTGTGGCCTGCACCATCATCTGTAATCAACGCTGTGTTGTTAAATTCGTCCAAGGTGTCAGGTTTCCATACCACGGAATCATCCAGATGTGTGTTCTTGGCTTTTTTTTCCGTACCTCAAGAGATTTTCCAGGTACGCTCGGTAAGGGTAAATATCCATACTACTGCTCACCAGTTTGTTATTCAAGTACAAATCCACCTCGCTGAACAACGAATGCATGAAATTGTTGACGGGAGCTACTTTGGCATCGGCGACTGGATTGGTGTTGTCCACTTTGAGAACATTTACTTTTAGGTACAAGTGGCTGTCATGTACTCTTCGGTTGTCCATTGATTTCAAATTCGATACAAACTGAAGTAGTCAAAGACGACACAGGATAAAATTCTACCAGTTGGGATTCTCGCATCGTCATCACGGTGGATGGCATGGTAAACAGATCGAGTTCTGACTTGGAATATTCGCAAGAATCTCGGTGCATCATTTTTTTTCTTTTTGTTTCTCTGACTGCTCCTGTTCTTTTTTTTTTTCTTATTTTTTTTCTGAACAACGTGTTTCTTCAGATCTGAAGGGGTCTCTTTCTGCCTTGTCCTTGCTGTGGCGTTGAGGAAGAAGTAATGCCAGGGGAAGAAGTCTGAAGCTAATGTATAGGGGTGTCTCGGCGACCCAAATGGTCTTTTCCAGTTTGCAGCAACACATGTTTTCTTGTTCTCATAAAGGCTTCTTAATGAGTTTGTTTGTCGATGAGAACGTTTAAAAGAATGTCCTTTCCTTGCTTCAAAGCGGCATCTTTTAACGCATGCAATCCTCGAGTCACCATTGGTTTTAAGATTGCTGCTACCGTTTGAAAAGCTGATCTTAAGAGATCTCCTAAACCATGTTCTCGTTGTCGAACGACTCTTTGGTACACAGGATACATCTTGTTTTACAATTCAGTGGAGAATCGTTTTCGAAAATGTTGTTTCATCGTGACTTTTCCTTTGGAGAATAGAATATTTTGTCTAAGATCTCCTTTTATACTAATGTGGACACTGTCAAAATACGATTTACTGACAGAAAGATAATGAGGATGTACTAATTCAAGGTGAACGTGATACGTGTTTCCACCGTCCTGGTAAACAGCAATGGCAGAATTCACTTTGAAAGGAATGACTCTGAGTAACGGAGCGGATGTGTTTCCCACCACGTTGTACTAGGCCACATCGAACTACACAAACAGCAAATCAATCCATTCGTTTAATTCCATAGGGTAATCAAAATATTTGTAGAATCGATTGTTGTTGTAAACGTCTTTCATAGGAGCCAGAGCAGTGTATCACCCCAAAATAGAAAACAAACCAGAATTTCAAAGGAAGGAGTGGGCAGAAGATAACCAATACAACTGCTAGCTAAAATGGTCCACAATTGTTTGTCTCCTTTTTACAAGCTAAAATTAGTAATCACTGCTCAGATGACACAATACACCACAAAGATTTGGCAGAAAAAGACAAGTTGAGTTTTATGAACACGTTCTCCACACCACATCCACAGAGCTTTTTTGTTGTTGTAATTCTTGAAGAGAGGAACTCTGAGAAGGATAGGTAGCTGTTGTATTTAACGGCATGATGGTTACTTCTTCCTCTTCTTGTAATCTATGAGATGTAAAGCGGCAATCCAAGAATCAAAACTAGGTGGATATCCTTTCCAACGTACTTTCACTTCTTCAAGCCGACGTTTGCCCACTATACGTTGTTCTGCGATCGAGAATGCTTTCGATATCGTACAAGTCGTCTTCTTTTTGGTCACTCGTTGTAACTCAGGCAAGTAAAATGTTCCTTTTAACACTTCTCCGTGCATGTCTTTCAATTTGTAGACAGGAGAATCACATCCACGTACTTGTTTAGTGACACGAAACATTTCGGGGGTCCAGTTAGGTAAATAAAAAGTGCGTTTGGTTTTTTCAATGCGAACCCAATCGCCAGTCGTTAACACCATTTCTTTCTTTTTTCCAATCTTCGACGTTCCATACAATCGATCAAACATCATCACTTCGTTTTCAGGGGTCAATTCTTCGGGTGTACAGCCGACGCTACGATGGTACGATTGATTGTAACTTTGACGAGACGTGGTAACACATTGATGTACTTGAGAGTGTGTTGACGTGTAAAAATATTTCCACATGCGTTCTTTCAAACTTCTTTGAAAACGTTCCACTACACTGGCTTTTGTTTCAGGATTTTCAGTGGTAAAAAAATAAATGTGTCGTTGATTCAAATCTTTTTGAAAAGCTTGGTTCAGAAATTCGGTGTCTTTGTCTGTTTGCTATCGTAAAGGGTGACGACCACTTTGTTTCAAAACCTGTTTTAAAGCTCGTACTAACTCAAAATTTGTTGTAAAAATCAAAGGAACGACCCAAGCTGATTTTGAAAACACGTCGATGACACAAAACAAATACTTGTAACCACTATTGTACACTGCCAAATGAAAGACATCTGCTAAATCTGCTTGCCATTAATGATCGATGCCAGTTGCTTTAGTTTGACTTCTGGAACATTTTTGTCGAATGGGCTTGGGTAATGTCGACGTCGATTGTTCTTGTAACCATTATCGCACCTCTGGCAAACGTACACTTTTCAGTTTGGTTTTAGCAGCACGATACAAGTTTTGAACTCCTCCGTAACCAGCAGCATGTGCATAATTGTACTAAATGCTAGCTAAAAGTGTCTCCATGATGATGAGATTCACTGTTTTGTTTGTCGCTCCTCAATAAGTCACCCACTGTTCGATACTACTCTTAGATTTGTGTGGTATTGGTGGTTTGGATGAGGCTTGACGTGTCCGACGAGCAGTAGGTTGTGAAGTGATGACTTTTTTCGTGATATCTTTTTCACTTCTGTCTTCCCTTCTTTCTTTCTTTTTTTTCTTCTGCGGAAGAAGGTGTTGACATCATTTGTTTGACCCAAGCTTTCATTTAATCTCGTTGGGGAGTAGGGGAGGGTGTCAACAAGGAAGCTGCAATCTTACTAGGTATTGGAGCAGACGGAGTTTGAAACACTTCTCATTTGTCTTCTTCTTTTTTCATCCCCGTGGCTGTGGCTGTCTTTGTGGTCTTTGGTTCACTTTTCATGATTGCTTTGAAATCTCGCAGATTAGGTTTAGCTGTTTCGTCTAAAGCTTTCTGGTGAAAGAGTTAAAGACGTTGCAATGCTTGTCCGTACCGATGCGATTTTTCTGTTTCTGACAAATCGCTTCGATCTATCAACAATTGTAATTCTTGTTGTAACTGTGACATCTCGGTGAGATTAGGATTCGGAGGTAAATGAGGTATCCGTTGTTCGTACCAACGTTGGAGTTCCATCCATCGTTTGTATGGAACTAAAGTGAGTTTTCGTCCTTCCATAAAATCCAAAGGTACAAATGTGCTGTCTTTCAAGAAAAGGGTGTCCTTTTTATTTTCTTATTTTCTTCCCCTCCCTACCTCATGACTCCAATCGATCCTAACAAAGGAGCAGCCACTTTAACAACGGTCCTATCAACATGGGTAGAAATCCTCCTCGTTGAACCAGCGTTGTTTTTTTTTTTTTTTTGTTTTTTTTTTTTTTTTTTTGTTTTTTTTTTTTTTTGTTGTTGTTTTTCTTCTTTTGACTGATGGGTATTTTCTTTTTCCCCATTTAGCGAAGAACGTTCCGATGTTTTTCTAATCGTTGTTTCTGTATCTTGGACAAAATATTCAAACAACATTCACACACGGTATCGGTGATTTCTTTGGGTGCTTTTTGAATGAGTTGTTTTTGCATCGGAGAAATGGATTTAGTCAGGACTGACAAAACATCTCAATGTTTAGCTAAACGAGGAGGATGTCCCTTTCTTTTTTTTGGGAAGACGGTGATCTCTTGGAACGACTATGGTGGTGTGCACATCTTGGTGACATCTTTTGTTTCAGGAGCAGCAACAAAAATATACTGATGTAAAAATCTGATTACACACTTCTTTTTTATACTGTAATTCGTCTTCACGGATGATCAGCACTTCGTATCAACTTTATGATGAACACCACTCGACGATGAGGTATTTTCAACGGACCCAATCGTGCCAATTCTTGTTTGGATAAATCCAGTAAATTTTGTAACCCCCCTGTTCTGTCTTGGACTTTTGTCTTAAGTGAGGCTACTTTTTTTTAGCTGCAGTAGCAGCTGCTAAAGCAGCAGAAGACGTCGCCGTCGCCGGAAAAGTTCGTATAGAAATAGGTTTCCAATTTCTCATCAACTTAGGAAACACGGGTCTTAAATCAAATCAGATTTGGCAGGCATCATCATGAACGGCGAAGAAGAAGAAGAAGTGGCAGGAGGAAAGACTGTCACTGCGCTTCCTGGTTTTCTGAAGTACGTGCACGTCCTAACAGGAGTACCTCTCTTTCTGGCAGGAGGAGGTGTTTTTTTCTTGGAGGAGCTTTTCTTCTTGAGGCTTTTTATTTTCTTGTGTGCACTTGCTGTATTTTTATGTTGCCGTCTATTGGGAGATTTGGCTTTTTTCTTCTTCGTTTTAGCTTCGGCATTAGGATTACATTTCAAAAGAGAACAAATAATGACACCTTCTAAATGAGTCCATACATCAATGAATTACAAAATAAAATGACTAAAGTACCATAAACAAGACAGTGTACAATATTCTCGATCTATGTGTGTCCCATGAAATCGACGTGCACGCTTTGGTGTTCTTCTAATAATCTCTACAACATTCAGTGTCTCTGATTTCTCCAAGAATGTCATATCTTCCTCATTCTTTTATATTTATACAATGCTACTACTATCGTGGAATTGTTATATTTCTTCCTCTATGTTGGGTTCTTCTTCGTCCACTGCTACTAAACTTGTTTCTAATTTCATGTTCACTTCTTGCACTGACTCTAAGTTAACTTTTTCTTTTCTTGGATTAGTGACACACACTGTCTTTGGCATAGTGAGCCACTTCTTGTATCCAAGCATCGAAGCTAAGACTTTTCCAGTCACGTACATCTTTCTAGTCGTAAATTTGTTGGTGTAACCAATTAGCTATACTCACTTCTTGGTAGGTATGAAGCCTGGATAAAGTTTGACGAAAAATGTCTTCTTCACACGGAGGTACGCAACTTTTAACACAATTTGTCTTTCGTGCACATATAAAGTTTGGGAAGTCATGTCTTTCCTGCATGTACTGTTCGTAAATAGTCCACAAAGAATTTCCAGGGAAACGAAATCCGGAAAATGTAGTAACTAACACACACACTACACGTCGTCCAAAATACAATGACATCATACAAATTATTGGAAGATTTGTATTATGAGTGAGACTTACGTATATTTATTAGATGATCTTGCATCTGATTGGCTGATGTTTTTTTTTACCAGTCTAGAAAATAGTTTTGATAGGATTTTGATCAAACTTAGTAAATATGCCCATGTCATCAAAATCTTGGTTGAGTATGATCATGATTGAAATCCACACATATTATTGACATAACATTGCATCTGATTGGTTGAACTTGTCAACACTCTACCAAGTATATCTCTCGTCACATTTTAATTAAACTTGTTAAATATTTATATATTATCAAGCTGATGGATGAGATTGATTATGAGCAAGACCTATGTATATTATTAAGGTAATATTTTATCTGATTGGCTAAACGAGATCTGCACATATTAATAAGACACACGGCATCTGATTGGCTGAGCTTGTTATCGCTAGTATATAGAGCCTATATTTATCATCCAGTTTCTATAAAAATTGGATAAATGGGTTTATATCACCAGGATCATGGACGATTTCAATTATGAAATTATGAGCAAGATACTATGCATATTATATATATATATATATATATAATATCTTTTTCTTTATCTTGAGAAAGAATTATTACCAGTATATAGTAATATATATCAAATCAACATGGTATACTATATGGGCGATGGTTGAAATAGGTTGTGTCGTACAATATTACACAAACCTTCTTCGTGAAAAAGTAAACTGTTAAATTATGTAAGCCATGTGAGCGATATCATGCCTACTTTAGGCTTCTAGTTATCAAAACCATGTCTGTTTATTCTAAAACTATAGGTTAATTTAATTTGTAAATATTTGTTTGTTGTTTTTTTGTTTTTGTTTTTTTTTTTTTTTTTGGGGGGGGGGGGTTTTGCTCAGTAATCTGTTTGTGTTTCAAAGCTATTGATTAGAGACCACATTCACTCCTACCAAAAGGTGTGTATTTCATTTAATGCAAGTGTGCATCAATTGGTATGTTATATTACGCAAATTCTCCAAAATTAGTGCAGAAACAGATCTGATACCATGAGAGATGTCTGGAATTGTGCTGTTCATGATTAAAATTGGCTTTAGAAAAAGTAAGTCCAGGGGTTCCATACACCTTGAAAATTCTTAAAGTAAGAACCACATCCACTGAAAGCACTCATTTATATAAGGTTTAGCCAAAAAAAATTAAGTTGTTTTTTCACTTTTAATTTTTATATACGGTAAAACTACAATGACAGATGACGAGAGAAAATTTGTTTGGAGTAAAATTTTAACACTTGATTCTCCATCCTTTTTCATAATTTCATCTACATGATTAAAAATGAAATAATGTTATGGCCCTCTCTTGCATAGCAGAAAAAAACAACAAATAACTGCACAAATATTTTGAACTTAACTAGGCTGACCTAATACTTCATGCATGTTGAGACTTCCACAATATACACCTTGAACTCCCAAAATGCACGATATACTGTTTCCATTCAATGATTTTGTTAATTTGTTTTTTAGTTTTGCTGAATATCCTTGAAGACAATAGTTATAGTATGCGAGTTAGCAATCTGAAAGTTCATGGCCACTCTGTTTATCTAAATCTACAAAAAATCTATCATTAGGATAAAGTCCTAGGTTTTTGACTTCAGTGCAGACTCATTCCCGCATGTGTTTAGTTGCTATTGTCTTCTTACCATCCAAAAATTCAGTGGTATAATCTGAAATAATAAAGAAACTGTATACTTTTGACTTTACAAGTATACCACTGAATTCTTTTATATACTCTGTAAAATGTATGATAAAAGAGAACAACCATAACTCATAACACATACTGCATTTTACGTTACTTCATTTGACAGCTAACATTATCAGTCAGCATTATTAAGTACTCCCAAATATAGATTTTCTATCATTTAATTACATATATTGGTAGATTTTCAGAGAATTGATACTTGATCAACATTTATATACTTGGTATCATAATGGAGTTTAAATTTATTATTATTATTATTATTATTATTATTATTATTATTATTATTATTAAACTTGAGAGTATCTGTCTTTGAAATCACAACAGCAGGACACCAATTGACCCTATATTTTGACCAGACTGTATCATCAGCACTAAGCACACCTGGATTACTGTTAAGAGTGTCATCCTGCAAGAATATATATCAGTCTAGAACAATATATTTGATGGATATTATTGAGCTCAAATAACTAACACACATAAAGGTAACAAAAACTTTGATTTTGCGTATTGAAAAATTGCCGTACTTGATTTCTACATGCACCCTAAAATCCACTTAACAGTCCCTGGCACCAACAAGGGCCATAAACCAATGCACACTTGCTATCTGACACATAAGTTTATGCTGCACTGAAGTGGTGCTGAAATATAATCCTATGTGTGAAATATTTATAAACTGAGCTAAACCCAAACTAAAAGACAAATTTTTTAACCCTCTTGCACCTAGTTGCCATTTTGGCAGATATATGTATATGGTGAGTTAGTAGACTTCCACAAAATTGACATTAGGAGACTAAGACTAGTAGAGGATATTATAATATCCCCATCAAGGTTGGTGCTGGTGGGGGGGGGAGCTGATGAGAAACAAATGAACAGCATCAAATGGTATAGCACAGTAAAATGCTTACACATGATACATCATAAACTTTTAAATTAAAGTTAAAATTATATATATATATATATATATATATATATATATATATATATATATATATATATATATATATATATATATATAAAGTGGATGATGGATGAGATAAACTTGTATAACAGCTGTATATTTTACATATTTTATTTTCTATTTTCTATACCACAGTTTGATCAGATAAGTTGAAGATGTGCAACAGAAAATACGTTTTTGGCAAAAGCATCTACAATAATTATTAACTTTTAAAAAATGGAAACTGAAAAAATGATGCAGACTGTATTGCTTAGTTGCTTAAGAGAAATGAGAAAGAAAACAATTTCAACAGGCAAGAGAGAAATATAAATCAATTGGTTACAATAAATGAGCAGAACTGTTCTTGGGCACTCAACCCAATTACATTCAAATAGTCTTTACGATTTATTAAATGCAGAGGGAATTACTAACTTCTCCATCGCAAACTTTTGTCTCTTTCATTGTTTTCCTTTGTCTTCAAATCACTTTGATTTCATGATACAACCTTTACTGCTTAGTGGCTGAATATCTGACAAGGTATCATCAGTCACTGAATGTTCTTGAACTCGTTACTTCAAACTATGATCAGCACCACTTCCCAGGAAAAGTTTAGATATTTAATTTCTAAATGCTCTTTAGAAATATTATTTTATTTGTTGGTTGGTTTAAACATATTTTATTGTCAAAACATGATACAATGGGATAGGGCACAAGTTCTAACAACTTAAATGAGCCGTCTCCCTACATGATACAAATATTACAACATATATCAACATGACAACAGTGACTAATAATGAAGAATGGTTGGCGAGAGAGAGAGAGAGAGAGAGAGAGAGAGAGAGAGAGAGAGAGAGAGAGAGAGAACGGTGACACAATGATATCAATCATGATTTAAATAAGTTATTGAAATCGTCCAGTATCAGATATATATTTGCACACATGTTGTGTAATTCTATATTTTTCATTTGCATTGCCCTTTCCCCAAAGCAGTAAATCTAAGCTAACAGTTGGGTATGACACTGAGAGTAATTTCTTCGTCAACTCAGTTCGTTGCTGACTATACTTGGGACAGTGCATGAAGAAATGCTTAGTGGTTTCTATCGCACCACTCGAACTAAAAGGGGTGTCAGCAAGTTGAACGCGGTATTGATCAGCTTTTAACGAGCTTACATTGTGTTGCAATATAGTATGGATAATGTTTAGGGCTCGATGTTTAAAACTAGGCATATTGTTGGCTTTGATAATTGGGCATAAACGCTTTTTCAAAGCACTGTAAGACATGCTACATTGTGTATCCTGTTCAAGATTGTTCCACAAGGCCACTGTTGAGGGTATAAAAGATGATTTGGTAGAATTTAGCCTGAAATTACAAGTGGCTATATTATTTGGACGTCGTAGGTTATAATTTATTTGTTCGGACACAGGGGGTGGTAGTAATTCAAACAGATAGTCCGGCGTTTGCCTCGTTTTAATATTGTAAAGCGCTAATAGTTTTTGTCTCTTTCGTCTAGACTCCAGACTTTCCCACCCTGTTTTCAAAATAGAGAGATTTCCTACAAGAGTATTTTGAAAGTCCTGTAACTATTCTTGCCGCTTCAAGCTGTATTTTTTCAATTTTTTCTGAATCGATCAACGAACATCCATCCCAGACTATACTGGCATATTCCAAGATTGGCCTGATATAGGCTATATACAGTTTTGATAAAATTTGCTTACTAAGTTTGTATTTCAGCTTTCTAAGAATGGCTATTTGGGATGATGCTGTTTTTAAAATACTATTAATGTGACAAGTCCATTTCATACTTGATGAAAGTGGTAATCCAAGATGGCAATATGAATCCACATACCAAAGATCAGTATTTTCAAAGGCAAGTTCAGGAATATCTGTTACTTTCTTGTTCGGGAAAAACATAGACACTGTTTTTTCTGGGTTAAACTTTAAGAGCTATTGCTTAGACCATTTATTCAGTTTTATTAGATCATTATTCATGACTAGTTCTATTTCAGCACAATAAGGGGACGAATAATGCAGAGATGAGTCATCTGCAAAGAGACGGGTGAGGGAACTCATACCATAGGCAATATCGTGTACTTAGATTAGAAACAGGAGAGGCCCAAGTACGGATCCTTGTGGCACACCAGCATTTATAATTGTTTCTAGTGAATAAGCATCGTTCAAAATAACCATTTGTATTCTATTACTTAGATAATTTTAAAACCATTTTAGGAGATTACATGAGACACCGTATTCGTTCAATTTAAATAATAAGCATCTGTGCCAGACCCGATCAAAAGCTTTTGATAGATCACAAAATACGATACAAGAATTTTGAGTTTGTTCCAATGACACGCATATACTATGATACAGTTCAATAAGTTGAAAAACAGTTGAGTGGCCAGGAAGGAATCCTGACTGATACTTATAAAAAAGATTGTTTTTGTGAAAATAGTTATACACTTGTTTAAAAATGCATCTTTCAAACATTTTTGCGACGCAGCTAAGTAAAGAGATTGGTCTATAATTGGAAACCTCATGTAAATCACCTTTTTTAGGAATGGGAAGTATATGCGCAAGTTTCCATTTATCTGGAAATTTGTTTTCCTTCAACGATCGATTAAAGATAATTTTTAGCGGTGCGCCAATAGTTTCACAGACGCCTTTAAGCATTTTGTGACTTACGCCATCAGGCCCACTTGCTTTATTGACAGAAATAGATTTAATAATATCTATAATTTCTTTTTCAGAGATAGTAATTTCGTTCAGAGTATCAAAGCATCTTTTTTGAGAGGCAGGGAGGGAAACATTACTATCATCAATAGTTGAAATCGAAGTAAAATACTCATTTAATAAGTTAGCCTTTTCTTTATCATTATAAATGCAAAAAGAAACATTATTTCTTATAACTTTTGAGTGGTGGGATATAGTTTGAAGGATTTATCTCTTTCAAAAGTGATTTTGTAATTTTCCAAAACGTTTGGGGATCTTTTTCTCAGAATCTGAAAGATGTGCATCAATATTGTCCATATATTGCTCTTTAGCATACGTTTTCATGTTGTTTACTTTATTCCTGATTTGTTTGAATGTATTCCAGTCTGTTGGCCTACCACGAGTGAGGGCAAATTTGTGTGCTCTGTCTCTTTTCCTTATCTTTGTTCTTAACTGGGAATCAAACCACGGTTTATCAGTTGGGCGAATTGTTACAGTTTTACAAGGAATACACAAAGTTGAGTACTCCAAGAAATTGGTTGTGAATATATCAGCTGCAGCATCAATATCTCTTGGTGTTAGCAATAGATCGGTCCAGTCTGTTTCTCTTATCAGTGTGTTGACTTTGTTGAAATCAGCTTTACTGTAAATACAGACACGGCGCTTATAGGCCGCTTAGAGGTTCGCGTTGACACTGATTGTTATATTGGGAGCATTATGGTCACTAATTTCTCTATAAATTTTTAAAATGTCAGTGTTGAGTATAGTTATATCATTACTTACAAAGATTGGATCAAGCAAGGTTTTGGTAATATAAGTAGTTCGTGTAGGATTTGTTATCACATTTCGTAGACTGTATCTCGACATAACATCGATTAAGTTTGCAGAACTAGATGGTTTGAGTAGATCAGTGTTAAAGTCCCCCATAATAATAATATGTTTATACGTGTCACTAATGATATCAATTGATGTTTCAAAACATTCCCAGAAATTGATAGGAGAGTTGTTAGATCTATAACCTACCACTAAGGCTACTTTATACGAGGGTAACGTAATCTCAATCCACATGAGTTTAATGTCATGACAGCCAAAGTCCGAATAGTTCAGACGTTTGATAATTAGTTTATCAGAAGTGTATACCATGATGCCGCCTCCGTGACACTCTCTGTCTTTTCTAAAAGGTTTATTAAAACGATCGAGTTTTAAAATATCCTTATTGATGTTAGAATTTAAATGTGTTTCACTAAAGCATACAATTGAAAAATCTTCAGCTATACTTTCAAAATAGTCAAGTTTTTTTTCGGATGCTCCTAATATTTAAGTGAAGTATAGAAATTCCATTACCTTGGTTAGGTCCTGGGTTTGTTTCAATATCCCCACAAAGAGTTAGTAGGAGGAACATCAGTAAGACGAATGGAATATTCTTGATCAGTGGCAGTACACCAATTGCGTGTAATTGTTTAAGTAACATATTTCGCGATATATTTCTGGAATTCATGTTCATGCATTTACCTCTACTCATGGAACGATTGTTGAATACCCCTATGGAGATTCTGTACTGCATTATGCAGTTATCCATAATCATATGGAATTTTATGCTGTTGTGACCGTTCTCCATTGGGGGTATTCGCTATTTTTCCAAGATATGGAAAAATCATATATAGAAGCCTGATTGTACAACACTGTGGTACTAACATTGTGCCCGGAGGAAGAGAAGATAATGATAGAGAAAAATAGATAGAACAATAGATGAAAACATGATTGCAAGTTTCTCGCGATTGAGATAATTTGCTGGTTAATTTAGGATATTTGTTGTCAGACAGTGTAACAAGAAATTTTATTTCTTTGCTGCATGAATGCAAATTTGGTGAATTTATGTTCCCCACATAGCATGTTAAGGAAACCATGTAACGTCAGTACTTTGATATGCGACCTTGACTAGAAAGATATGACGCAAGTTGTAATATCTGACACTTGTTTTGCTAGGAGAGACACATATTAAATCTACCAAGTTACAGTCCTCTATTCTAAACAACTGTAGAGTTAAAAGGCAGATAAGGAAAGCTAAAGAACACCGAGCTGTGACATTGACCCTAGAGATAGGACAGTTGTGTATACTTTTAATAGTTTGCTTAAACATGTTGATTTTGATAAAACTTGAAAAACTGGGTCTTTAAAGTAATCCCGAGTCAAACAACAATACCGATATATATCAGGAGTGTATCATCTTCAGACAGTGTGACATAAAAGTCTTAAACACTATGATCAACTCCCAGGTTTGAATCTTTATTCAGACACTGTAAAAATAAGGGAAATCTACCATTATGTGCTCATTTATTGAATTCAAAGAAATACTTTGCAACCACGTGCATATTCAAATAAAGAACTTAAACTTTGATTAAGAATTCATTAAAGTACAGGACAATGTATATAAAATTAAACATGCTTAAGATTAGTATATATTTACCTATACCGACGATCTCCTTCAACTATTCCACAAACTTTGTGCGAGATGACACATGAATGGATGTGTCTAGTCTCCAATACCTGCTTAGACAAAAGGCACCTTTCCTTTCATTGTTGAATTTCACCTGAAAAATAAAAATTACTAAGAAGTTATTATTATTATTAGTATTATTATTATTATTATTATTATTATTTCAGATGTTAATAACTTGAAATAGTGTTAACTACAATTTAGTTGTTTATATCATCTGTCATTCTTTAAAACCAAACTCTGTTGCACCAGCTATCGTATTTTATAAAATTCGACGACTTTTGAAACTTTATAGTCAATCTGAATTTTGCATATGTTATCGTCAAGAAACATTTGTTTTTGTCTGAACAACTGATTGACTATCACTTCACAGTTTGATTTTGATAAGAAAGAATGGCAGCCTTTAGATAAAGTTATGTAATAGAATCATTAAAGGAGTCAAATATACGTAATATATTTCACTTACCTTGATTTGATCCATAGAAGTGCTTTGAAATACATCTTCAATAACTCCCATGTCTTGCTCGTTGTCTCTCAAAGTGAAATATTTTCCTTTGTTCACAATATACCAGGAAGACATCTATTTGATTCAGCAATAATATTCAGGCTCAAAAAGTTTCATATCTATACCACATATGAATAAGCTGAACTCCCTTGCTTTGTTCATATCATTTATATCCATGGTAATGCCAGACTAATTTAGCGCATCCCACTGATTTCTGACAGTTTGAACTTGTCAGTGTGAGCTCCTCCCTACAGAATTAATACTACATGTATTGTCCCTATTTTTCTGGCCACCTAAAATTTATCATTAGGGGTTAAATCAAAGCTCTAAAACTGTTTTGTACATCCACACATTTTCTGAAATGATATTTTAATGTTTGAAGTTCATATCTTAAAAATATAATATCATAGCACTGATTTCCAGTCAGAAAAAATAATTTGTTTATGAAAATAACAAACTTGGAAATAAAAATTATGTTGCTATAAAGACTGGACCTACATGCCCACTATCTTCCTTCCACATACAAGTGAAAAAGGTCATTATCAACAAAAAATTTCAAAAAGAACTTACTTTACAGGTTCTTCAGTGTTCTCAAAGAAAAGTCGTTGCGTCTTTAGGTGTGCATGTGTGTGTATTTTACAGTTAAGATTTAGTATAAATTAATTTGATGACCACATGTTGGTTTTAAGTGCAAACGTTTTTTCCTTCAGATACTAACAGCATGGCTCTTAAACACTTATGTCATCATTTGCCTGCTCACTCCTCCAGTTTCTTCAGCCAGTTCAGCTAAGTTTATTAGCTGTTGCTGGGTTGCCTGTAATTCAATACTATTTCCCACATCCCCCATTCCAAACATTTCAGAGAAAATAAATAATCACTGACCTTTGGCAATTTGTCCAGTTATAATATTTTCATTAAACAGCATGAGCAAGTAATGCTTCCATATTTTACAAGTCAGCATTTTTTATATAAAAATCTGCCTTTTTTTACACCCAAAAATTACTTACATGTACAATTCTTATTTTTGATACTAAAAATAAGTTCAATGCCTATCTATGTTCCGTAGCTGGTTGTCAACAATAAAAGCTTGATAGATAACTTGCTAGCTAGCTTGCCAATTCCTCTATCTGTTACAACGCCAGATTGGAATCTCTGAAGTGTGTGTGTCTGTGTGTCTGTGTGTCTGTGTGTGTGTGTGTGTAAAAGGTGTAAAACGGGGACATCGGTGAGAATACACACCAATATACCGGGGACACACCACGAAACGGGGACGTCCCTGTTTTGTAATAGCGGCAAAAATGGATTGCCACGACCTTACTTAGTTATAAAAACCTTGAACTAATCGTAGCTGAGCATGTCCCCATTTGGTCGTTATATTTTCACATCATACCATACACAAAAATACACACGTTCCACTTGACTTAAAATTTCGTGTGTATCAGTCAGAAGACTGAGTCCCCGTTCACGCGATAAAATTCTCATTGTCAGCCCCTCTGCTTTCTCGCGCACTTTGGTACCGAACTATTTACTGAAGCTGACATCAAGATCTAAACAGGATTCAGATCAGGTATGTAAGCATAGACAAACATGTATTACATATTTTCATTGTAACACAGAGAGGAAGATCGATTATATGTTTATTAATGAATAGCCCACCGTTCATAACACATTTTCGCCAAATTAGAAAGATTGGGAACAAATGAAAACTGAATAGACGGTTTTGCAAATGTAGTACACACCACTTTTTCCGATAAATTGATAAGATTTGTGCAGGTATTGTTCAGAAAAATTACGATAGGCAAGAGACTCTAGCCACTCAGCTCTGCTTGTACAGTTTATCTTTTATGTACATACCAGCCATTTGCGTTTCGAAAAGAAATACATCGAAAAATATGAACGCTTGAAATGTAGTTTGTTATATCAAAGATTCTTGTTATTTGAAAGTATATGTTCTAAGAATTGAGTTTTCATTAAGATATTGTAACAACAGTAACTTGGTATTTTTGCATGCAGTTTAAATATTTGCATCCATTAAGTTTACAACTACTACTAGTACAACTACTGCTGCTGCTATAAATCATCATCATCATCATCATCATCATCACCACCACCATCATCATCATTGTTGTAAAGGAGCATAAAAATGAATTGTCTACATAGTAATCAAGTAAATAATAATGGTAACCGTTCCTTTCTTCCACTTTACAGCGTTATAGTTAAATCTGACAAGTCGATCTTAAGCTAATTGGAAAAAAATTGCTTTTTGTAAAAACTTGTACGTGGTACCAGTCACGACATAAAACATAAAACAGTTTTCATAATTTTATTCAATGTTTCTGTATGTATCTTAAATGGGCAAGCATGTATCAGTACAAATAATGTAAAGGAAAATATTTATATGATTCTTGCTCACTCAAATATATAGTGTCAAATACTTCTTTTCTTTTTTTCTTTCTTTCTATCTTTCTTCTTTTCTCTCTTTCTTTCTTTACTCTGTTTAGTCGGTACTTTTAATATTATTAACATTCTTCCTAGTTTTCTTCTTTCTTTCTTTTTCTACTTTACTTGTTTTTATTCTTTGTAAGAAATGCAGAGAAACATCATAAGTTTTTGAAAGATTTGAGCACAACTTAAATATTTGTTCTTCAACTTGTTAATCACTATGGCTCTATTAGTAATTCATCATACACTCATAATACATCAAAGATAATTTTCACAACACTGAAACAGTCAGCTTTCCTTTCTTTAAAGAATGTATCTTCTCTTCCATGATAATAGGAAATGTTTTGTTTATAGCTTATTCGAAAAGTCCTTTTTTCTTATCACAAATGCTAAATAATAATAATAATAATCTGGTTGAGGTATATAAGACGAATCGCCTTGATCTATTATACCGTTATACTGAGGTACGATTGCAAAACTTATATGGTAATGTACATGAGATAAAAAATACGTATGTGAACAGCAGTCTAGTCGCAGGAAATTCTCAATTCAGTAATTTGTTTATATAACGGTGTGGCATAAACGACTTCGCAAACTCAGAGAACAGATGCATACACCTTTGAAGGGCTGAGTAACAAATTAATATATTTTTTTTCACCCTTCAATGTGTCGATATAGATTGTAAGTTTGCTTGAAAGGAGACGATGACACCATCTATGATATTTACTTACAAAATGTTTACAAGTGGTATGAGTTCAATGAGGAACATTTTCCTCTATGGATAATAATTAATCCTTTGTTCCGACCTCCAAGGAGGCCTGGGTTTATTCAAAAATGTATTTACATTTAGGTGTGAAAGCAGTTCGAGCTGACGGCACAGGTCACCAAATAGGATCAATTGCCATGTCTGTGTAAATATCCTTACAAAAAGCATTGAATTTAAATTTCAACTTATTTTAACAAGTTAAACAGTTCAAGTTGTATTGATAATTTGAACACGTGCTATGGACTGAAAAACTAACAAGAAATAGCTTACTGAAGAAATAGAGACTGGGAAAATCACTTTATCGATTTCGATTCTCGTCTTTACAATATTTGATTAAAGAAAGCTACGTTGGTCTTCAGGATTCCTTTCATATACCTAATTGACAAATTATGCAGGTTTACGGCCTGGATACAAGTGAATTCAGTCGTCATTGCACGAATATTAAAAACATCTCAGCTCAGCTGGTAAAGCGTCGGATTCGTATATTATAAAATCGGAGGTTTGATACCTACACAGGCCAGCCCGGGTTGTCTGCCTCCGTGTGTCATTGAAAAATGCACTTAACTCCCATTTCTGCTGCATGATATAGCCAATAAGGTGTTAAAAGTACTGTTAAAGCCATCAAAAACAAAACAAAACAAAATATATGTTGAAATATTATGACATGATTCAGTTTGTAAGAAAGTTCGTTGTTGAATATATCTGACAATTTAGGTAAAATAACATTAGGATCGTTGTGACATCGTTCACACTGCTACATATAGGTGTATAAAGAATATATTGATAATGCAACCGGAAAAACTACCTGGACATACGCATCGGCTAACACTCCATGTACCACATGCATGATCATGTACACGGTTACTGATTGTGTGAACATTTACAGGCAGTAAAACTAAACAGAGCCGTTTACACATGTAAACGTTTCGGCCTCTGAAAATACAGATGTTTAACATGCAATTATAACAGATCATTTCTTATAGTTTTTATGCATATAAAGTTGTGAAATGTCAGAGACAAAAACCATTTTGAAAATTCAAAAATTCGTGTTATGGCGAAGGGATATATACTGAGAAAATAAAACAAGCACATTTACTACTCTGTCCAATTAATCATAATATCAAAATATCAAAAATATATTTAGTGAAAAAATACACACAGAAGAATAAGCATACAAGTAGCGTTCATATACTCTGAATGAGGGTTTCTACCTTTTTGCCCCCCCCCCCTCTCTCTCTCTCTCTCTCTCTCTCTCTCTCTCTCTCTCTCTCTCTCTCATATTTTAAACAATGAATTCTTACTAATATAGTATCCTTTACAAACCCTCAAATCAGTTACGTATTTAAAATACAGAACCAATAGAACACTTATGATAGAACAAATAGAACAGAACTAAACATTATTGCTAGGTTAGGTCTAACAATAGGCATATGAGATTAAGTACAAATACAAATTAATAATGGTAGCGGTATGGTGGTTTTAGAAACAAATGGTAGAAGGGGATATTTTCATCAATATGTTGGACATACATCACAAAATGCGATGAGACGGTGATAGACATAACTATTATGAGTTTATATGGGTACGAAATGATTTAAATATCAGTTCCATAAATTTACTTCTTCTTATCTGTATGTTAAGATTTTCATTATTTTGCAAATCACTAAATTTGTATGTACTAATAATTTTGAGATACGTCTTACTTATATATTATTTTCTTATTTCAGCAAACTATTGACATTGAAAACGATAGTTAAATTCATCACTTATATCTTGTGAGGCACATAATTCACATTTTCTTTTAGATATATCCAAATTTTGCCACCTTCCAGTTTCATTTGGAAACTTCGGATCTGTTCTACGGAATTTTGTTAACATTATTATCTAATATGTGGCATACATGTTAAAAATGGTTCAAACTTAAAAGATTTTTCAAATATCCGATTAGCTCAACTTTTAGAAGAATCAAAAACACTAACATGCCAAGTTTGTGTATATTTCTCTGTCAGCCTACCAATAGGTGGGAATTGTTGAGATAACCATCAAATATTCAGCCTCACGGAAAATTTGTTTGATAAAGGAAAGCCATTTAAAACTGCATAATTGACAGCAACAGAGTGTAATATATCACCATACTCCTTTTGCCATTAACATATTGAGCCCAAAATATATCAGCACTAATTTTGATAAAAATGCTCGTAGTAAAACCTACTGGTATCTTCACACAACATACATAGCTGGATTTGTTTTCTCAAAAATACAACGTTTTGTAAGAATTCTGTGTGTACATATTCGATAGCATAATTATCACTAAAACTCCAGATCTCACAGCAATGTAACAATGACGGGAAAGCAATATTTTCTAAAAGTTTGAATTGTAAATCCAATGATAAAAGAAAATTTATTGTTTATTAGCATCTACAGTGATTCTCTTTTTTACCGAATGAAATCAACTATTGTGCTTAAAAAGTATCCGTAAATATTAAATCTAATCAACTGTTTCCCAGTGATGTGTTTCCAAATAAAAAGAGAAAGCCTTAGATTGCCCTGATACCAATTTTTTTTTCAAACATTGACTTCTAATTTCCACTCTCTGCAGTATATGCCACAATTCATTCAAAATCCTCCGAAGATCTTTTTCGTTATCTGCAAGAATAACAGTATCGTCAGCATAAAGGCTAATAAATACTTTAAAATTTAAGGTACTCGTTAAGGATCTTGTTATCCTCTATGCTTTTGATAAAATTATTAGGCAATCAAATCAATTTACCATCAATAATAATTTTGTAATGATTATTATCATGATGATAATACCATCGGCATTATAAATTCCTCTCTCTCTCTCTCTCTCTCTCTCTCTCTCTCTCTCTCTCTCTCTCTCTCTCTCTCTCTCTGTTTTATTTTTAGTGCCTGAATATTGTTAACAAGCACAGACGTTCTATTCTTCAGTTTGGATGTTGGATGTACCTGGTTACAATGCTGATGGAGAAATCTGTTTAGATCAGCAGAACTGTGTAATCTGTTTGACAAGGTGATTTAACAGAACCTGACGCAAGCCTCCTGAGTGCGAGCTGAATGAACTACCGTTGCCAGGTAGGTGGTATGTGTGTTGATTTTATATAGCTTGACCACTTCGAACAGTATTCGTAATGGATACCATTTAAGCGACATGAAGAATGAAGTTTGTTATTAGGTCACAATACGATTTATTGTTGAATCTGGGTGGAATGACACGTTCCAATCAGTGTATGATTCAACTAAGTGTTATGTATAATGTTTACATATTTAACTTTCGTCCTACATATTTAACTTTCTCATTGGTAATAGGATGTAAACAAGTTGTTTACTTAGAATTAGAAGTCAGGGTTGCTTTTGTTTACAATTATACTGGTTTTTTCTCTAGAATTACTGATATCTGTCAGATAAGCCAAATGATTTTCTAGAAAATTCTGTCAGGTGACCTGTGTTTATATATAGGAGGTTTGGTAAGCAGTATTTCATTCCTGTGCTAACTATCAGTCTTTAAGGAATTTGGTTTAATAATCAGATGGTTATAGTTGTGTTTAGAAAATCAGAGCAAATTCAGAGAGAGGAATTATTTAATTTAAAATATTCATTGGAATTACTAAAGTGCTCATTCTCATTTTGGATTGATACACGACTTGGGATTTTTGTGAATTCATTCAAAGATATTCTGGATTACATCATTCATGTATATCAGGACATGCAAGACTACTGGCACATCAGGACATTCAAGACTGCTGGAATTCATTCGGAACATTCTATATTTTGGACTTGAGATTAGGGCACAGGATTATTGGACTATTTGGATTTTAATTCACAATATTGTAATTGTCTTTTGCATTTTCACTTTATATGTCTAGAAATAAATTGCTTGCTAATTTTACTTACATTGTTGGTTTCAGTGACCATCCAAAAAATATTCTATACATACGCGTTCATTGCATGACATGATTTTATGATGAAATACAATTTTAAGCCATGTACACATATATTTTGCCTTTATCAGACTCAGTTAGAGTCTTTTCTAACATGACTTTGGTGTGGCTTTTAATATAAAATGGGGCTACTTTCCTACATATATTCTGGAACCATTTATTCAGAGAGCGGACATTTTTTTGTACAAACTCGTTCATACGAAAGTGTAGGGTACGGTTGTGGGTTTGGTTTATTGCATACACACAACCTTCAACGGGTCATACTAAATGAGGACATTTTAATACCGAGAACTTTGGTTTTCCCTATACTGAACAGGTACGTCAACTTACACACAAGTTCTAGTTTTATTACAAAACGGAGACATTTTCCTATACAAAGTTTTGATTTCTTTCATACTTTTTGACAACATTTTAATACACATAAGCAATATATTCTTTTAGACCAAAAGACCGAACAGACAGTGTCATATATGCATTCTATGGGTTTTGGATACATAACATGTTATTTTCATACAAACAGCGTTGCGTGATGCACACACACAGGGATAATTTCATACATAAAAGGTGATGTATACATGTGCTTATTGGGAACATTTCCATGCACGCGACCTCAGCGTGGTACATGCGAAACCGAGAGATATTTTGATACACACCAACTCGAGGTGGTGCATACAAAACATAGCCATTTTTATGCACACAGTCGTTACCTTTTAATACCAATCGGGGACTTTTCATGCACAACATTTAAAGTTCCTCATACCAAACGAGATCATTTTCATGAGCACAGTCTTGACGTGATAAATATAATACGTGGACATTTTCATACCATCAGCGTATTGTATACTAAATGATAATATTTTTGTACACACACCCATAAGGCGGTATATACGAAACGGGAGCATTTTCATAAACCCAACGTTGCCGTGGAACATACAAGTCTTGGACATTTTCATACACACAACCATGACTTAGTACGTACAAAACAAGGACATATTTTCATGTATACAATCTTGGCAAAGTAAATACGAAACTGGGACATTTTCATACAAACAACCGTGACCAAATTCATACACAACCATGACATAGTGCATACAAAACAAGGACATTTTCATACATACTGTTATACACCTAGGGTATGTGTTATTTGTATTTACATCTCCGTTTATAGTTTTGTTAGATTTTAGAGAGTCGGTTTTAGGAAGATATTTCTCAAACCGAGTAAGTGGCCAATTTCTAGAAACAGACGTCATAATGCACAGTATTCAAGACACTTTATGGCAACATAGACTAGTTTCGTAAATTGGACCATCCCTCAGAAATGTTCAGGTATATTCTAATGTATAAATTTTTAGCAATTTGGGATAGGACTTATTCTATGCATTAGGTGTTTCGGTCGTGTTTTTGGGTGCATGGCGTAAAGTACCAATGTTCGGCTTGGAAAGGCTTACTGATTGGTCATACAAATGTAAAGCAAGAAAACCCATGCAAGTGTGAAATTAGGGTCTTCGTGATGTGTGGTCATTAGGTGATTAGAAAAAATATTGTTGGAATTTGTGCGTTTAAGAACCCTTCAGTTGACAACGACCGTTGTCTTGGGGTCCTTGGAAATAGGGGAAACATCGACCTCAAGATAGGTTCACGCAGAGGTAGTTTGATTCGCTCGGTACTGAGCATCCTTGCGTGTTACAATACAATCGTGGCAAGGCACATATGAAGCGGGGACATTTTGATATACACAAACATTACAACATTACATGGTACTTTCAAAACGTGGACATTTCCATACACACAACTATGACATAGTACTTACAAAATGGGGATATTTTCATACACACAACCATAATATCGTACTTGCAAAACGGGGACATTTTTATATGAATATAAAATTTTTTTTTTAAGAAAAACGGTTTCCTGCTGAAATGATTCATTTTATCAACATATTCTTGGCGCGTTTCATATTGAAGAGACATTATAATGCTATTAATCAAGTGGATTCCATTTAAAAGCCAAATTTGAACATACAAAGCTTAAAATTGTTTTTTATTTTCTTCACATTTTAACTTAAAAAATGTATACGTGTCAGTAAAATTATTTTAACTGAACATCCGGCATGCATATATTTGATTATTTTCTTTTAACAGAAATATGTCTTCTATTTTCGCACGCTTCTGACGAATAAGTTTCTTCAAAATCGGGTACATACAATTTGCATATTTATAAACAAAACGCAATACAAAAATTCAACATAAATTTCAATTTAGTTTGTTGATATGGAAGGCAACTATTGACATGAGTTGAGATTACACCATATATGGATCAATCTACTAGTTATTTAGAATGATAATACATAATTATGGAATGTCCTCAATTTGATTGTATAATTCCCGACACTGTGTATATTTGTGTGTCCCCATTCTGATGGTAAAAATTCAAACACATTTATTTTTGAAAATCAACTACAAATCGATTGCAAAAGACATGCATATATCCAAAGCATAGTAAAACCGATCTTTCTGCCAATAAATTTTTTGAGATATGGGTGTCGCCAATTTGATGGTAAAAATCGTATGTCCCCGTTTCGTACCTTTTACAAGATCGTGTGTGTGTTTCAAAAGTATAGTTAGAGGCCTATGTACGTTGCCTAGCTGGTTGTCAACAATACTATATTGTTAGCTAACTTGCTAGCTAGCTTGCTAATTCCTCTCTATCTTTTACAATTTCATAATGGAATCTCTGAATTTGTGATTGTGTGTGTGTGGGGGGGGGGAGGTGTTTGACATGTGTTTCAAAAATAAAGTTAGATGCCGATATTTGTTGCATTGCTGGTTGTCAACAATAATATATTGCTAGCTAACTTGCTAACTCCCCAGTCTATTATTTACTAAAGAAACATGAAAATGTATCGGATTATATGTTATGACTTTCAAAAGTACGATAAATAGAGAGAAACATCTCTCTCTCTCTCTCTCTCTCTCTCTCTCTCTCTCTCTCTCTCTCTCTCTCTCTCTCTCTCTCTCTCTCTCTCTCTCTGGTAAATACAACTGCAGAACCACATCTCCGTTCTACCTATGTTAGTTATAAATTTTCCTAGCTGACTAGAATATTTATTCAGATTTTAAATGGTTGATCCTTGCTAGAACTGCATGCTGACTCCCTTGCACTATGGCTGACCTCAACCTATCAAATAAATCAGCAGATCTAGGAGAAAGTATTTCCTGGGAATCATTCCAGGCCTGATGCTGAGAAAAACGTATTGTCAGATTGTGTCAACTGTACATATTTATCTATCTCTTCTATATAAACCAATTGCTCAAAGCCTAACTTCTATACCCTAATTTTACTTATGCATCCACTCCCCATACACATTCATTTGCAACATTTAATGTCAGTAGAATTTTCCAAAAAGGTTATATTTAGTGAAGAATTATTGTAAAATACCCCCTAACCAGCTAGATATACAGTGGCGGCGCGTGGAGGGTAGGGAAGCAATTGCCCCCGGGCGCCGGGCAAATGGGGGCGCTGTCGGTAGTTTTATTTTACCTGAAATTTTCGTAGTATGTCACCTCACCTTAGTGTAACAGAGGCAATTCTTGACAAAACTTATATTTAGGACAGGTGTGTGTCGGGGGGGGGGGGAGGGGAGGGCGGTTTGCAACTTGCATAAAAACTGTTCTCTGTTGCAAAGTAGGGGCCTCACTAAAGAACATTGCCCCCCAGGCGCCTTGAACCGTCGCGCCGCCACTGTAGATATATCAAACTTACACTTAAACTACATAACTCTATCTTAAGCACTTTCACACCTACTGAAACCGATACAAAGTTCACAACAAATGGTCATAAAGCTAAATGTTTATATATTAACGGCATCTTGTTATTAGTGATTTATTGCAAGCATTATAGAGATGATATTTGCTTGCTCCGAGTGAATAACGGATATATTTCATCTCTTTGGTGAAAATACTTAACTTTTTCACCCACGACACGAAATATATCCGTTATTCACTCAGAGCAAGCAAATATTCTTTTTATTTTATGCTCAAGCGTATTGTCTAGCAATTTTTGTATAACACACTGAAATAGCTGATTTCTTACTGCATCCCGCGCGATAATGTCAGCAGTTTACCGTTTATGTTCTGCTCCGTTTTGTGTACATTTGCATATAAGATATCAGTAGTTACATAATGCTCCTTCCCAATTCAAGGTAAAACAACAGATAAAAAGAATTTAAAATGCTGGATTTGAAGCAGCCATTTTAACCTTTACACCACGCAAGCGTCTTATAAAGAGCTTGAAATTTCTTTGTTACAATGTTATCAATGTCTATTGACGGTTCACTGCAGTGAAATATCACAATTATTTGACTCGGAAAATCCAGTAATTCACTGCCTAGCATAAAATAAAACACACTATTGCCACCAATATGGGGTTCATTTCCTTTACTGGACTTCTACTGTTTAATGTAAGGCCCCCCACAGTAAAGTCAGTGTGAGCAAAGGATAACACGACATTTTGCAAGGGTCACAGTTACACAAATTAACAGTTAATGCAAATGTACTCATTTTTCATAGCCAAGTACAATACCACAGAGATATTTAAATATATGAAGACAGTTTAGAAAATTATATACAAATGTACTGTTTTTTATAATGCAAAGCTAGCTACAACACTAAATACTAGTAGCAAAATATGGCACTATATAATACTAGAATCAAAGCATGCATTGTTTATATCTCATTCTTTACCATTCGTACATTTCTTTCTGTATACGTTTTAACTACAATTACTTTATGTATCCTTTATCATGTTGTCGTTTTCCGCACATTAAAAAAAATCAAAGTCATGCATTTCATTGTCTCCAGTTATCTCTGAACGCACAGAATACAAAAGTTAGAGGCAACGTGACGGCAGTTTATTTCACTGGGCAGTATTAAAACTGACAGATGATTGTTTAAATTTCCAAATTAAACAAAAATGTCGTGTTTAATTATTGCAACTATACGAAATGAAACAAGCAGTATATGTGCTTGATATTCATTATTCACGCATTTGTTTGCAGTGGATGTCTTTTGTGCTTTGTGTGTGTGGAGTTTGTTGTTTTTTTTTTGGTGGGGGAAAGGTCGGGAAAATGTATGAAGAACAGACTTGGTTATACATTATTTTAACTTGTTTTGTTGCTTTTCTTCAAAGTGAGAAAATAAACATTTTTTGTGTATGCATCATTTGGTGATTTAATTTATTATACTAGAGATACTCATAGCAAATACATGTAGATGTCAAAAATACCCAGATATGTAAGAGTCTGGTCTACCTGTAAGAAGATTGAAGATGAAAAGCATTTCCTTTCATAATGTACAAAAGTTCAGGGTCAATATAGAAAATATATCTTTAGTTCATTTAAAATAGATTTGAACTAGAGCAAGTTAAATTTATTTGAAATTCTGATATTGAAAAAGAAATGTAATCCCATGACTAAAGACACAAGAAAGTCAGTATGCACTTTCTATCCCGATCCCTACAACAAACTTGGTATATATACCTAGAACACGAACTTAGTGAATGATATATAAGATATTATTACTATACACAAATATCTGTTCATGTTCATCTATATTTGGAAGACATCTAATTTGTATTGGAATATTTCCAAATAAAAAAAATATTTACTAATAAATATTTCCTAAATATGCTTACCACATTGAGGCATTACAGATTTAGAAAGTGAAGAAAGTAGTGGAAAATGACTTGTGCAGATGAAACCGAAAACTGAGATAAAATAAATATAGTTGCCCAAAACAAGTGTTCATCACAAGACGATGTCACCCGCATCAGTCTGCTAATGTATTTACCCTGCCAACAGCATTTACACAAAATGTTAGCGCAAACTCTTACATATACACTGTTCACACTGACACCGCCGTCAAAGCCAGAAATGTGACACCTTTGAAAACCCATGCTAACGCTGGGGAGACAATAGCGCCAGTTTGACTTAACAAGAAGTCGTATAAGTGATATCGTATAAAAGTTGTGTTTTGTGTGTGTGTGAGAGACAGACAGACATAGAAAGAGGGAGTGAGAGATTTGCGAGTCGCTTACTTCCCTACTCAGAACTGATAATATATGCTTCTCCGATATTCACTATGAAGTGAACGAATTGCTTCAATAAAAGTACGAACAGTACTTACTTTTGTCTTAACTTTGAGTTACAAAATCAATTAGGTTGTCCGTGTCAGAGAGAGAAAGAGAGAGAGAGAGTTGAAAAGTCAAAGAAATTGTTAGAAATTATGAAGCACACTTGCAGTTTCTGTACCGAAATTCTTGGAGACATTTGCTGATCCGTCAAACAAATGTGATATAGCAATACGCTAGCAAATTAATACGAAGAAAGAAAAAACAGAGTTCTTTTCGTTCTGATTCTTACAGCCTAGTGTGCTCAAATCTTTTGCACAATTTTCACAAAATAAGTAAAGGTAATATGTTTACGCGTGTCCTGAGAGAGAGAGAGAGAGAGAGAGAGAGAGAGAGAGAGAGAGAGAGAGAGAGAGAGAGAGAGAGAGAGAGTTGTGTAGGCTCGAGTTCGATCTCAGTCAGTATAAACTCCCATACCGAAACTCGATATTTTTTCATATTAAAACTGAGAATACAGGTATTTGTAAAGTCATTGTCAGTTGTGTAGTTTGTTTCAAGAACAACACGAACAATATTTTGTCATTCTTTTAGCCACACAATCACAACGCTAACTGACAATTCAGTTTTGAGAGAGAGAGAGAGAGAGAGAGAGAGAGAGAGAGAGAGAGAGAGAGAGAGAGAGAGAGAGAGAGGGAGAAAGATGCTAACTGGAATGGTCAAGTCCGTGTCCATGTATTTATGTCCTTCTTTCTTTCTTTCTTTCTTTGTTCTTCAAATCATAAAGGTGTAATCAGTCTAGATTGACTACTGTGGAATGTTTATTAATATTCTGATCTGCATTCAAATTATTCTCCAAAAGTTAAAAGTTTTACATACATCTCTACTGGTTTTTTAAACAGTATGATTTGCATGTTTTCTGTCATTATCGCAAGAAACACAAGCGGATATACACAAGAATAAAATTGGTACTTTAGAAAAGTATCAAAGAGGGTGTGAGTAAAATATTTTATGAAACAATTTTTTACGGGTTTTTCAATTTTATGAAATCAATCCAAAGGAAAGATTTTTCTCTTCTTTCACGCTTATAATTGGATACTCTGTGCTAAAAATAATCCAACAGGAAATTCTGTTGAATGATATGTCTCGCCTGTTTCGCCTGTACAGTACATAATCCAAAATAAGGTCATTACAACCACAATTTACTTTTTATGGGTGTTAACATATGTGATAAATGTGAAATTGCATGGCCATACATGCAACAGTGCCTTAGAAACTAAGCTACAAATAATAAAGAGTGTTTAGCGTACTTTGTCAAAGCAATTATGATAGCTGGATGTATCGAACTATAAAATGTGTGTGTGTGTGTGCGCGTGTGTGTGTGTGTGTGTGTGTGAGAGAGAGAGAGAGATGGAGAGAGAGAGAATATTACAGCGTAAACTTTCCGTCAGTAGCACATTGAGATGACCCCCACAATCTCATTATACAACAAATGACTTGCTTTATCTATTGCTCTAAAGTAACGGATCAAAACTGCCTTACTCCTCAGAAAATACATTGCTCTGCATTAAAACTAGTTCATCCCAATCTCGGCGACAGCAGTAAAAAGTCTTTTAAAACCACGTAAATTAATGGGAAAGCTTTAAAAAAATTCTCTCTCTCTCTTTCTCTCTCTCTCTCTCACTCTCTCTCTCTCTGCAATTTGCGCCTCAGTCTACATTTTGAGTCATCACGTGACCGTATTACGCGTAGTAAAGCTCTATTTTTAGACGGGGAAATCCCTACGTATTTCTAATCTGTACCTTTTCTAAGTGAGATTATCAGCTGTTTTACATTGAACACTATCTTAATTTTTCACCATTTTCCGACATGCTGAATCAACAAAAACAAAATACAAAACAAATGCAATTTAAAATAATGAAAATTTATAGATCAGTATTCCTTGAAGTGTGGCCCCTAATGTTAGCTGCTAATGAAAATTTACGCGAATCTGTTTCGAGCCGATCCTACAAAGTGCCACAGGGAGAATACTTCTCTCATTTCTCGTGCGACCTATTTAAGAATTAAGACTGATAATTAAGTTTACGTAATAAATGTTTAGCTCTGAGATTCGACTTTTTATGTATGTATCAAATTTGACTTACTACTCTACCTTTAAGGAATGCCGACCCGTCTTCTAACGTTACCACTGGACTTGGCCATGATCACGCTCACTAATTAAGAAAGTGAAACTCGATGAATGGAATACTGCCTTCTCATTGTCGACCGAAATGACGTACTGCTCCAGCTGATAACCTCATTTTTGGTCGACCAATAAAAGTGTAATATTCCATTGAGCTCATTGCACTTGCATATTAAGTGAGCGCGATCATGGCCATATCCAGCGGTAACATTGGCAAACGGGCTGAAACATCGATGCTAAATTTAATATGCTACGCGAATGTGTAGCTTGAAATATCAGTCTCAATTCTTAAATAGGTCGCAGGAGAAACGAGAGAAGTGTCCTCCCTTGTATTATTATTATTATGGGGGGGGGGGTACACTATGCCTCTATTATAGTAAACCTTTCTCTTTTGCCGGTGCCCAGCCTTAATAGGCAAGCCAGTATCATAGGCCGGTAACTAGTAAATCTGCGTCTTCTGATTAGTTAGTAGTGTAAGTAGTGTAGGGGGGGGTACTGATGCCAAAAGGGGGCACTATATGCCTTTACGGGAGTTTAACATGGCGGGGGCACTATATGCCTTTTACGGGAGTTTAACATGGCGGAGGCACTATATGCCTTTACGGGAGTTTAACATGGTGGGGGCACTCTGGACCTAAACGGGAGTTTAACATGGCGGGGGTCTCTATAGGGACAACGGGAGGGAGGGAATAGAATTAATCTTTCTTGAAAAAAGGTTGGTCCTGATGAGGACCATTGGAGGAATATTTTTATTTCCTCCAACATTTAGTAAAAAAGTTTAGGAAGGTGGTGGATCTTTTTTTCTTGGTTGGTAGTGTTGGTGGTAGCCAGTCAGGATGTTTCATCCGCCTGAATTTATCTTGGATTTTCATCCAATTTAAATTCAGGCGTTCAAACTCCATTTCTTTCCTGGCCTGTTCTTTCTTGGAGCGTTCAAGAGCCCACAAGATTTTAATTTGAGCTACTTCCTTTTCTAAAACTTTCTTTAACAATTCCTTCACCATGTGAAGGTTCACCTCTTCTCGCCTGGCGTTACTGGCGGGTGGATACAACCATTCATCTTGTTGAACAAGGTGAAGGAAGTTCTCCACTTCATGCAATAAATCCAGACTTCTCTTGATGAACCCCACACGGCAAGGGGTTGAGGAAGTTTTTACTCTTTCCTCCACCAAAACATCATTCACCAACCTCCTCGCTGAAATAAGAGCCGCTAGTTGGCTGGTGACAAATGGTTTGGTGGTAGGATATCTCCACCAATACTCCAACCTTTCCATCAACGACTCAACATCCACCATCCTATCCCAAGCTTCCTGCAACAATTCTACTGTATTCATTCTTCAGTGTGAAGTGTGAATGGCGCAACTGTGGAAGGCACCGCTTTATATGCGAGAAGCGCGGACGTGATGGAAAACATCCCCCCCCTTTTTTTTCCAAAAAAAAAAAAAAACACACACCACACATAACATACATGGTGAGAAGGGGGTTTTTTTTGTATGAGAAGGGGTAGACTATAACAAAAAAACATTACAAACATATAAAAAAAACACACACTTATATAGGCAATATTGATAAATAATTAATCTTTTCTTGAAAAATGGGTGGTCCTAAAAAGGACCGTTGTTTTTTTTTGTTATTGTTATTGTTGTTTTTTTTTTTTTTTTAACAACAGGAGCATCTCCTAGAGGGTTTTCTTTTTCTTCTTGAACTTCTTCTAACTTCGGGCCCATACAGCAAAACCCTCTTTAGACAACCTTGTCTCTCCACATAAGTTTGTCTATACCATGTAGCTGTGTCTGTAATTTTGGTTTTAGCCCATGATGCTTTTACATACATAAGGAATGCTGGATTAAACAGCATTCCTGAAACAATGTTGGAGGATTCCACACTAACCCACATGTTTTGTTTTAGGAGTGGTCGTCTTGGAGAAAACCGGTGAAGCTTTTTATGAAACCAGAGGTTGTATATATACCTTACGATCGGATTGAAATGGATCCAAATTAACTACCAATCCAAACACGCGTTACAAGTCGGTTGGGTTTTCTTCCAATGGGAAGAGAGCGGAGGTGTGACGTCATCTCGGGTATAAAGGTATCGTAGCGTTCGTAGGGGGGTTTATTTCGACAGCCTTCATGGAGACTGGAAAGACAAGTACTACATCAATGTATTGGAGTGATCCTGCATCGATAATGAATGCTGCGGCAATATTGAACTTTCGGCCGGAAGACTTTGATTTAGATTTACTAAATCAAGAGTTTGACAATACTACTGCTACTACTACTACTGTACCAATGGTGGTGGATGATTTTAAAAGAAGACAAATGGAAGAGATGGAAAATTTTGTAAAAAAGCAACGGGAAGAGGAAGAAATGTTTCTTCTTCTTCAACAACAACAGAAAGAAGAAGAAGAGAGAAGAAAACAAAGTGAAGAAGAAGAAATCAGACAGCAGCAACAGCAGCAGCAGCAGTTACAAGAGGAGGAGAAGAAGGAAACAGGAAAGGAAAGCATCAGTTTTCAAGAAAGAACTGTAAGTCTGATGGAAGAGATATTATATGAGTTAAAATGGTTGACTAATGTCTATAAGTATTCTTTAACTCATCAACCACCTAAATGGAAAAGACCATCACGGGCTAAGCAACATTCTTCTTCTAAGCCTTCCACGCCACCACCAGTGACTACCACCATAATGAAAACACCATCAGTAGCAGCAGCATTAACAGGATATGGATTGGGTCGTGGTAAAGGACTACGGCATTTGAAGTTAATTTGAAAAGCTTTTGTTTTGAAAACCAAAAACAAAAACAACCCAATGGTCCTTTTAAGGGCCCCCAGATTTCTAGAAAAGAAATCAAATTGCCAAAAAAAAAAAAAAAATCAAGTTAAAACTTTAAAAATAATCCTACCACCATGATAAAAGTGTGAGTGCGTGCGTGCGTGCGTGCGTGCATTTCTACTCTAAAACAAAAAAACACAAAACCACTTACTTTTTTTCTCTTCAGTCTGGTGTATTCATCCAATTTTTTTTACAAAATAAATTCAGCAATATAACATATAACACCAAAAAAAATCACACAAGAAAAAACAAAGTTCACTTTCTGTAATGCTTGTGTGGCTTGAATTTAAACACTGGAGTTTCCTTCTCACTGTCTCTCTTGTGTTTCTTCTTCATAGGAATCCTGATTGTCACAGGAATCATGTCTTCCATTTTTTCTTCTTCTTCATCATTCTCACTGTCTTCCATTCTTCTTACTCTCTTCTTACTTTTCTTGATGATATGTTCTTCTTCTTCTTCTAGGTTTGTTAATTTTGAATCCACTTCCTCCCTCTCCTCTTCTTCTTGTTCTTGTTCTTCTTCTTTTTGTTCTTTCTTTTGTGGGCATTCCGAAGACCAATGTCCTGGTCCTTTACAATGATAGCAGATATCTTTCCCTTTATTACGTTTGGGACAATCTGGTGCCCAATGTCCTTTCTCTTGACAGATGTAACAAGTATCGTCACTTTTATCTCTAGTGACAGAGGAGGAGGAGTAGTCTTTACTCTTACTGAACGTAGTATACTTTCGAATCACTGTCTGTAAATCTCTCACCAAAAAAGCAATCTGTCTTTTTGACTCTTCCATCTTGACAGTTTGAAAGTTCAATCACCAAAGACTGATTCTGAAGGTAAGAAGCTCTCTCTTTATATACTCTTCTGTCTCTATATAAAGGTACCTGGGTGAAAAAAACTCAATCAGTTTCAAATCAGAGTTGAAGATGAAAAGATCACGCCCAAACCATGATAAATCAGAACCAGAACAAGAACAAACCAAGAAGCCACGACGACGAAGGTATTCCGTGCCTCCTGAAACACCCTTAGAGGAATTACTGGCTCAAGTCCATGCCAGTGACTTTGAAGACGAAATGAGTGAACAACAACCTGAAACCCAAACTTCCAAACCACCCAAAACCAAAACCAAAACCAAAGTCACTACTACTACTACCAACACCAGAACCCCTGACCAAGAAAGTCCAACTACTACTGCCGCTACCGTGGCTCCTGAAAATTACTATCGGATTCGAGAGACACAAAAAATCACTTCTCGAAAATTTAGGACCACTGCGTATACTCACACAGTACACTTCAAAGACTTCAAGTCTCAAGTACCTCCCGAGAAAGCGGCGCGGTTCATTACCAATTTGTGGGAATCTGTGTTACAGAACTTAAAACGGCAATGTGGAGCCAAAGAAGAGGATCGCTTGAGACTGTCTATTCATCATGACCACTTGAAGAGTCCCGTTTGGATTGAATTTAGCACCCCGGCAGAATTAACGCCAGACAAAGTTATGTCCAAAATAGAACATGTGCAACAATCCAATGACAAATTTACCCTCACCGATGGAAAGGCGACCCTCTACATGACACACGTTGCTCCACCTCGAGGAAGTGGACGAAGTAGGAAACCGTTATTGGTGGACGATCTTCTTACTACCAAACGCAGTGTCGTCCAGATTAACAATACTGAAGATTCAATGTGCTTGGCTCGAGCTATCGTGGTGGGTCGCACGTATGCTAACAAGAATGAGAGTAAAGAATGGAAAAAAGCCTGGAAAAACATTCAATATTCGCAAAGACCCCAACAACGAAAAGAAGCAGAACTCTTGTTGAAACAAGCAGGGATCCCTAAAGAGACCGTGTGTGGCATTTCTCAAATACAGCAACTTCAAGACGTTTTGGCTCCTCATTATACGTTAAAAGTTCACCCTCAAGAAGTGCGCGGAGCTCTACTGTTTCGAGGCCCTGATTTTCCTGAGGGAAAATACATTCATCTTTATCACCATCAAGAACATTTTGATACCATTACTAGTATTACTGGATTTTTAGGATACTCTTACTTCTGTGAGAAATGTAACAAAGGGTGTAATAGTCGGGAGAAACACATTGGTTGTGGAGCAAGATGTCAGGGCTGTTTAGCGGACCCACCATGCCTTCCTGAACCACAACAACATCACATTTATTGTGAATCCTGTCGACGCCGTTTTGTCAGTCCTACTTGCTACCAACAACATCGCAAGACCCAAGGACGACACCAACAAAAATGTGCTTGTGAGTTATTACAATCGTGTTCTACGTGTGGACAACTGATTCGTTCCAACAACTCCAAGAGACACGTTTGTGCTGGCAAGAAAAAATTTTCTATTTGTCATCAGATCGTCGATTTTGATCATCGATGTTTTATTCAAAAGCATGACAAGACAGAGAAGAAAGAAATAAAGATGAAGAAAAACAAGAAACAAGTAGATTTCATCTTTTTTGATTTTGAATGTATGCAAGAAACAGGCACTCACATTCCTAATTTTTGTGTAGCCCATCGGGCTTGTGATCAGTGCATTCAAGAATCGATTCATTTTCACTGTCCTCATTGTAGTAGGATTCCAGGAGGACGTGAAAAAATCTTTCGTGGAGTGAATACTTTGTCGGAGTTTGCTGAATGGGTTTTAGACCCTACCACCCACGACAGTTGGAGCGAAGAAGACATTCATCGTTACGGAGATTGTCATCGGTATGCGACCGTCATAGCTCACAATTTTTCGGGATACGATGGACAGTTTTTACTTAATTATTATTTGAACCATGGAACCGAACATCCTGAAGTCACCATGAATGGAAAAAAGCTCATCTACATGAAAGTAGGAGAAGTTCAATTCAAAGATTCGATGAGTTATTTGGCCATGCCTTTGAGTCGTATGCCAAAAACGTTCGGCATGACAGAAATGGCCAAAGGTTACTTTCCTCACTTCTTTAACACGGAAGCTAATCAACAGGCCGTCCTACCTCATTTGCCTGACCTTCATGATTACGACCCCGACGGAATGCGCCCCGAACAGCGAGAAGCTTTTCACGCTTGGTACCGTGTTCACCAGAACGATCCTTTTGACTTTCAAGAAGAGATGCTCAAATATTGTCGATCGGATGTAGATATTTTAAGACGTTGTTGTGGAAAATTTCGAGAGTTATTTCTCGATAGTGCAAAGGTCGATCCTTTGAAAGAGGCATCCACCTTACCTAAAGCCTGTTCCTTAGTCTACAGACAAAATTTCATGCCCGAAAACCAACTGGCCATCATTGACTCCAACACGGGGATTTTTGCTAGTCGTCAATATTCGGTCAAAGCTTTACGTTGGCTTCATTACTTATGTCAAAAAGAAGACAAATGGATACAACATGCTAGAAACGGAGGAGGAGAAAAAAAGATTGGAGGTTATTCCGTGGATGGTTGGGATTTAGAAAACCCACACATAGTGTACGAGTTTCAGGGATGTTTGTTTCACGGATGCCCTACTTGTTATCCTAACCGAGACATGAAAAGCCCTTATTCAGATTCTACCATGGATCAGTTATATGAACAGACTTGTCAACGACGACTTCAGTTAGAAAGTCAAGGTTACGAAGTGGTAGAAATGTGGGAACACGAGTACGATCGACGTTTGAAAATCGATCCTGAATTTAAAACCATCACTCAAAGTTACGATGCGGCCGACATCGAACCTTTAGATCCACGTCACAGTTTATTTGGAGGACGAACCAATGCCACTCGTTTACTGTACGACGTGAACGAATCCCAAGGAGAAGAAATCAAATACATCGACGTGTGTTCTTTGTATCCTTGGGTGTGTAAATATGCTCGTTTTCCTACCGGACACCCTGAAATTTTAACAGAGCACATCGACGTGGAACACATTCGTCAATACGAAGGATTGATCAAATGTAAAGTTTTACCTCCCACAAACTTGTTTCATCCTATCTTACCTTGCCATTGTCAAGGAAAATTGATGTTTCCTTTATGTCGGACGTGTGCCGAAACGTGTAACCAAGATCATCCCTGTCACCACACGGAGGAAGAACGGTCAATGATAGGAACGTGGGTCAGTGCCGAATTGTTTCGGGCATTGGATCGTGGATACCGTTTATTGAACGTGTATGAAATCTGGCACTTTCCAACGACAACCCAATACCAAAAGGACGACGCTACTCATCATCCAGGCATTTTTTCGGGGTACGTGAACCAATTTCTCAAACTGAAACAAGAAGCTAGTGGTTATCCTTCGTGGTGTCAAACTCCCGAAGACCAAGTCCGATTCAAAGAAGAATACCGTGACATCGAAGGCATCACTTTAGAAGAGGTAAAAAAAATGAAGGAAAAAGATCGTTTGCTAAAGTGATGTTGAATTGTTTGTGGGGAAAAATGGCTCAACGTACGATCTTACCCAAAACGGAATACGTGGACGATCCTTATCGTTACTTTCAACTGGTGGACGACAAAAGTATTCTAGTCAAGCACGTCGAAATCGTCCGTGAGGATTTGATCATTGTTAATTTTGAAGATGAACCCAAGTTTGTTAAACCTGACAAGTTTAGTAACGTAGTCATTGCCGCTTACGTGACTGCTCATGCTCGTTTGAAATTGTACGACGAAGCATTAGAAGTCTTGGGAGATCGTGTTCTGTATTTTGATACTGACAGTTGCATTTACATTCATCGCCCAGGTTGCCCCCACCCTACTATTCAAGGAGATCGTTTAGGAGCCTGGACAGATGAGCACCCTCAAGATACCATCCTGAGTTTTGCTAGCGGTGGCCCTAAAAATTATGGGTACCGATACCGAGACCCTCAAGGTCAACTTCACACCTCCTGTAAAGTCAAAGGATTGACTCTGAACTATCGAACTAACCAAGTCGTGAACTTTGAGGTTTTAAAAAATGCTCTGTTGTCTGGACAAGTGAAAGATTTTCAAGTAGCCACGTTAGAACCTCACAAGATTGTTCGCCTACCAAATCATAAAATTGTGACTCGTCCTGTTCAAAAAGTGTATCGTATCGTGTACCAAAAAAGAGTGAGACTTCTAGATCACACTACTTTACCTTACGGACACGCCGATTTGGAGAAGTATAAAAAAAGGAAGCCCTCCTCTTGAAAAACAGAAAAGATGTCTTCAACAACAACAACATGGGCTTTGCCTGACTATGCTGAGTGTGACAGTCGCTTGAAAACGTTCAAAAATTGGCCTAAAGGGGATCGATTACCCACAGCCATCTCTTTAGCCAGAGCAGGTTTTGTTTACTTTGGACAGGGAAGTTTAGTGAAATGTTTCAGTTGTGGTGCAAGCATTCGCATGAGTCCTAAAGATTCAGCTATCGTGGAACATACCAGATGGTCACCAAACTGTGCTTACCTTTCTTTAGCGTTTCCACCGATCACATTACAATACTTTTCGGATGGTACAGTCGACAGGTATAAAAAAGGAACCCCTTCCAAGCCTAACCTTCATTCTGACTTTTCACGTGAACCGAGCAAGAAGAAAAAAAAAAATAGATGAGTATTTTTTCCAGTTTTGAGGAATTTGAGTGTGATGCTGAACCATGCCATGACGAGACCGATGCCGTACGTTGTGACATCGTGGATTCAGTCACTCACCGTCGATCCAACTCAAAAGATGCAGGACGCCCTTTATGTTTTACTAATCGTACACAAAACGGTACTCCCTGCAGACCTAATGGATTGATGATACCCTTGGCTGTGTCTGGCTATTCCAAGTATGAAAATCGTCTCGAGTCGTTCAAAGACAAGTGGCCAAAATATTTAAATGGCCCTAAACCCGAAGCTTTAGCCAGATCTGGATTTTTTTACGTGGGAGTTGGAGATCAAGTGAAGTGTTTCAGTTGCGGTGTGAGACTTCGCTATTGGGAGCCTTACGACTTAGCTGACATCGAACATGCTCGATGGTCTCCGCATTGTCAGTTCTTACCTTTAGTGGCTCGAGAAGAATAAGGATACGATGAACCAGATACCAAGAAGTAATACAATGGAGGAGAAGAATACTTATTCTTTAGATGAACTTATTTGTGGTTTACCTTTAGAGTTACAAGATCGTATTTTTCAGTATATTCCTACTTTAGAAGATCGTATTCGTGGATTACCTTTGGAGCTACGAGAACGGATTTACCAAGAATTTGTTCACATTCAACTGAAACGTAAAAAAGAGTTACATCCTTTTCGACAGACTTGTTGTAACCAATGGATTTTGAAGGTAATAAGACATTTGATTGCTAAGAAGATATTCAAATGGTCAGACATTGATGAAAATCTACATCACCAATTTAAGAAATTGGTGGGGGCTACCTACAATGTAGCAGTGGAATATAGAATTCCATGGGAGGAAGTGAAGGAAAAAAATGTGACTAACATAGACGAATACCAAAAACTGTTAGAAGAACTGTCTCCTGAAGACAAATCACCTTTTTGTGTTTTGAAATTAGATAGGATAATCACTGAAACTGGTGTTGGATCCTATAGATATCCTTTACCTACCGATTCCGTTTGGTTAGTGTGTGAGTATTTTGTCACCAAGAAACCTACTCTACAAGATCGCATTCGTGACTTGCCTTCAAAGTTGCAAAAACGGATTTACAATGAGTTGGTTCAGATACAAGTGAAACGTAAACTTCAAGTGATTCCTCGATTTCAAGGCTATGGCTACTTTCGTCGCATCAGAAATTTGATTCTGAACAACGACTATCACCAGTATCGTGAAGAATACAAAAGAGAAGTATTTCTTTCCAAATCGGAAACTTTACCCAAGTACATTAGTGTCATGCCTTTGAATGTGCGCGAACAGATTTACCGAGAGTTTGTGAAATTACAAGTGAAACGTAAACTCAAAGTCATTTCTCGATTTTTACACTATACCCTCTTTCAAGGGCATAGAAGAATGGTCATGGGAAACGTCTATCACAACTTCTATCCTGAAGGAGACTGTCTCAAAAGGTACCAACCTTGGGAGCCTGGCTATAAAAACATGCCACCCAAGATACCAACCTTAGCCATCGACCCCTATAAAGAGGAGGCGGCACGTCTCAAATCACTTTACTCGTGAAACGGATTTTGTGAAAGGAAGTCAAACATGAGCCTGACTATAAAAGAGTGGGTATGCCTAAACTCTACACACCAGTTGTGAAACTGATTCCGTGGAAGGAAAGCATAGATAAAATTCAGACCTTAGAGGCTTATAAACAAGTGATACAAGAACTGTGGCCATTGAATTTTGGACGTTATGTGGTATGTGTCATAGTGACTTCTTATCTTGGAATTCGTTTTCCAGGACATTCCTTGTGGACTATTTTTGAGGACAAGTGTTTGCCTTGGATTCTTTTGAAGGATCCGTGGTTGTTTTGGACTCAATTGTTGAGTTCCAAAAAACAATATGACCGTGTGTTCTTCTTCGGACTTAGTAGAAGAAGAAGACTATAAAAACTTGATTTTATCAGTCCACGAAAGAAACATTGTACGTAAAGCGTTGAGAGTGGTGATGAAAATTAGTGACGAACTTCCATGTGAAGAAGACATTCGTCACACTTTATCTGTGCATAAAACATTTCAAGAAGTGTGTTTTGCTAGTGAGTTACACCAACCCCTTTTCCATTGGAAAGATGTACGACCCTGGAGAAACCTTGGTTTCCAATATTGGTTACAAGAAGTGGCCCAGTTCATCAAAGATTTGGCCACTTATCCATAAGGTTCTAAAAGTGAAAAAATGGGAACCTCGATGGGAAACCCTAAAAGAAGAAAAAGAAGAAGAAGAAGAAGTACCTGACATCACTGTGGTTCCAATACCTCTTGAGGAGGAACACCACCACCACCACCACCACCCTTCTTTACCACCACCGTCAGAAGATTAAAAAAAAAAAAAACAAAAGACGAGCAGAAGAAGAATGTCACCCCAAAACACAGTGTCTTTCATGACTAGGACACGAAACTATTGTTGTACATTGTTGTGTTTATTTGACAGTTTGATGGTTTTCGTAGGAGCCTTCATTGTGTACCTGATCATTTTACTTGCCTATTTTATCACTCGTACTGTAAAAATGAATGACTTGTAAAATATGTTATTTGTTGGTTGGTTGGTTACTTTTTTTTCTAAAAAAATAAACGTGTATGAAAACGTATAAAATGTCTTGGGTTTTTTGTCTTCTTCTCAAAAATCTTCTTACCTCAATCATGGCTACATCTTCTTCTACCTCGTCTGCCTCTTCCTCTTCTTCTGTGGTAAAAGTGATTGACGAAAAGTTAGATCGTCAAAGTTGGAATGCTTTGTATCTGCGCCATCCATTTAACATGTTGATTGCTGGACCGAGTGGTTCAGGGAAAACCGAATTTGTCAAACGATTGATTGAACACAAAACTGATTTGTTTGATCGTCCACCTCAACGTATCGTGTGGTGTTACAAAGAGTGGCAACCGTCTTACACGTTATTGAAAGAAAGTCAAGGAGAAACCATTTCCTTTGTGGATGGTATTCCTCACGAAGACGATGGAATCGTGTCTGACGTGAGTCAAACTCATTTAGTTATTTTTGATGACATGTTAGGAGAAGACGAAGAAGAAATTAAACTTTGGTTTACACGAAAAGGACACCATCGTAATGCTAGTATTGTCTACATTACACAAAATTTATTTCAACAAAGTAAAGCTCATCGAACCATTAGTTTGAATGCTCATTACGTGGTCTTGTTTAAAAGCCCCAGAGACAAATCTCAAGTACAAGTGTTAGCCAAACAGTTAGGAGCTCCTTGGCTCAATTATGCGTACGACGATTCCACTCAAATCCCTCACGAGTATTTACTCATTGACTTAAAACCGACCACTCCTGACTATTTGAGATTTCGTGCCAGTATCTTTCACTCTTGGGGTCAAGAAGGTGGTCCTGTCATTTACACGTCTCCTTCAGCCCATTTTTAAAAAAACTATAAAAACAACCTACAACGTCATTTCTGTCACACACTCTTTTTGAAATGACTTCCTTTCAAGCTCATCCTTCGGCTAAATTGATTCGTGCCTTGTATGGCATCAGTCGTGAAAAAAATGCACAAGTCCGTGCTCATTTGTTAGAAGCGAGTCTGAAAGAAGTGTTACGATGGTTTACTTTGACGGCACGTCAATTACTACAAGGCATCATTCACATCCCTCATCAAACTCAACGTTTTTTTCAAAAACATAAATCGGCATTGTCACAACTGGCTGATCCTAGAATCGATTCACGGACTAAAAAAGAAATCATTTTAACTCCTGGTGGAAGTGGTTCTTTAGGAGGAGTCATGATTCGTTCCCTTTTGAAATGGGATCCTAATGATACCAAAGCCAAAAAACCCAAATCACCTAAAAAGAAGAAGAAAAAAAGTCCAAAGAAGAAGAAGAAAACCAGCCCTAAGAAAAAGAAAAGTCGTGCCCAGAAGAAGAAGAAGAAAAAAACCACACCTACTACCACCACTACAACCACCCGACGTAAAAGAGGTACTGCAGCCAGGACGCAAACGTACACCCGCAAAACACCACCACCCTTACTACCATCATCATCATCACAGTCCCCCATGATGATGGCAAGATCTCCTTTGGCGTCCACCTCTTCCTCTTTGTCTTCTTCACCACCCTCTTTTACCATGATGCCTGTCAAACCAGACTTAAGATCCGTGTTTCCTAATTTGATGCAAAAATGGAAACCAATTTCAAAAGTGACAACGTCGGGACCGTCGACTTCAGCTGATTTAGCCATGGCAGCAGCCAGCCATAAAGTACCATCCCCTAAAACCAAAGTCCAAGAAAGAACTGGCATCTTACAAAGTTTAGTGGATTTATCCAAACAAGAATTGAGACGATTTAGTCCCTTGAAAACACCTCAACGTCAAGTCAGACCTGTCGTGAAGTTGGTACGTCGTACAGACAATCAGTGGAGACGTGTTCCAGTATAAAATAGAAGGGTACCCTGCTAAAAGACTTCAGACTTGTTTTCTACCGACTAAAAAAGATGGCTCCCAAACGTGCACACCACCACCAAAAAAAGAAGAAAACCACCAAAAAAGGACGACTTCCCCCTCGTCTGGCCAAACATTGGGATGTCTTGTCTGTCTTGACCAAATCCAAACCTCCCATGCGAAAACAACTCATTCAAACAGCTCCTAAAGAAATCATTGATACCGTGTGTGAATGTTGTTTGAACGTGTTGAAAGGAACGGTACCTTTGTCTAAGATACAGAAACAAAAATTAGGGAAACATCGGAATGTTCTTCGTCAAATGGTGAAAAAGAAAATACCTCTTCAACAAAAGAAAAAAATGTTGGTACAACGAGGTGGATTTCTACCTATGCTGTTAGGACCGTTGTTAAAAATAGCGGGTCCTTTGTTAGGAACAATTGCTGGACCACTTTTAGGAGGAGTCATGCGATAAAAAAAAAAAAAAAGAAGATAAAAAGGACCACCCTTCTCTGAAATGACCACACCTTTTTGGTACCTTTGGATGAAATGGAAGGACGAAAACTGACTTTAGTACCTTACAAACGATGGATGGAATTTCATCGTTGGAACGAACAACGGATACCTCATTTACCACCTAATCCTAATCTCAACGAAATGTCTCAGTTACAACAAGAAATACAATCCCTGATGGAACGTAACGATTTGTCCGAAACAGAAAAAACCCAACGGTACGGTCAACTTTTACAACGTCTACAACTCTTTCGTCAAAAAGCAGTCGACGAAACAGCTCCACCCACTCTGAGAGATTTTAAGGCTCTATTGAAAAGCGAACCTAAAGTGACTATCAAAAAAGATAAAGAAGAAGAAGAAGAAGAGTTTTTACTAACTCCACCTCTTAAAAAAATAAAAAAGTTAGCCACCCCGGATTGGATAAAAAAGAAAAGGTCTACCCCTTTACCCTCAGAAGAGAAAAAGAAAGAAGTGAAGAAAGAAGTCAAAACAGAACCGATGACCCCTGTTCAAACCACATCTACTTTTACCCCAGTAGCACGTCGGACACGTAAACAACAACAATCCAAAAAGATACCTCACGAAGAAAAGAGTATTGGAACTTGGTTAACTTATTCTTGAGGAAAATCATCATGGAGAAACTGTTAGCTACCATTTATTACAATCCTGGTCATGCTGCTGGTTACGGAGGAGTTCAAAAATTATATCGAGCTGCTAAAAGTCAATTGAAAAGTGTAGGTTTACCCGAAGTACGACGATGGTTACAAGAACAATCGACGTACACGTTACACAAACCCATTCGACGTAAATTTTCTAGAAGTACTACTCAAGTGGAAGGGATCGATCATCAATGGCAAGCTGATTTAGCGGATGTCTCTCATTTAGCCACTTACAATCGTGGTTACAAATATTTGTTTTGTGTCATTGATGTGTTTTCCAAATTTGCTTGGGTCGTGCCTTTGACTTCTAAAAGCAGTACCGAATTGGTACGAGCCTTAAAATTGGTCTTGAAACAAAGTGGACGCCAACCTTTACGATGGCAAACGGACAAAGGCACCGAATTTCTAAACCAAGCTTTTCAAAAAGAATTGAAACAAAGACACATTCATTTTTTTACGACCGAAAATCCTGAAACCAAAGCCAGTATCGTGGAACGTTTTCAAAGAACTTTGAAAGAACGTATGTGGAAATATTTTACACATCAACATACTCTCAAGTACATCGACGTGTTACCTCGTTTGGTCAAAGCGTACAATCAATCGTACCATCGTAGCATCGGATGTACCCCCGAAGAGGTTAGCCCTGAAAACGAAGTGGCCGTGTTTGATAAATTATTTGGTTCACCACCCCAGCAGACCAAAAAGAAAAAGACACCTTTGTTGGAGTTAAAGACGGGAGATTGGGTTCGTATCGGAAAAACCAAACGTACTTTTGACAAAGGTTATTTAGCTAACTGGACTACTGAATTGTTTCGTGTCACTACCCCCGTCCGTGGACGTGATCCTCCCGTCTATAAATTGGAAGACATGCACGGTGAAGTACTCAAAGGAACATTTTACTTGCCTGAGTTACAACGAGTGACTAAAAAAGAAGACACCTTGTACGACATCGAAAGCATTCTCGAACAAAGAACACGAAAAGTAGGTAAACGCCGAGTAGAAGAAGTCAAAGTACGTTGGAAAGGATATCCCCCTAGTTTTGATTCTTGGATTGCAGCTTCTCAAGTCGTCGACTATAAAAAGAAAAAGAAGTAAACTCACAACATGCCATTCAACACAGTAGCCACCCAGACGACTCCTTCGGAAAGTTCTTCTCTTCAAGAAATACAAAAACAACCCCTTTGGGTGTGGTGTGGAGAACGTGTGCCTAAAAATCAAATCGTCTTTTTCTGCCAAATCTTTGTAGTGTATTGTGTCATCAGAGCAGCGATTGCCAATTTGAGTTTAAAACAAGGAGACAAACAATTGTGGACCATTTTACTCAGCAGTTGCATCGGTTATCTTTTACCTAGTCCCTCTTTGAAATTTACGTCAACGACCGACAACAGTCACCACAACAACGCTAGTTCACCTTCTTCTTCTTCGTCCAGTTACCACCACCAAAATACTACCAGTCCTCTTTTGGAACCTTTTGAACATACTTCTTCTGTTCACCACTTGAGTGACTCCTCGGACACCAGAACCACCAATTTGGAACTATGAATGACCAATTTTATTTAACGTTACCTAGTGACAGTTCCATTGATGTGTTTCCCAACAACCGATTATGTTGTTTCACGGCCAAATTACCTCAAGCCATTCAATTGGATCACGATACTCATTGGGAAGTGAGTTTGGTAGAAATCATTCATCCTACGCAAATCATAAACATCAACAAAACTCAAAACACTATGGTTGTACAAATCTTGAACAAAAAAATACATGATCACTTGGTAAATAATGATCCTGAAATCTGGAAAGAAAACCCTGAAGATCCAGACATGAAAGGATCATTCAAAAAGTTAGTACCAGATCCTAAATCGACTCAACCTACTGTCTATTCTCAGATTACTCTGAGAATTCCTACAGGATATTATTTTAATCCTGAACATTTGGTGGACACCATTAGAACCCAGTTTGCACGCCAATTTAGCCAAGCCATATCAGCAGCCAATAAATTTGTAAGAATTGCTTACCATGCTTTGGCACGACGTTTAATTGTCCAATTTTTCAAAGAGAGAGGGCAACTCCTTACTGAGAAAGATAAAGGTTTACCTTTGGAAGAGAGAAAATACTTGACCATTGAATTTTGCTCTGGATTGTTTGGTATTTTGGGTGGAAATAAAGATTTTACCGCTGAAAGTGATTTAGAGTTTGGAACCAACGTAGAATTTGGACATAAATTTAAACATCCTATTGAATTGAATGGTGGACTGAATTTAATGTTTGTGTACTCCGATGTGGTGGAGTACAACGTGGTGGGACACACCTCCGCTCCGTTACTGAGAGTCATGCCTTTCAAATTGGATATTGGTGGTGCTGGTTCTAGTATTACTGTTGAAGAAGAGGGTGGAAGTACTACCACTAGTAATTCTAGTGTTGGTGGCAACACCTTTCACGTTCACCGTGAATTTGTTCATCCTCAATATCTTCCAGTCAGTAAATCGTATTTTGACAGTGTCCAGATTAGTATAAAAGGAGATTTAGGACAAGATGTACCCTTCATTGACCAAGGAAAAGTCACGGTGAAACTACATTTTCGAAAAAAACAACAAATTCTCTAACATTCCTCAAAAAAAAAATGTATCCAGTGTACCAAGGAGTGGCTCGACAACGAGGACATGGTTTAGGAGATATGTTAAAATCAGCCTTTAGGACGGTAGCTCCTATTTTGAAACCGATGGTGTCTCGAGGATTTCATGCCTTAAAAGATGCCGCTTTGACACAAGGAAAAGAATTTTTGCAAAATGTCCTCATCGACAAACAAAATCCAAAAGAAGCCTTTATGAGAGCAGGCAAAAATGTGTTGATGACGACTGGTAAAGATCTTTTAGGTCTCCGAGAAAATCCTATAAATACGCTTCACGCTTCAGGTTCTGACATTACTTCACAGCAGCAAGGACAAGGTAGAAAGAGACGACGACGACATCGAAATCCTTTCAAAGTTCATAAAAGAACACACGGTAGTAGTACTTCCAGAAAGAATAGAAAAAGAAGAAGAACTGGTAGAGAATTAGACGTGTTTGATTATTAAACCATTGAAAATGATGAGATTCTTGCGAATGTACCAAGTCCGAACTAGAACTGTTTTCTATGCGTCCCACCATGATGACAATGCAAGAATCCCAATGGGTGGAATTTCATCCTGTATCGTCTTTGACGGATTCAGCTCCTATCGAATTTGATATCAAAGGACAAACCGAAGATTACATTGATCTGAATAACAGTTACTTGTACCTGAAACTGCTAGTACAAAAAAGTGACAACACCCTTCCTGTGGAAGCTTCCCTAGTAGCTCCCGTCAATAATTTCTTTCATTCTTTGTTCAGTGGAATAGATTTGTACTTGAATAACAAACTGATCAGTAGCAGTTTGGATACTTACCCTTACCGTGCTTATTTGGAAAATCTCTTGTCGTACGGAAAAGATGCCAAGAACACTCATCTGGATGCTTCTGTGATCTGGAAACCTGACACCGCGGGTGCCTTCAACGACATAGCCCCGTCAACAGGGGTGAGGATTGACCAGACTGATGATGTTGCTCATAAAATAATTCCAGCAGAGCCCCGTAATGTGGGATTTAACGAACGCCGAAAAAAATCAGACGAAGTTTACAACTGATGGATCGTTTGCATTTGGACATGTGGTTGCAAGACAAGTATTTGTTGAACGGAGTCGATGTACGTCTGAGACTAAATCGCAGTAGTGCCGCTTTCCATTTGATAGCTTTTGCTAACGAGTGGAAAACCATCATTCAACAAGCCAAACTTTATGTGCGACGTGTAGAAGTCTTACCCAAAGTAGCTAACGACATCAGTCAAACGTTGAGCAGAACCACTGCTAAGTATCCTCTTAGACGCGTGGAAGTGAAAACCTTTACTGCAGCCTCTGGACTCCGATCCATAGTCGAAGATCACATCTTCCAAGGACAGCTCCCTAAACGTTTGATCATTGGTATGGTCAGAAATTCAGCCTTCAACGGAAACATCAGCCAGAATCCATTCCAGTTTGAACACTTTAACGTCACCAAGATAGATGTCAGTCGAGATGGTAAGACCTTGTGTACCAGACCTTTTGAACCTGACTTTAGCGACGGCCATAAAAATTACTTACGATCTTACTTGACCCTGTATGAAGCCACAGGCCAGTTAGGGCGCGACACCAGCCACGGCATTTCGTACGAGGATTTTGCAGGATGGTATGCCTTTTGGGGTTTTGATTTCACTCCGGACCAAGGCAGCGATGAAGGACATTTCCACCCTATAAAATCAGGCCCTCTTCGTGTGGAACTTCAGTTTGGTCAACCTCTAGCCGAGACAGTGAACGTCGTCTTGTTTGCAGAATTTGATAACACTCAAGAGATCAACAGTTTGAGAGAAGTCATTCTAGACTATTAGAAGAAAAGATTCAGCACGTAGAACCTATGGAGATAGATGAGGGATTCTGTGAAGTGATTCACCAGTTACCAACTACTACAAAGGAGGATGACAAAGTCATTCATTCAGTACCTAGAATAGAAGAAGAAGAAGAAGAAGAAGAAGAAGAGAATAATAGTGTTCCAAAGTTTACTGGATTTATGCAATCTCGATGGCCAGAACACGAAAAAAAGTTAGTGACCTGTTATGCTCAGGAATTGAGTCCAATCATTAACAGTCTGATTAAAGAACAATGTTATGGATGTCAAACCGATCATCCCAGTCAGATACAACACGACAAATGTATGATGTTAACAGGTGAAGAACAATTGGATGAATATTTGGAAACGGCCTGGACAAAACTCTCAGATAAACACGTGTTGACACAGTGGTATAAAGTCTTGCAGACTTCTTCTTTTCCTCCACTTACTTCTCTGGAGATCAAACGGATCGAAGGACTCATTGAACAGAGTGCAGAACCTATCCGACGTGAATATTCCTGGAATTACAAGACAGAACAATTCCAGCATAAAGTTAGGTGTGAATTGATAGTGAGTTATTTCTATTGTTGAAGGACAAAAAAATGGATACCAGGGAACTTCATTACTTATTGAATCGCAGTTCCTATACTTCTTCTTGGAATCCTGTGGTATGTGCTAAAGATGAACTACCTCATCGTAAACCAAAAAACGTTCATGCTTATGTCATCAATACTGACGACAGTCATCTACCAGGAGCCCATTGGATTGCCGTGTACTTTCCCAACGATCACAATGGTGGTGTGGAATATTTTGATTCTTATGGATTACCTCCTTTGGAAAAAGACATCATCGAGTTTATGAGAAGAAATGCTATCTCAACTCAATTCAATAATGTGAGACTACAAGGATCAGATTCTATGGTGTGTGGACAATATTGTGTTCATTATCTTCATCAACGCAGTCTTGGATATTCCTTAGAACAGTTACTCACTTATTTTGATAGTGACTATGTTCGAAATGATGCTAAAGTACAAAGATGGTTTTGTGAACGTTATGGTTATCTCTTGTCTTTAGCTCACCATCGTAATGTACATCAAAATGATGTAGATGTAGAAAGTTTGACATTTACTTTACCTTCCCAACGTTGTCAACCTTGTAAATATGTTTGTGTTTGAAAATTTAAATGGTTACATGGTTACTTTTTTAATGTTAGCATAGTTCTTGTTGAATAAATATAATTTTGTTGATTGTTGAAAAAAAAAATGGTGTTGTGTTGTTTTTTATTGAAATTTGAAAAAAAAATAATGAATATGTTCTTTTCTCTCTCTTTCTATCGATCTAAAAAACCTCTCTATCTATCTATGATCTCCCTGTCGATCTGAAAAAAAAAACCTTACCATGTTTTCCATCGCGTCCGCGCGTTAAGCATATAAGGCGGTTCACTAGCCAGTGTAGTCATTCTCGTTGACTCGTCAAGATCTCAACAGTGTTCCAAGAAGAAAGAAAAAGAAGATGGCTGCCACCAAGATTACAAAGTTGAATGAAGCTATGGTGAACATAATGAGGGTGAAGAATCATTTGATGGAGACCAACCCAGAGAGAAAGACCATGACGTTCATTCAAATGGCTCATGATCTAGTAGAAGAGGTCCTGAGAGAAGAAATACTTAGAGAAAGAACAGAATGGGAAGCAGGACAACGTCTACATCAGCAGCAGCAGCAACAAAGACAGCAACAGCAGCAGCAGCAACTTCTTCAGCAGCAGCAGCAGTCCAGCAAACTATTTGACGGTGAAGTCCAATGCAAGATTGACTGCGAGGAATTTGCTTTCTCTTTCACCCGAAAGAGACCTGCCTGTCTGAAAGCGGTAAGACCAACTATCACTAAACGTGGCCGACCTGCTGGAGCTGCCACGGCTACATCCACCTAAAGAAGTTAAAAACATAACTTCTTAAACCCAACGGTCCTTCTTAGGGCCACCCAATCTCTAGAAAAAGATTACTACTCTCCAATATTGCCAAAATATCTATAAGTGTGTGTTTTTTTTATATGTTTGTATATTTTTTTTCTGATAGTCTACCCCTCAAACAAAAAAACCCTTCTCCCCTTATATGATTTGTGTGGTGTGTGATTGATATATATATATATATATATATATATATATATATATATATATATATATATATATATGTAGATAGTGTGTTTGTGTTTTTTTTTTGATTTGTTTTTTAAAAAATTTTATCTTATAAAAAAAAATGAAGATAGTGTGTAAGTTTTTTTTAAAAAAAATTTAGGGATGGTATGGTGTGTAGGTTTGATTTTTATCAAAAGTAGTTTCTTTTAGGTCCGCGCTTTTTAGAGTCAGGGGTCATGGAGTGTAAACTCCGCGAAGCCATGAATGACGTAGAACGAATGACGTCAGACGCAGGGTAGTGGGGTAATGTTTTTTTTTGTTTTTTAGGTGTAAGGGATGTTTTCCTTCACGTCCGCGCTTCTAGTATATTAAAACCACGTCTTCACCGGTTAAGCTATCTAGTTTTATTCAACCAAGATGAATACCGTCGAAATTGTAAGGCAAATCCGAGTTCATTTAGAGGTGGCCTGGCACCTCCTTCATGAAGTGGAGAAAAGGGAGGAGGAGGAGAAGGAAAGCAGAATACCAATTAGACCCCACCCTATGATGGAGGAGAAGGAGAATTGGGAGCCAGAAGCGACTCATCCTCCGTCGGCCTTCACAGCTCCATGCAAACAAAATGAAGAAACATGGAGGGGGAGCTGCCCTGTATGCAGGGCAAAGCCAGGGAGGTGCCCACACCTCCTCTAAATAAACTCTAACAAAAAAACCAACGGTCCTTACCAGGACCACCCTTTTTCAAGAAAGATTAATTCTATTCCCTCCCTCCCGTTGTCCCTATAGAGACCCCCGCCATGTTAAACTCCCGTTTAGGTCCAGAGTGCCCCCACCATGTTAAACTAGCGTAAAGGCATATAGTGCCCCCGCCATGTTAAACTCCCGTAAAAGGCATATAGTGCCCCCGCCATGTTAAACTCCCGTAAAGGCATATAGTGCCCCCTTTTGGCATCAGTACCCCCCCCCCCCTACACTACTAGTGTAGCGGATACATAGTAGAGAGCATACGAAACAGGGAACCCGACTAATGGGTGCGGTGCTTCGTGGGAAATAGGTATAGTGATTCAGTATTTCCCTAAGATGGAGAATGCTAGTTCTCTGCGGTCTCAGAAGTGTGCCGTAGTTGTCAGCAAAACCTTTCTTTATGAACTTCAGAAAGACAGTCCAACAAGGAAGTACTCTTTTACTTCAAGAAATAAAACAGCCTTAAACTACGCGTATGTAAAAAAAAATCGAAAACAGAGGACAAGTTTGAAACATAACTCAGGCACTGTCTTTACGATAAGCTCAGTTTCCTACGCCACAGTGAGCAGTATGAAACAATCGCATTCTATTTTCAAGCAGCAAGCACAAGTACACAAGAAAATAAAGTACAAAGAATTGTTACATTTGTATAGCGAATTTGCGTCTATGTGCTTATCCATTAAGCACTAATGGCGGCATACTGTACAATAGCACGTTTGCTTCATTGTGCAATACACAATTGCGGATGAAATTCTGATGTAATAGGGTCTAATATTTGTCATGAATCTGGTTTCAATAGGTTTTCAGCACAAAGATTTTTTTTTACTCTACCTGGAAAGTGTGTCATTCATAGTATATGAGGCCATTGACCTGAAAAACTAATTATATAGCAAAGCAAAATTAACGGCAGAACTTTTATTACTTTCCCATATAAACTTTATTACAATAATGCTTTCAGAGCCAAAAATAAACAGGGAATTTTATTCAATGTTGGAGAAACTCTCTCTCTCTCTCTCTCTCTCTCTCTCTCATTTCTTTTACCTTTTTTAAAAAATTCCTTACAACATTGCATGTGTCGTCTTGCTTATCATATCAGAGTTAACATCCACTCTATATCTTCTCCCTTTACGTCTATCTATTTGAAAACGACCTAAAATTACTTGCCTCATTTAAAATATTTCCTTGGTAATATTAGAAGGGTATCTTCTGCCCGTTTCAGAGATTTTAAATTTTATCTTTCCCTTGATTGCTTCAACTAAAGGCATGTCTATTGACTTGGGATGAGTGTAATTGAGTTTTTCAATTAACCTTGATAAAACATCAACCCATTTTCTAGTTTCTTTTTGAGCGAAATTCTTCCGCATGCAACTCTTTAGGGCCCTGTTAGACTTCTCCACTACAGATACATTTTTGGTCTAGGTACAATAAAAGTATTCAGTCTTTTCCTTTCCTGGAAACCCCTTAAATTTGCTGTTGTGATACTCTTTTCCTTTATCAAGCTGTATCCTTTTCGATATCTCTCTTTCAAAATTTCTTTAAAAGCATCGTGTATTCCATCTCCAATTTTGTGTTCACCTTTCCAGTCCTAGAGTTGTTTGAGAAGGAATACATCACTTTCAAATGAATTTGCGTCCTTTGTTGACCATTTACATATTGCATGTTAACAATGGCTGCCTGCCACTGGTAGTACATCTCACTTACATAAACTCATTTGTATGGAAACTGCTTTCTTTCTTGCTTGTATAATGTGTAGATATATAATGTTCGGTTAATCATGTTTTATTGTATTGTATTCTTTTTGTCTCGTTTAATTTGCTTCAACAATTAATTCATATTTGTGCAAGCAACTGAACTTTCAGGATCGTACTAAAATGCCTGTTTCGTCTTTCAAAGGCTATAAAGACATCCAGAGAATACGTTATGCCTGACAATTATCTTTAAGTGTTATCAACAAGGCATACAGGACGTCCGTCTAAAAGTTTTGCTTTTATTTTCAACAATTCACAACATTTCTTCAATCCTTTAAAAGGTATCAATGATTTCAGATGTATGTCGATTTTTGTTGTCGATATTGTTCACTCTTTGTAGATCGACCTTGCAAGATTTATTTGATCTTCAAAATTTGCTGCAAATTTATAAACAAGAAAGTTGTATATTTCCCCACATCAAAAATGGTAATTTTTGCTTTCTTCGTATTGCGTTCTTTAACCATCTTATTATCAGAGCTTATGAAAAGTGACTTTCTCAACATGATTTGTAGAGTTTACTTTGTGTTTACCGACAAATTGTAAACATACATCACTATATCTCTTGGTATTATTTTTTCATCCAATACATTTGACCAGTTTTTAATGTCGACTCCAGCACTGGATGAGACATTTAACATTGACTTAAACCACAGCAATAACCAAATTACCCATTTAGCAGATTATATTTCTGTGTAAAAACGAACTGATAATCAGATACGAAAGACTCGAGACGATGACAATTTGAAATATATCAGGCTGTGATACTGACCTCCACATTTGTCACGTTATTCCATGTGCATCATTTCACTTTCCGATCCTGAACAACATTGTAAATTGTTTAACTGGACAAATACTAGATACATCATAGCCGGCAAAAATATGTCTAAGAATGCGAAAATGCCCTCGTGAAATTCTAGACCTGTACAAATATGACATAAAGAAAGGCTTTGTATGAATGATCTATACAGCACACCATGGAAACCTAAGAATGCAAAACAAGACATTCTATAATGAAAAATATGATGGAATGTTGGTTCAAATTTCGAAGAAAGTCAACATGAGATATATGCAAGTATCCAGCAATATAGCAGGTAAGATTAATAGGATCCTGTTAAGCCAGGGGTGGGCAAACTACGGCCCGCGGGCCGCATGTGGCCCGCCAAGGGCTTTCATGCGGCCCGCCAAGGGTTTTCATGCGGCCTAGGAACAAGTCCTATGTTCACGCTATTTAATTTTCTCAAGGGTAAAATTTCTTTCTAATTTTGAGAGAAATGTAACCACGCGATGCCAAATACCCACCCAGTGGGAAAAGCCATAGAAATTTCAATAGAACTTTGTTTGGCTTGTTTCGCATTCTATTCATATATCTATGATTTTTTCCCACCGGGTGGGTCGATCGAGGTGCGCGCGCGCATGCGTTGTCTTTCACTGTTCACACGCTCGTGATTGGTTGAGTGCGTCGTCAGTGTGTCTTGACTGTGTGTCATCAGAACCAGCACGCTTACGCGCCAAAAATATTTTTTGAACAGTGTATGCACCCGGCATGGCAGACGAGTGACTCGCAGTTAACGCGAAATTGTTGAAGTGAAGAATTTACCGGGATTGACAGTTCCGTATCGATCTATACATTTAAAAAAGCTTTTATTATCTGCCAAATTTACCCAAAATGAGTTGTTCGATTATATCTATAAAGCGAAAAATTGAAGATGAATGCCGTGCGTTTAACAAGGAGTGGACTGACAAGTATTTCTTTACTGATGTTGGAGTTAAAGCTGTGTGTTTGATTTCTCAAGACACTATTGCCATTTTCAAGGAGTTAAATTTGAAACGTCACTTTCAAACTAAGCACGGTAACTTTGGAAAAAATTTATGAAAACAAGAACTGCAAAAGAAAGCAACTGATCTGCTAAAAAAGTTGAAACAACAGCAAGCTGTGTTTGTGAAAACTTCATCTTTACAAGAGACTGCAACAATGGCAAGTTTCGTGTTGGCCAACAAAATCGCAAAGCAAAACAAACCATTTTCTGAAGCAGAATTTATTAAAGATTGTATGATTGATGCTGTCAGTGTTGTGTGTCCTGAAGCCAAGTCAAAAGTAGAAGCCATATCATTATCACGAAGAAGTATTGTTCGTCGCATAGACGCAATTGCAGTGAATCTTCAAGAACAACTGTTAAACGCCAGTGATAGTTTTCAGTGGTTTTCGATTGCTTTGGATGAAAGTAATGATCTTCAGGATACTGCACAGTTGCTTATTTTTATCAGAGGAATTGATGCAAACTTTGACATTACAGAGGAATTGTTATCTATGGAGTCTCTCAAAGACACTTGTACTGGGAAAGATTTGTACAACAGTGTCATTAACAGTTTAATCAGATCTGGATTAAGCTTAGATAAACTGGCAAGTATTACAACTGATGGGGCTCCTTCACTCACAGGTAAACATTGCGGCCTTGTGAAGTTAATGAATGATAAAATTAAAGAAGATTTCCCACTGCACAGTGTACTGTCCTTTCACTGCATCATACATCAAGAAAGCCTCTGTAAGTCTTCTTTCAATCTTAAGCATGTTGTGGATCCAGTCGTGTGTGCAGTGAATGCAATAAGAGCAAGGGGACTGAAACACAGGCAGTTCCAAAGCCTGTTGGAAGATAAGGAAGCTGATTTTACTGATGTGTTGTACCACACAAATGTCCGCTGGTTAACCATGGGAAAAGTACTAAAGAAGGTGTGGGACCTCAAAGCAGAGATTCTCATGTTTTTTTCAATGAAAGATATCTCTTGTGACTTTTCAAAACAAATGCAGAGTGAAGAATGGATTTGTGATTTTGCATTTGCTGTGGACATAATGCAAAAATTGAATGAGCTGAACACTAAACTTCAAGGAAAAGGTGTATTTGCTCAGGAACTGTACGTGGAAGTGAAATCCTTTCAAATGGGGCTTAAACTTTTTGCCAAGCAGCTGAATGAGCAGAACTTTGCTCATTTTCCTCTTTTGAAGACGCAGACTGTTTCACAAGCATTATCTGACAAGTTCAGTTGTCAGATCACGGCTTTAAAAGAAGAATTTATCAGGAGATTTGCTGATTTCAAGGCAATGGAACAACAGTTCGACCTGCTCAGCTCACCCTTTGCTTGTGACATTGAAACAGCCACTGAAAAACTGCAGATGGAACTGATTGATTTGCAGGCCGACAACTCCTTAAGAAGAACTTTTGAAACCAAACCCCTGATTGAGTTTTATGCTTCTCTACACCCAGGAAAGTTTCAAAATCTGAAAGAATTTGCCAGAAAGATGATTGTGTTGTTTGCATCAACCTACATTTGTGAGCAGACTTTCTCTACTATGAAAGTCAACAAGTCAAAGAACAGATCGTTTCTTACAGATTCAAATCTTCACTCAGTTTTAAAGATCAGCACGAGCAACATGTCACCAAAGTTTGACAAACTGGTCAATGAATGTGATCAGCTGCATCATTCGCACTGACTCTGTTTATGTTACTCTGTTTATCAAATAAATGTGCTTCTTTTGAAGTTTAAGTTTTCAAATATTAACAACATATTAACCTTTTGTTTTTGCTATTTCAAATATTAATTATTTTACTTAATGAACTATGCGGCCCGCTAAAGTTGTAAATTTGTGTATGCGGCCCTTGCACTGGAAAGTTTGCCCACCTCTGTGTTAAGCGAACCATATTGAACCATCGACGTGATAGATGGGTACTTCCTGTTGATTGGTTACTAAGTGACAGGGTTACACAGCCTAAATATCGAATTGAACCTATTGTTTTACAAAGGCACCAAATACAAGTACCTGAGGAACTAAAGATACGAACAGCTGACCCAAATGAGAGGTCAGATAAACAGATAAGCGAAGCAGAGAGAATATTTAATCGGATAAATGAGAATATTTACTCGCATAAATTATTATTTACTACACAAGAGAAAAATGACGTTAGAGGTTATGTAAATGCCGCAGAGGCTGTCAATTCAAAACCAGAATCTACAAAACTCAATTTTGAAATGTGAGAGAAACAGATTAAAGAGCTAAAAGAAAGACATCATCAAAGGAAAAGACCCATTCAAAAAGCTCTATAGCAAGAACAAGTTAAAAAGGGTTGGAATCTGAGAAGTTCAACTAGTTGGACATATAACACAGTTAAAGAGCAATTTTAGAGAAAACATTGAGAAAATCAATTCAAATGTTACAGTAAAATAATATTAGGTCAAAAGCTGAAACAACTGTTAAAGAAAAGGGTGTAACAATAGCTGCTATAGCTACAACTATAGCAATGACAGTGTCAACAATTGTTCCGTCTATAGCAAATTTGGTAAAAAAAAATACTCCACCTGCAACTAATCCTACAACTCCTACTTCTTTAGCTCCACCTACACTGCCTCATACTATAGCTCAAGGCGAATCGTTTTTTGACATCATCAAAACGGCACGAAAAGCATAGCCAATTATTTGTTTTTCTTAGCCGAAAAAAAGTAGTAGCAGCATTGGTTGACATTATGTGTGGCGCGATAGGTATATTTTATTTTACCTCATAAAAGTTAACATTATCAATGATTGGCGCACATAATGTCACGTGTCATGGGACAAAACAGTGTGTCTCCATCACGCTATCGTGTATTCCTCACGCGATTCGGTATGATACACAATGTTACGATTCTATGTAATCAACGATTTATTGCCTTTCTTTGAGGGAGATATGAAGACTTGTTCACCCAAGACATGTCATGTTCCATAAGGGCGAATTCACCGTCACCAAAAACAGAATAGTCCAGCTGCACTCTTGAATCTGTTATGTGTGAAACTGAATTCCATTTATCCTAGATAAAGTGTTAACTGTTTCTACACCCTCCCCCCAAAAAATAAAAAATAAAAGTAAAAAATAATTAAGTTAAAAAATGTATGAGATTGACTTTTCTTATGCAAGTACATTGATTGTCTTTTAATTGTTTTTCCATATTTATATTTTCTTCTGGGTTGATTTCTGTCTCTTTTATCGTTAATTTTCTCCATGGTAATACCTGATTAATCTCGTTTATTTCACATAATCTTTGAATCTCTGGTATTTTCTATTTCGTTTTAATATATCCTCTATTACCTTTTTCTGTTGCATTTGTAACATTTTACAAATTAAACAGGATACATTGTATCCTCTGAATATGATTGTTCCTTTTCAAGTAGGTCTAAATCTTTGAATGACTGCATCAATATATATGTGACTGTCGCTACCCTTTATGTTCTTCAAGATCTTGTAGACCAGCTTCTAGTCTTTCACATTGTATTTGCTTTAGCTTTTCAGAAATCTAGTGAAAGTCGGCTGATAATTTTTCAAACATTGTCTCTTTTCATTTTTTTGGTTAAATAATTTATTACCCAGCTTGGACACTGTATACATTGTAGTCACCTTATCATGTTTTTAATGTGTATAATGTTCTATGTTCTTTTTGTATGTACTTTCTTTTACCCTATGGTTTCGTGATCAGTTCAAAATCGTATGATGGGTATGTTTTAAATCCTTCTTGTTGTAATACATAGTTGTATCTACATCTCACATTCTAGAAATTCGTCATCTTTCAAAAACTCAACATATGCATGTTTCTTGATATTGGTATCTATGTATTGTAAATGCTTGTCTTTGATTTTGAGTCACCATTTTTTTGAACGTAATAATGATTTCAGCCAGTTTCCAGCTGTTACAAAAATGATCATATCCTTTCCATTTCAGGAGTACATATTTTCTACTATGCCATCTTTCCCTTGGTATGCCATCTTGTTTATCGTACAGAGATAAATCTTTTTGGTAAAACATACCCTCAGTACCCTTTACCTTTAAATCTACCAGTTTGTAAACAGCCAGATCACCTAGTTTGTCTGATTTTACATATCTCATTGGCAACGTTAGGAAGGTATTACTTTGCAAATATTAATTTGATTTTGAAATTCTGACTGTTTCACTACTTTTTAATTTAGGAGTTCCAGATGAATCAGTTTTTAAAAAACCGAATAGACTGATCAAACTATTGACGTGTGATGAGTGTAGTTACATCCCTCAATTAGCGTTGGAAAAATGTCAACCCACTTTCTGGTTAATTTTGAATGAAATCCTTCCCCATTCAAGTTTTCTAAGCTGTTAAACCTTTCTACTACAGATGCTTTATATTCTGAGTAAGTTGAAAAGTATCCAGTGTTTTTCTTGTCCATTATATCCTTCATTATCATGATCTAAAATCATTTTCTCTAAACAAACTGTTTATTTTCTGGATTTCTCTCTTTTGGGATTTCATTGAAGGCGTCGTGTGTTACATCTCCCCTGTAACATGATAACCGGATTGGATTTTTGATTTACAACAGAACACTTTTGATGGTGATACAAAATGCAATGTTTATTGATGAATGACTTGAATGGGAGGAAGGGTTATGATTAATACGTGCGTGTATAGGGTCCAAATATTGGACAAATTAACATAATCCGCACGAACCTAATAATGTAACCCAAATGTGAATACAAATAAATAAATACCCTGTACAAGGACAAAGGCTAATGATTCACAGTAATCTCAGACGGCGAAAAGAATGATGTGTTTTACTCAGTGAAAATTATGTATTTTACTCATATAGAAAAATGTATACCCTCAAATAATGAAAAATGAGGCACTTTATTCAAATAATAAATGATGCACACAAATGGGATAGATACAAAATATCTTTACACTCCCAAAACACTGGGTATCACAAAAACCCAAAATTAGCCCACGGCTAAAAGATTACATATATGGAGTAACTGAAAACACTCCGTCACTAGCATACTTGGCTGCCAGTCACACTGGTCAATCCAGCAGTCCGCATTACAGGTAGTCGCCTACCACCATTCAATTCCTTGGTCAGTCAAGCGATCAGCGCCCAACAATGGGTCAGCAACGCCCGATCACCTGGTACTCAAGCAACACACTCTTTATTCATCTCTACGGCTGCTATGGTTAGCTTTACAGCTGCTATAGTCAACTTCTATGGTCGACTCTGATCAGCTGAAATTAAATCTAACGCCGTGTATTATGATTGACACGGGCATATACGATAACACGTAATGACGTTATATACGGTAAGTTATACAAATTACATTATCGGCACAACATTACAAAGCAATAAACCAGTTCAGAAGTGAACCTACCCGTGTCTGATAATAATCCTATGGTACTAAACGTTTCCTAAAAATGCCACTTCATATTGCTAATATAAAGCTCTTATTAAGTCACAAACAAGAATAGAAAATATTTGCATTGTACTACGCAAGTCGAAGCTACATAGCAAATATATATCAGAAATTAATAAATAATTTACATACCTCTACAGCTGAAGACGTGCAAATCCTTAAGTAGACTGCTCACTGACAAGACATTCCGTAATGTAAAGATCTAGTCTTACGATGAGGCATTTATACACAGACGATGCAGTATACATCGTCCGTACGCTTGATATATTCGGTTTTTCCCATCGAAAGCACTTCGCACGTGCGGTATAGGGTGAACCGAACTCACTGTTTCGAAATATTGTACAATATAAATAAATCACCCTCGGGTATCGTTGTACACGAAAAACGAAACCCGAGTACATGTATTTAATAAATAAAAGGGATTTATACAATTCCGTGACATCCCCTTTTTGCTTTTACCTTCTTTAACCCAATCGTACTTTGCGAAGACACCTCTCACTGTAAATAGGTATTCGTATCTATCGTTGAATTCTTCATACGCTTTTTCATATTTCTAGAATATCTACCTGCCAGTGATCATCCATGTGATTCACATAGACCTTTCTGTATGGAAATTGCTTTCTGGCTAGCTTGTATAATGTGTTGCCAGAATGTTCATATAACTAGTCTTTAAATGCACTGTATTTTAGTTTTGTCTCGATTAATTTCTTCCCAAAATTGATTTGCGTTTGAGTAAGCAACTGTATTTTTAGGGTCATGGAAAATATGCCCTAAATAATGTTCTTTGCCTTGCTCTTCAAAGTCTGTGACGTCATCCATTTAAACGGTAAATAAAACTTGTAGCGAAAATTTACTTGCCAAATTGTCTTTAGGTGTTATTAACAAACCAACCGGACACTTTCTACAAACGGAAACTTTCATTTTCAGCAAACTTGCAACATTTCTTTAATCCTTGAAACATATGAATGATTTCAGATATATGTCAAATATTGCCATTTATATTGCCTTTTTCTAAAAACATCTATTTCATTAACTTAGTTATCATGTACTGTTTTTAAAAAAGTGTGCTTTCCATAAATTTTATCTCTTTTTTGAGGAATCTTTGTAGATCGATCTCGTAAAGTTTACGTATTGTACTTCAAATTCATCCGAATACAAATCCGCATATTTATCAAGGTCATATTGGTGATGATTTAATCCATATTCGTACGGCGTTGTTTTGATTGAAAAATCAATGTATAAAGGTATTTTTACATAAGCGTTACAAAAAATTGAAAAGATTTATGATTATAGCATAGGAATTTCACATCCTTAAATGAGAAATTAAAATGAGTTCATTCCTTTAAAAATAATAGTAATATTTATATCTTAATAATTGCTTATGTTTTCAAAGGTTATGCATTTTTCAATAAACATGTGTGTGTGCATATACAGCACAGCTAGTTCTTTAATATCGGTGTTTTTCTCCCTGAGAAAATAAACTTAGTGACTGAATGAATAGATTTAATTAAGTTGTGGAAATTATATATAATTAATTGGACGATCACTTTTGGACTCATAACGGTGTAAATTTATATATGGTATATAGCAAAATTGTTTATGTCATCCTCTCAGTAGGGCAAACTCTTGTCCCGTGGCAAAATGATACCTGTAAATATTGTTACGACTCTATGGCTCGAACAAACGTAACAAAAAGAAAGTGAAACCAACAATGTTTGTAAAAATCAACGAACAATTTATTTTAAATAATTAATGTGAAAATCAAAATACACTTACAGTTTCGTGTATTAAAATCCAAATAATCCAACAATTATTAGTGTCCTAATCACAAGTCCTGTATATATAGAAACTATAAAATGTTCCAAATGAATGAATGTTCCAAGTTAATGAATGTTCCAAATGAATCTTCGTAATGAACGAATGTTCCGAAAGAATGAGTCTTCGTAATGAACGAATATTCCGAAAGAATGAGTCTTCGTAATGTTCCGATGTATCAAAGATAATGTCAGATCATCTTTAAGTATTCAGAGGCATCCGAGAAAGTCCTAATTATAACTCCAGGTAGCTCTGATGAATGGCCCAATAAATAATTCCTTTCGAATTATCAATACAGCATGGCATTACAGGATTCCATTTCGGCTATTATTTCAAACGATCTGATGATTCCAAAGCTGATCATAAAAAAAAGTTCGTTTCAACTCAAGATCTAAAATGGAATGGAAATAATTTGTATTTCCAGGTCTTTTATACAACTTGCAAATGGCACATTTCACAACAGGAAATGTGTCATATTATGACCCAGAATGCAATACTAAATGCGTCTATTTCATGAAATATTACTCCAGATACAGTAAAAAAACTCTGACCTTGAACAAAAGGTCAGTAAACATGTTGTTATTTGATTAATAGTACAAATACACGCAACTTAAATATGACTCACTATTTGACACAACTCTAAAGTAGAGTCATAGGCCAAAAGTTTAAGCACATTATAGATTCCATATACATAATTCCGTAACAATATGCAGACAGGAAATCGTTTACACCTGCCTGGGTGATCAGCTGGTCAATAGAATGTTAGTAATTGCTAACCAACTGGCACGCATAGCTTCGAGATACATGCAAGAAACGTGGAGGTGAGAACTGAGGGTAGAAAAGAAAAAAAAAGTCTTTAGTTTTTAAACTTATATGGTAAATAAATTTTAAAAACGCTAACTATTTAAAAGAAATGATAAATTGGCAAAAATATAGAGGATAATGTAAGTAAATTAAAAGAAAGCGCTTAAAAGCAATAGAGAACTACACTATGGAACTTACAGACATACAATCAAATTGTGAAATTTTCAAACGTTTGAGATGGAACTAATGATACCACAACGGAAATGATAAAGCTATAATAATAATAAGAAGAAGAAGAAGAAGAAAAAGAAGAAGAAGAAGAAGAAAAAGAAGAAGAATATTAATAATAATAATTGTCCTCCTCGTTTTATTTTCTTTACTAGTATTAAATATTACTAATATTAATGGTGTAAACCATATGGAGGCTGGGAAGATGGAGGGCTCAGTAAACACAATGCAAAGAGACGTAACCAAAACATCAATCAGAAACATAAAAATAACACCATTTGCTTGAAGATAATATTGTGTTCGGGGTGTGGGTGGCGGGCAGCTGGTCAAATTATAGGTAGGAAAGGCAGCTTATTGTTGTAGAATTTACACCAGTCATCTCCAAAATGTTATAAGCATGCTAATGGGTGTTTCTAAACATTCTCAAAAATAAAAATAACCTCCAGACCATTGGGTTATTCTGAACTTAAGTGAAATTTTATAAATTAAAAGAATTTTAATGAGAAAAATGTACTTAGTTGATAGCAACCGTACTGATCTAGACGGGCTTTCCTAGACCAAACAAGGGTAAAACTGAAATTACTCACAACACATTTTACTGCACAGATACCAATATGAATGATCTAATTTAGTATTTTGAAAACAGGCAAATAGAATACAAAAGCTTGCACAAATAATAACTAATGAGTGATTAAAATATATTTTAATGAATTATTCAGAGATACATATTTTCAGGAGACCACAGGAGTTATCATCGAAGTTTTAAAATTTTATTTTGGAAAAGACAGAATAATTAACAAGTAAAATTTGTTAACTATTTGTTAATTCATTATATATAGTATTTGTTCAACATTTTTTCTATCTACATCTGATTTATGATTGCTTTGTTCATCTTTAGAGATTTTATCTCCTGGCAAATTACATTCAGACATACTTTTTAATCCACTAAGCTAAGTTTAGAATCCATTTTATAGCAAAAATATTGTATCTGTTAAGGTATTAACATTTTCAATTTGTGTTCCGCGAGCAGTGTTTATGTACCTAATCAGCACAATTGTAGTCCTTTTTTGATGATTTCTAAAATGATTGTTTAAACAAAGTTTTGGCTGTTGTTATCAGATGAGTCATATAGTGATTCACTATTCGTTTCCTTAACGTACTTTAAGGTTGTTTTCAGTTTGTTTTGTTGTTTTTGTTTTTTTTGTTGTTTTTTTTTTTGGTGTGTTGTGTTGTTTTTCCTTCAAGTTTTCCCGTATTCACCTGCAGCTTTTTCTTCATAGGTTATGGATTCTTATTTATGTATCAAATATATATATATTTTTTAATCATGAACGTCTGTGGATAATCCATGTCGTATTTCAGTATACACCATAGGTGCAACGTATTACGATTTTCTTAAGTAATGTTTTTTTAAGTTTCGGTTCATTGAATATCTCATTTAGAGATTTATGATTCTACTGCTTCATGAATTTGTAATAATTTGTTCCTAAAAAGCATTCTTAATATTTTTTCCCTTTCTTTTCAGACAACATGCCCTTTATTATGTATATCAGTAATATTTTCCTTTATTTTGATTCTATTTGGTATACATATCGCACAATACCCTTTTTAATGAATAATATTTTTGCAACAACTTTTGACTGCTAAACATCTTGTTAAGGTGATCTTTCAGCTATGTTTATTAAATGTTTTTGACTGCTAAGCATATCCTTAAGGCGATCTTTCAGCTATGTTTATTAAATGTTTCTGACTGTTAAACATATCTTGAGGGTGATCTTTCAGCTATGTTTATTAAATGTTTGTGACTGTTAAACATATCCTTAAGGTGATCTTTCAGCTCTGTTTATTAAATGTTTCTTGTCGTTAGACGGATGAATTGCCAACTTGTGTATCTCAACATTGTAAATCTCGTGTTCGTAAGATCTCATGAAAACTTGTATATCTCAACATTGTAAATCTCGTGTTCGTAAGATCTCATGAAAACTTGTATATCTCAACATTATAAATCTCGTGTTCGTAAGATCTCATGAAAACTTGTATATCTCAACATTGTAAATCTCGTGTTGGTAAGATCTCATGAAAACTTGTATATCTCAACATTGTAAATCTCGTGTTGGTAAGATCTCATGAAAACTTGTATATCTCAACATTGTAAATCTCGTGTTCGTAAGATCTCATGAAAACTTGTATATCTCAGCATCGTAAATCTCGTGTTCGTAAGATCTCATGAAAACTTGTATATCTCAACATTGTAAATCTCGTGTTTGTAAGATCTAATGTGTAGCTTTGTAAGATCTAATGAATACCTTTGTAAGATCTAATGTGTAGCTTTGTAAGATCTAATGTGTAGCTTTGTAAGATCTAATGAATACCTTTGTAAGATCTAATGTGTAGCTTTGTAAGATCTAATGTGTAGCTTTGTAAGATCTAATGCATACCTTTGTAAGATCTAATGAATACCTTTCTTCACAATTAAACAGACAACTTTTATAGTCATCAAACCTCAAATTGTTGACAGCCGTCATTTCGCACATTTGCTCGTTTTCCTTACTATTTTATCAATCTTAAATAAATGCACGAATTTCTCAGTTTACTTCATCCTTCAATTTTCCTATCAATTTCTTATTTATTTAATATAGCCATGAAACATATAATCATTAATGCCCTCCTATATATATATATATATATATATATATATATATATATATATATATATATATATATATATATATATATATATATATATATATATATATATATTGTAAAACGCAGGGCGTTTCATACCTAGCGATCAAACACCTTCATGAGCGTGGTTTGATAGTCCACGTTTTCCCCTATTTCCAAATACCTCAAGACAACTATCGTTGTCAACTGAAAGGTTCTTAAATGCCCAAACACAACAAATCATTTTCCTGTAATCACCTAATAACCACACATCGCGACACTTTAACTTCACATATGCATGTTTTTTCTTGGTTCACATTTGTATGATTCAGTAGTAAGCTTTTCGTAGCTGAATATTAGTACTTCACGCCCTGCAATAAATAACACGACCCAAACACCCAATACAAATAATTATTCCTATCTCAACTTGCTAAGCACGTATACCTAAAAGTATTCAGAGAATTCCGTATATTAAGAAATTGAAGAGGGTCCATTTTACGACACTAATCTATGCTGTCATAAAGTCTCGTAAATATTGTACATCATGACGTCTGCTCCTAGAAATTGCCTAATTACTCGGGTTGAGAAATATCTTACCAGCACCGACTCCCCATAATCAACAAATAATCACTAAAATCTAAGAAAGCTATAAACGGATACGTAAATGCAAATATTACATACCCTAGGTTTATTACATTACCCACGCCTCCAAAAATCACTCGTCGCCGAGTGATCACAAACGTCATACGTGTGGTTATGAATCACAATTGATTACTCCCTTGAATCAACCAGCAACCCGATTTGTGCCAAACATGATTACAAATCTGACTCAGAATCAATGGATCTGAACCACTCATCGCCTAAAAATAATATATATATATATATATATATATATATATATATATATATATATATATATATATATATATATATAAACAACGAACAAAAACTACATAAAGTTCAATCAAACATGACACTGCTTTGACTGAACTATCAAGGCTGCAAACTTTCGTATAATAATAGCGGGTTACAAGATCATTAAAACATATCAGGATCTACTCAAGCGAGCTCATTAAAAGAAAGAAAAGACGATAGCCACGTCAGAGTAACTCCGATCTCTTACTAGTTAATCGCCATGTCTGACTAAGTAAACTGAGCAGTAAACAGCTTCTCCCTGCTGCTACAACGGCTATACCTCAAATATCCCCCGTACAACCAGCAGGCCACCGACAACTGGTCCAACACACAGGCACCTCCTGCTACCAGGACGAAGATATTGCAGGTAGAGCGATATCGATTCTTATTGGCTGCCCAACAGTTTTCCACATAAACCATCGCACAATGTCAACTTCCTACCGTGACAAGCCTCCGACAACACATCCTCTCTACCAACCACAAGTCGCCCCAGCACGAAGACAAAAGAAACCTGGCGCTGCTGCACTAAACAGAACTCAGAACACCTCGTTGGATACAGACCATATCAGGTTACACTGCTGCTTACGTGTATGAACTTACGCTACCATGACAGCTTAGAAGCTTTCTCAGGAAGTTAAACCATTCTATCAGCAGCCACACGATCAACAGTTATGATGTCTCTCCTACAAGAGAGCCTCACACGCTCGCGGCTATCCAATCCGAATCATTCGGTCCTTCTGAGGCCGCACGAAGAAGCCTTACACTTGAGAGCACAGTCCAAAAAGGAGATTTAAGGACCGAAAAGGAAGACATGTATGCGAAAAAGAGGACGTATGGCAACCCTAATCAGTTGCCCATCCTTATCTTAGAGAGAACTAGTAAAGAGGTGTGTGTGTGTGTGTGTGTGTGTGTGTGTGTGTGTGTGTGTGTGTGTGTGTGTCGACGGGGGTCTACCAGAAAGTTCTTCTTTTATCAATCAAGCACACCACGCTACCTATTCGTGACCACCGAATGGGAAGGAACTCCTTACAAAATCATTTTGATCGTTTCAATTCATCCGTGATACATTATAACATTTTAGTCACGTCTTTTCTAACTGAAAATGCAGTTCAACTGACCTCGTGTCTGGTCCAGACAAAAACACGTTTATCACTGACCCACTTTTAGGAAGCAGAACTGCCCTCTATAGTTAAAAACATACTTTATTCCACACCTACATTACATTATACCGGTAACAGCTTCAGTTTACAAAGAATTATATGTGTTCACATTAAAAATGAACTTAAAACAAAGCAATAGATCTTCTGTCGTGCAATAAATGTTGCGAGACGCAAATCAAACTTTCAAGGAAGGTTCTAATTTCAAAAAGGACCCGTTTTCCTTCCTGTTGCCATGTCAAATAGCCTGACTTTATTTATTATTATTATTTTTCTTTTTTAAAACATGATCGAAAAATATAATTACACAATGGTACCCAAAATACCACCGCACCCACTAGAAAATCCTTCTTGTTACACGCAAGGGGCCTCATACCGAGCGAATCAAACACCTGCGTGAGCGTGGCTTGTTTTCCCCTATTTTCAAGGACCTCAAGACAACAGTTGTTGTCAACTGAAAGATTCTTAAACGCACAAACACACAAATAAGTTTCCTGTAATAGCCTAATGACCACACATCGCAAAACTCTAACTTCACACTTGCATGGTGTTACTTGTTTCACATTTGCATGATTCACCAGTAAGTCTTTCGTAGCCGTATTAGTACTTCACGCCATGCAATACAAACACGACCCAAACACCCAATACAAAAAATTATTCCTATCTCGGCTTACTAAGCACGTATGCCTAAAATATCCAGAGAATTACTTACATTAAGAAATATGTGGAGGGTCTCATTTTACGAAACCAATCTATGCTGTCATAAAGTCTCGTCAATGCTGTTCATTATGACGTCTGTACCTAGAAATTGGCTAATTACTAGGGTTGAAAATATCTTCCCAACACCGACTCCCCATCATTAACAAATAATCACTAAAATCTAAGAAAGATATATATATATATATATATATATATATATATATATATATATATATATATATATATATATATATATATATATATATATATATATATATATATATATATATATATATATATATATATATATATATAATTAAGATTGTGATCTCCTACATAATGGAAATCTGGCAGGTACCCCTAGCAGTTCATGTTCTCATGAACTTTGGAATTCCACGTCTACTTACTTTAGTAGCCTATTAGGTACAGCATTGCATTCCGTGCAGGGAAGAGTTAACATTAGGGACGCTTTTCACTTTCAGAATGATGTCGCATATGCCCACCAGATCTGTTTGTTATAATTTTAAATTCAGATTGGTTTCACATCTAGACTCATATAGTATTTGAGATTCATGTGCTGAATCATGAACTAGTAATTTTGTCATCAACCTTTTTACCGTTGATGGTTTTTCTTTCTCTTCTTAACTAATTGCTTTTGAATATCTTTCATTTCTTCGTGAGGTGATACCATCTTTTGATGTGCCAACGGTTAGTCCTTGAAGTTTTCATGTAATTCTTTCGATATCTATAAAGCAAGATCTAAAAATATACGTTTTCGCAGTTGTCAGGCCATCTTTCAATATTCGGTTCAACGTCGTTTTAGCTTATCGGGGTGTGAGTCGTGCGTCTGTCAACAATTGCTATTTCCAAATCTTCTAAAAAGGCACTGGACTAATTTTGTCCAAATGTTGCACAGACTATTCTGACATAAATGTATACAAAGGATGCCCATCTGCCATCAAAGTATGTGCGCCATTACTAAAAAAAGAACAAATTTAGAAACTACTCCTTCTCAAAAACCACGGAACAAAGTTGAGACAAATATGACTGAAAATATACTGGCACTAATACCTTTAGAATTTATACAAATGATGCCAATATGCCTTCAAATATGACCGCCATTACTAAAAATTAGAAAATCCCATCTATTATCCGTCAACAATTGCTTTTTCAAGTTCTTTTCAAGACTCGATTATTTCAAACAAATTTGGCAATAGTATCTTAGCATGAGGACCTTTCACTTTTTACCAGTGCTGCTGATTCTCTATCATATATGGCCACCGTTACTAAAATTCGAAAAATCTTTAAAAGGCGTCTTCGCCAAACGCGCTGAATAGAATGTGACCAAGCTTGATAGAAAGCAGCGTGGCGTGAATTCCATGCAAATTTGTAAAAATAATGCCGATCCGACTTTAAATATGGCCACCATTACTCAAACAAGGAAAACATTTGAACATTTAAATGAATTCTTCTCCAAACCGCTAAATAAATGTTTACTAAACTTGCTAGAAAGTATCCAGGCATACAGGCCTTTGAAATTTATACAAATGGTGCCGATCTGCCTTAAAACGTGGCTGCCATTACTAATAAATAGAATGAAACGTGCAAATGTCTTCTTTTCAAGACCCAATCAACAATATTTGACCCAACAAGAAGGTCTTTCAATATTGTACAAATAATGCCAATCTTCCATCAAATATGGCCACAGTTGCGAAAAAATACAAATATGGTCACATGGCTAAAATAAAACTATTCAAACATTTTATCGACTTTGTTGAAAATTATTCAACATAATTTGACCAACGTTAAAGAAATCATGCTGGCAAGGCCTTAAAATGTACACAACTGATGCCAATCCTCCATCAAACGTGATTGCCATTGCTAGAAAAAAAATTCTTCTCAGAAAATGTTCAGCAGAAATTGACCAAATTTAACGAAAGTATTCTGGTATTGATTGTCATCAAATTTATACAAATAATAAATGATGCCGATTCGTCATTAAATATGGCCACAGTTGCTAAAAATAGAAAATCCTTTAAACGACGCCTTCTCCAAAACCACTTGACAGAATTTGTCCAAATTTTCCAGAGCATGTAGGTTTAAATGATGTTAATCTGCTATCAATTGATCCCGTTGTACTAAAAATAGGAAAACCTTTAATAACTGTTTCTAAATTTAAAAAAAAAAACACTTAGCATACTTGGATCAATGTTGACAGCAGGTAACTTAGCTTTAATGCCTTTTAAATGTATACACTTGATTCTGTTCCATCAAATATGGCTGCCGTTACTAAAGTATACACAACTTCATCAAAATAAAAAGCTCTAAACAGATTTTGATTAACTTTGACACAAAACGTCCTAGCATGCGGGCCTTTAAATTTCGAACATATGATGCTGACGTGCAATTAAACTTGAATAAAGATACAAAAACTACAGAAACCTGGAAGCAATCACTTTCAGAACATATGCAATCAACAGCACTGGAAGAAATTTCAACATAAATCATCCCACTGACCCATATTTCTTGGCCACATGCTCTTGCATTTGGCTATTATGCAGATATCAGCTAGGTTAGAGATCTCAGGCACACTTCGGCTTCTTCTTGTTGTTTTTTTTTTTTTTTTTTTTTTGGGGGGGGGGGGTTGTCACTTAGTCATCCAAAACCTCTGCACGGTAAGTACTGAGGCATAGCCTAATGATAATATTATTTGCATCGATGCATCGAGATACTCAATGAATGGTGTTTGATCGAATCATAATTCTCTAAATATTTTATATTTGCCTTTACGTATCTCTGGCAAGCCATGCTAATACCACCTCTAATTCCGCTCTCAAGCATCAGGTACGTATCTTTATCTCATATCGTCTCGAACTCTTTTTCGGAGATCTTCAAACAAGCGTCATGCACGCATTCAGGACCAGTGTAATAGTAGCAGGGATCTAATTCATAGCTTTCCATAACTGATGAACAAATCTCTGCAAATATGTCTCACAACATTAGAGTGTCATTTATCATGTAGTAATCATGTAGCTCACGTAAAGTCTGAAGTTTGCAGCGTTCCGTTACATCCTTCAGGTATTGAAAGTATTTTTCCATTACATCCTTCAGGTAGTGAAAGTATTTTTCCATTATATCCTTCAGGTAGTGAAAGTATTTTTCCATTATATCCTTCAGGTATTGAAAGTATTTTTCCATTATATCCTTCAGGTAGTGAAAGTATTTTTCCATTACATCCTTCAGGTATTGAAAGTATGTTTCCATTACATCCTTCAGGAATTCGATACTCCCTGATTTTTTCCATCAAACATGTCGCTGAACGCTTCAAAATTATCTTTGACAATCTTAATTTCTGTAGTTTGTTCCGTCTGTCCAATGGCTGCAGTTTTTTAAAAAAATCTATGAGTACCTTTTTTTCATCGTTAGTGATGAGTTTGTCTTGTATTCTCATAGTTTCGTTTAATGGCCTGATATGAATGATCTTTGTAACAGTAGTTAGCATTAACTTTACACCTATACGAATAAATTTCTTCAACTTACCCCTAGAAAGTTTCAATATGATTTCCGTGAACATCTTAAGAATTTCATATCAACTATTGTTTATTTTTACCACTCAAGAATCTAAACTATCTTTTTAGCATATTCACGTATCCTGATAACACCTCTCATGAAAAATAATAAGGGGTTATTCCTTTGGGATATTTTTCCATCAGAGAAGACGCCCTTCTTTTGAAGTTTACGAGAACATGAGGATCACATGAAGTACATCTACTGATGTACCATGTATATTTCGTCCAAATTTTGTTTTTATGTACACAATAGGTGTACGGAAAAATTTGAAGTTATTGGGACGAAGGGAATTTTTGAACTTTTAACAGTATCGTCTACATCTATTCAGACCACTGATTAATATAGTGATAAAAAATTTAATATTACCACAAAACAACTCCTCAAACTTTCAACCGCATTTTCCATAGCTGTTATAATTCCATATTTTATATAGTGAACATTTCATTATTGACACAAAATAATTCAGCAGAAAATTTTTATAAACGTTAAAATCTCTCCCAGGAAAATTATAGATTGCCACAATAATTTTGAAGTCGGGCGGTATCAACATGAAATATATCTCTGATTTCATTTCAGTTATTCATTCTCTCAGACATTTATTTAATGAGGATTTTTTAAAAAGTGAATCCTCATTCAATGAATTTTTATTTTTCTTCCACATTTACTCTGAATTTTCTTTTGATGCTTTAACCCTTCTTTTCCCTTCCGCCTTAGCCCTCTGTTGTTTTGCTTTTTTAAGCACATTTTGCGTAACATTCGTCCATCTTTCCTTTTTGCGAAAAGAACATCTGCATTTTTATTTCATAACACTCTGTACAAGTAAATTTAGTTACTTTACACAATGACTTTTCGCAGTTTATTCAGTTTTTGCCAAAAATCTTCAAAACAAATGCGTCGATTCTTTAAGGTAAGAAATGCATGAAAGTTCAACATTTGAGAAAATATTAGCAATTAATAATATGAATGTATTTATTGATTTATGATTTAAAACACACACACACACACACACACAAAACTTTATAAAACTTGTAAAAGAAACTGATTAAGTTCCATAAATTGAATCATTATTTCACGCATTTTAAGTATATATTGCTCAAAATAGAAAAACCTTAACAAAAAAATTAATTGTTTATTATCATTGTGTTACGACTCTATGGTCTAAGAAAAATGTAACAGAAAGAAAGTGAAACCAACAAATCAAGTACAAATCAACAAGGAATTTATTTCTAGACAATTAAAGTGAAAATTCAAAAGATACTTACAGTAACGTGAATTAAAATCCAAAATAATCCAATAATCCTAAGTGTCCTAATCACAAGTCCTAGATATAGAATGTTCCAAATGAATGACTGTATCCTTGAATGTGTTGATGTGCCAATATTCTTTAATGTCCTGATGTGCCAGTAGTCTTTAATGTGCTGATGTGCCAAAATTATGTACTCCAGAATATCTTTGAATAAGTTCACATAAATCCCAAAATCATCAATTCAAAATCCAAAATCCAATGAACATTTTACACAATTCCTCACTCTGAATTTGGAATGACTTTTCACAACTGTAATGGCTCTTTAAAGACTGATGTTAAGGCCGAAACTGAAAAACTGTCCACTAAATATGATATATATAAAGATAGTTCACATGACAGAATGTTCTAGAATATTATTTGGTGTATGTTACTTCTGACACATAACTCTAAAGGAAATTCTGGTTTTATCTGTAAACAAAATCATCCCTGACCTCAAATGAAATAAACAACTTGTTTACCAAAACCGTCCTTGAACTCAAATACTAAGTAAACAACCTAATTCAAGAACAATAGCTAAACATATCAACATTATACTTTAACATTAAGGTTTAAGCAAATATTAAAGTCAAGAAACATTTATAGTTTCCTAAAATATTTATAATATTTATAAACATCATTCATAACAATTGATACCAACAAATTACGAATCCTCTCGCCAATCATTTTCTTGGTACACTCAAGTCAGACTAGAATACATGTCAGATGGAGAGTTAACCGTAGGTTAGATCATGTCAGTCCGAGGAGTAATTGCAAGGTGCATCATGGCAAAAGCGATTTTGAATAAGGAATGGGTCTTGGACATGTAGTATTGACTGTATGAGTTGAAACGGCCACATTGAGTTAACAGTATGAGTTGAAGCGTAGTCGTGTATAGTTAACCGTATGAGTTGAAGTGTAGTGTATGTAGTGTTAACTGTTTGAGTTCAAGTGTAGGGAATATAGGATTAACTGTATGAGCTGAAGTGTATGGCATGTAGGGTTAACTGTTGGAATTGAAGTGTAGGGCTAGTAGTGTTAACCGTTTAAGTTGGAGTGTAGAATATGTAGGGTTAACCGTACGGGTTGAAGTGTAGTGCATAAAGTGTTAACCGTATTAGTTCAAGTGTAGGGCATATAGGGTTAGCTGTATTGAGCTGAAGTGTAAGGCATGTTTAGTTAACCGTATGAGTTGAGGTGTAGGACATATTGTGTTAACTGTTGGAATTTAAGTGCAGGGCATGGAGGGTTAAAGGTATGAGTTGGAATATGTTCATTAGTTAAAAAGTCTAATGACATTTTTCTGCCAATATTTTAAGTGCTTCTGAAGATGAATTAGCATATCAGTTTGTTAAATGTAGAACGTCTCTGCTGGAGCGAGGATGACAATGACGGTCTAAGTAAATTATGAAGGAACTATATCAACATTCTTAGATTATTTGCGGCACTTACATGTTTAATGGTATTTACAGATTTCTCTGGAAAATACAACTTTGCCGGTTTGTAAAAACAAGTCATATAAACATACTCGAGTGGAGTATGACTAGCGTTCCCGTCAACAACAATTCATTATGGCTTACGTCACCACTTGAGAAGTTAAATGATATGAAACTAACCATTCCGCAGATAGAATTATTTTTAGATAAGCATCATATTAAAATAATGAATCAAACGACAAACTTCGTGGTGTGCGCTGAGCAATATTATAGTGAAGGAACTAAGGGAAATCACTCATGCCAGCGTAGTCTGCTCTAGAAAAAAATGGCTGACAGATTTACGTCCCAATCTGATAATACCTGAAAGAGAAGGAACTAAAATTGTAAATATCGTCGTTACTCGGTCTTTTGTCATGGTGTGCGAAGCGGTTAGAACCACCTTAATTTTGTATTTCCAAAGGCTTAAAATAAAAGCACAGCTTTACATAGGAACTTCCATTTAGTAGGATTCAACATTATAAGCACATTCATTTCCATGTTCAAATATGCCTGAAACAATCATTTAGATACTCTTGGGCAAAAATTAAATCAAACGATAAAGTAACATCGAACCAAATGTATTTATTCTTGGTCTGTTCAGTATGTCCCCATTACATCAGTTGGATAAAAAAGCACAACTTATGAGAGATGAAATAAACCGTTCAGTGCTCTGGAGATCCTGACTCCGGTGTTGTGGTAAAATGCAATAGCAGATTGGAGAGATCCAGGGAATATCTGAAATAATCAAGAATAAAGGTTCAGCTGTGATATTTATATAAAGGGAACCAAATGAGATAAACAACTATTAAACATATAATATGGTTTAGGGTACCTTCAATATCAAGGCATTAATTTTTTATATATATTTTTTATTTGTTTGGTGGTTGTTTTTTTTTTTTTTTTTGTTTTGTTTTTTTAAATTTATGTATTTATTTATTAATTTATTTATTTTTCATTTTATTTTTGTGTGGGGGGGGGGATAGATAGATTGTCACAAGTAGAATGAAATCTTCCCTGAAAATGTAGTGTAAATATTGCGTGTTTACCTCCTGGTATTGGAAAGATTGATTAGATAGTCTGATTGCGCGTTTTTGTCTATGTACGACAAATATTAACTTGTCGCAGGGTAATATTATATAGAATATTGACTTGTCGCAGGGTAATATATAGAATATTGACTTGTCGCAGGATAATATTATGTATAATTGTATGGACAAGAATCTAAAAACATACAGTGATATTTTAAAGTGGTTGGAAATGCATGAAAGGAAACAATTTTCTACGACAACACTCTATATGTAATATTACAACATAGTACTTGACGTTAACAAAATATTATTGAAAGTCATATTATGGTATTATAGGGTCAATATTACCTAGAGGTTTAGATAGGAAAATTGTGCTTTATCTCGCCATGCGTTATCAGCCCTCTATTTATAGCTTATCAAGTGCATGTATGGTACGATTCAGATAAGTTTCAGTCGATCGTGTGTACCTTTATTCTTTGTTTCCAGTCGAGAGTGTGTACCTTTATTCTCTGCTTCCAGTCGAGAGTGTGTACCTTTATTCTTTGTTTTCAGTCGAGCGTGTGTACCTTTATTCTTTGTTTCCAGTCGAGGGTGTGTACCTTTATTCTTTGTTTATAGTCGAGCGTGTGTACCTTTATTCTTTGTTTCCAGTCGAGCTTGTGTACCTTTATTCTTTGTTTCCAGTCAAGCGTGTGTACCTTTATTCTTTGTTTCCAGTCGAGAGTGTGTACCTTTATTCTTTGTTTCCAGTCGAGAGTGTGTACCTTTATTCTTTGTTTCCAGTCGAGAGTGTGTACCTTTATTCTTTGTTTCTTAAGAAAACCAAAGATTTATATTGACCAATAAATACTTGTGCATATACACGCTCCTCAATACACTCATTCATTCATCCATCTATCTCTTCTTACCTACCTCCATGCTTGCATAAATACACACACACACACACACACACACACACACACATATATATATATATATATATATATATATATATATATATATATATATATATATAGATTATATGTATAGTATGTACTCTGTATCATTGATATACCCACGAGCGAGATGTATACATTTTTCATTAAAAGGAAACGAGGCTTGCCGAGTTTCCTTTTAATTAAAAATTTATACAACGAGTGTTCCAGAACAACAATTTATACAACGAGTAATCAAGAACAACAAGAACGATTATTATACAATAATTAAAAAATAATGTTTTTATAATCCTAATATAGGTTTAAAACAACAAAAACAAAGCATTAAATACATTACAGTAAGTGCGTGCCTCCTAACCAAGAAATGTACCGTACGGTCTTGACAGGCTATTGCAACTTTGTATAATTTATTTATTGTGAACACTGTAGGATAAACCCCATGAAAAGTGTAAGCATACCATTACGACGACCCAGGTTCTTCTAGGTTACTTGGTGTAAGTTCAAATTCAAGGGTTTCATCCAGCTCAAATTCTTTTTTTTTTCTCTCTCTCCATAGATTTCCACCTATGTGTGTCCCTTATGCATGAGAGAGAGAGAGAGAGAGAGAGAAAAAAAAAAGGGACAGCAGAGGGGGTTTCAATGAAATTGTATACCATGTTTAATTCATTTAGAAAACGGGGATTATTAATATTTTTCGCGTTATTTTATTATGTCAATAATGATTATTAACTGGAAATTTAGCACTGATCTAGAGAGTATAGAAGCAAATAACCACTGTTGAAACCATGTTTATATATGCGTATTCATGCGCCATGGGCGGATCACAATTTGATATACCAACAGTATTAGTATATCAAATTACTTTATACCAACACTTTAAAAGGCATGTTATTTTCAATGTATGTGGTATAAATATATATATATATATATATATATATATATATATATATATATATATATATATATATATATATATATATATATATATATATATCTTCCATCAGGTGAATTTCTAAATGGAAGCGTCTGGATTAAATGGCACATTTTAAAAGTGTATTTGCATTTATAATCTTCAAATAGTCGTGCGGTTTAAACAATATAGTTTCACCGTACAGCAGTGACGATAAAATCCAGTATTTTTATTAGTTAGATGCAATTTGTATTTACATCTGTTTCTTAACATGCAAAAATCAGTAAATTCTTGACGAAAAACAAAATAATAAACAATTTTATTTTCAGTGCTTTGTCACCTAACACTTCTATATCAGTCCAAATGTACCAAAGTGTAAAAAATTTATGAGTTCTGAGAAAATTGTCACTTTAAGAAAACTATCTAAAATTATTGATATTATTTTATCAAACTTTCAGTAATTTCTAATACCTTTTATTCGATGTGTATGTTGTTCTTTCCATATTCTTCAGAAAGAGAAAAGTACCATATGTTCATCACTGTAAAGTAATCAGTTTATTACAGATTAATTTGTGTTCCATTTATCGTAATGTATATCATGTCTTTCCAATTATATCAACATCCATGTATTGAGGTGTGAACAGATGTATGTAAGTTTGTACTTGCTTGTATTGCATTGGAGTATTGATTGTGATATTGCTGTCACTTTGAGTTAAATTGCAATTACTGTGAAAACATTATATCGTACATGGCTGATGTACATGCATGCAAAGTGAGATACTAATATTTTACCTCATATGTTGTGTATGGCAACATGAGTGTAATAAAGAATTTGTCATTGTCATTTGTCATCGGGAAGAAGTTCTCATTCTGTCAAACATTAATGGACACGAATGATTTCTACTGGCAACTTCTTCCAAAAATATTGTTACAGTCCCTGTCCGTTAAGTCTAACACTCGCAACAGTAACGTAATTAAAACAATAAATTTAGAGAGTAGTAGTAGGAGAAGTAGTAGTAGTACCATTAGTAGTAATAGTACTTGTTGTTGTTGTTATATTACTTGTTGTAATAGCAGCTGTTGTTGTTTTTGCTCTAAATGTAATAGTAAAAATAATATTAGTTTTAATCTCACTATATCTACTACTACTGCAGCTACTACTACTTGCTTCTACACCTTTATAATAATAATAATAATAATAATACTTGTTTTAATCTCACTACATCTACTACTACTGCCGCCACTACTACTTAGTTCTGCACCTGTATAATAATAATAATAATAATAATAATGACTTTTGTCCAAACAATATTTGAATGTTTTAATTATCATCAAAAATACATTGTAATAAAATAAAAAGTGCATACATACATACATACATACATACATACATACATACATACATACATTATGTCTGATTCACTAGATGTAACAGATGAAATATTAATCAAGGGAGTTAAAGTAGACAAATTCAGTAGCTTCATGCTGTATAAAACAGGGTACAAGTATATAGCCTGGATAGTTGGTGAATGAATTGGTGGAGTAATTAGTGCTTTCTCAAAAACACACGAACTAAAATACATTGATGTCGCTTATCATCATCTTGGCAATATTATACCGACCCAGATTACACATTATCAACATGTTCATTTATTTTACAAGAAACTGATTATTTTCGATATACTTTAAATTCTTTATGGTCATTTGGTCGATATACTTTGCCTTATTTATCCTTTGGCAGACTATCATTGAATCTAATGACGAGCTGTTCCTTGAAGCCATAGACGGTCGGTCTTGTAATTATTGTCTTTAAAAAACTTAGCAGAATTTCTAAATAAACTTTATGGTACCTAATTCAAAAAGGAGATAGCTCCTTTAAGTTGCTTAGGGGTTCTGTCTATCAGAATTGAAAGTAGCGTATTCACTGCGTGACATACTGGAAGTGTATACTATCAAGCTTGATTAAAGTAGCGTATTCACTGCGTGACATACCGGAAGTGTATACTTTCAAGCTTGATTAAAGTAGTCAAGATACGAATTAACACATAAGATAAGATTGATTTATAGTCGGCATGATTTAAAACAACATTTCAACATAAGCTCTGATGAGCTTTTTACCGACATGATATAGAAACAATAAAGATATTAAATCAAACATGATTTGCACGACATACAAACACAGCATAATACATAGATGCAATGGGACAAAACACATAGCACATAACTTAAAGTATAAGCAAGCAAAGCGTTTTCAAAAAAATTTCAAGTGAATTTAGTATTTATGTAAAAAAAAAAAAAACCACAAGTTAGGATGATCTGAAGGATGAAAAATCAAAAGAATAGGTTACTTAAAATAATAGGCTAAACAATTGAAATTTAAATTAAATTAAAACCAAAAGCACCAATTTAGGACTAAAAGCATGCTGAGACGCAGATTATGCCTTACTTAAAAAGAAAGGAGCTAACAATGGGGCACTTGATGGTTCATAATACAAGGACAGTAAAACAAAACGGTAACACAGATATTAGTTATCGTCATCATGGCAGGAGGGATGGTGGTGGTGGTGGGTGTGTATTATTTGCAGATATTACATTTACAGTCTTTACCATCCCATGCTAAAATTAATGATCTAAAATGATCTAAATAAAGTAAAATTTGATTGGTTCTAAAATGATTAGGTAGCTCATTCCATAGAATGGCAGCTGCATATCTTAAAGAGTGTTTGCCATATGTTGAGGTTTTGATTTTGGGACATCAAACATATTTGAATATCTAAAATTGTATTTAATGTGTTTAAAACATATCAAATCATCCAAACATTTGGAAGCACACTTAGAATGTTAAAAGTCTCTAGAGCCATAACTCTAAGTCTGCACACCATAGGAGTTGGCATTTTTGCTTTAAGTAAGAGTTTATGATAACTGCTTGTGTAATCAGCATACACAAATCTCAGAGCACGCTCTTGTATTTTTTCAAGTTTAGTAGTGTTCATGTCACTGCAGAAATGCCAGGTCAAGGGACAGAAGTTTAAATTTGAAAGAATAAATGTATGTAAGATTGTTAGTTGATTGAGTCTAATTAACTTCTGACCGATTCGTTTCAAGGCAGATTGTTGCCTTGAAGCATTTGTACAAATATTTTTGACATGTGAATCGAATTGCAGTTGATAGTAAATGTCAATTTCTATCAGTTTAACAGTTCACAATTTTTATTACAGCAATGTTTATGTAAAGTACAGGTTTCATACTGAATGTCTTTTTACTCATAGCTAGTACTTGAAACTGTTTAGAGTTGGCTTGCATTTTGTTCGCAATGAACAAGTCAATTAGAATATCAAAGTCCGGTGAGGAAAGGGACAACGTGTTGTTATCAGCATAGTTATGTAAAGAGCCATACTTAATAAAATAAAAAATATCATTTATTAAAACTTTAAAGAGTAAAGGTCAGAGGATTGAACCCTGAGGAACCCATTTTTGAATTTCAGTCCAGCTACTCAAGTCACCATGCATCTTAATTTGCTGCTTTCAATTTGACAGATAGCTCAGTAAGAGACCTACTGAGTCATCTGACATATCATAAGCCCTTAATTTGCCAATGAGAATATCATGAGGGAGACATTCAAAAGTTTTAGATAAATCCATAAAAGCTGCAGCTACATATTTGTTTTCGTCAAGAACCGTCTTCCAGTCTTCAAGTAAACGTAACTGAGTGGTCTGGCATCCATGACCTTTACGCAAAGCACCAAAATATTTTTTTTTAAATTTTCTCAAAAAATGATGCTAACTGGGTCTCAATTGATTTCTCAAACAGTTTGGATATGATGGTTAGAATGCTAACAGATCTATAGTTACTTTTATCAAGAGGATTGTTTTTTTGTTTGTTTTTTGAAAATCGGAACTACTTGAGCTTCCTTCAGAAGATCAGAAAAAATATTTGACTGTAAAGTTTTGTTAATTAAGTCTGTAACATGACCAATAACTTTTAACAGTTTAACAAGAATTCGCCCCACCCCACCCAGCTTTTTTCGAATTTAAACTTATAATTTTATACACTTCTTCATAGTTAACCTGCTTAAATTCAAATATTGTATCTGTGTTACTATTGTCCTTAATAGCCTTGATACTGTCTTTGATGAGTTAAAGGGCCAAAAGGAACATCCTTGCCAATGCAATGCCACATTTACATAAAAATTATCGAAGATTTCACATATTTCTTTGGTATTATTTACAAGTTTTGTACCTTCAACAATAATGATCTATTTTGACCATCTAAACGTCTATTAGAAAATTCACAAACATATCTTCCTTGGTTAGGACTGCATCCGGAAGTATGGTATGCTGTATCGGTAAGTGAGACTACTTGTGTGGTTCAACCAACAAATGAGTCATCGTCCTCCTCAAAAAAGGAATCCGTAAAATTGGTAGTATATGGACACAGGTAGAAGGACAGAAAAAAGGTTCATCAGACTTGCTAAGTAGGTTGTATTTTGTGATTGTTAAATCGGTACATTTATGACGAGTCCAGCGATTACAAAATCACATTGCAACCCTTGTTGGTTTGACTTGACGGATTTACTGCAGGCCGAGCACGGGTATCTGATAGGGCCAGGATTCGGGGAGACGTCACCGCTGAGAAAGACGTACAATAAACTGTAGTACTCAAGGTAATTTTTGGCAGATGACTTCTTGTATGACAAGTTGGGAGTGCGCTATGTCGAGAGCCATATTGTTCTTTGTTTCAGCTGGTAGAGTACTTGCAAATGGAAATAGGGCTTACGCAGTGTCCAACCGCACGGTCCAAAATCTTTTGTTGGTGAATCGTTAAAAAATCTAGCATTTGGAATATTTGTTGAATAAAGTCTCAAATAAAAATTAAGGTAAAAACCACTTAAAAGTAGAGCGACCGAGAGACTTCTTTCTTCTGCCATGGTAACGTTACTTATACTCCAGAGTAACCTCTAGTAAAACAGGCTATTAAATGCTCAGTAAAGTACTTTGATCTCACGAAATAAGTTTAGAATGTCTCCTTTACGTTGATATAAGTTCTGAATGGCTGAACGTGCCGACGGTATAAGAAATTTGCACAGAATCAAGAGGGGGCAAATTTGAACCGCGCGAGTTAGTCACCTTGTGTTCACTGGTAGAAGGGGAGTGGGTATTGTAACAGTTTCACTTTTCTGTTGAATGCCTGTGTTTAATATGTATGATTTTGTTTGTTGAATTTTACTATTGATTAGTCACAGGCTGCTGAAGTCTGTGACTAATGTAATTCATGTATATTATTCAAACTGTGGTTGAGCGGTGAACACAGAGACGAGGCAATTAGACATACATTTTGAAATCCGTATTCCGGACTCGTGTCTTGCATGGAAAGTAATGCTTTCTTTCTTTCTTTCTTTCTTTCTTAATATTGTTGATATCTGGCAAACGGATATAAAGTAAAAATATAAAAATGGCTATAGAATACTAATTTTCGTATATAAAAAAATTCTTGATGGCATAATTGGCGTGTATTATGGGAAGGTGATACACATCATGCACTGGAATTGCTATTAAATTGAAACAGTGGCTAAGAAACTTGCGGATAGTTCTATAGCACTTAAAAACTAAAGCTATCAAACACGAAAGATCACGATTTTACACTAAAGAGCACATGCGCTATATTCAATTCATATCGCTATCTGTAATAAATATGCGCATTTTAGCACACACCGATATTTTGACATAAGTTGCTGGATGTAATAAAAACTTGCTGCAAACATACGGAGTTCCAACAAATTATATCATTCTGCCAAGTTTTAATTTTAGATTTAGTTTTTTTAAAAGTTTACATCTGTAAAAAAAATTCAAATCGATTCTAAAGTGTGAATCGAAAAGATATATTCAAATTTAGAAACACAGTGTCAATCCAAATTGTTTATTAGTTGATCTGAAATTTAATACTGCAATTGCAACGGTTGTACTGCATCTTTTTTATCATGGAAGTGTAAATCTAAACTTAAGTTTTGAATTTCTCATTTTCTCTTCATAAAGAGCATCAAACTGTTCGTTCTGAGCAACTGTGAACCAGTTTTTCCAGTCACCGACTTCACCTAAAGAGAAAAAAAAACGAAGTAAAATATTTTATTTCAAATGAAATGAAGCCCCACAGTGGAATCTAATATTGTCTATGCTTTTCAAAATGCATTTCATCATCATCAGCAGCAACATCATCATCAGCAGCATCATCATCATCAACAGCATCATCATCATCATCAACAGCAGCAGCATCATTGTCATATTTGAGGTCATTGTTAATATCATTATTATAAATATGACTATTATTATTGTTATTATTATTATTATTATTATTATTATTGTAACAAGCAAGAGGGTCTCAATACAGAGCGAATCAAACAACTGCTTGAGGCTGGCTTGAGGTTTACCCCCTCCCCCCTATTTCCAAGGACCTTAAAACAAAAGCCGTTGTCAACTGAAGGGTTCTTAAACAAATACTACAAATACTACAATTAATTTTCCTCTAATCACCTAATGAGCACACATCACTAAACTCTGATTTCACACCTGCATGTTTCTTTCTTTATTTTCTTCACATTTGTATGACGCAGCAGTGAGCCTTTCCAAGCCAAAGATTGGTACTTTACACCATGCACCATAAAACACAATCCAAACACCTAATGCAAAGAATTATTCCTATCTCAAATTACTAAATAAATATACATTAGAATATCCGGAGAGGTCCTTATGTTAAGAAATTGGGAAGGGTCAGTTTTACGAAACTAATCCATGCTATCATAACGTCTCATGAATACTGTACATTATGACGTCTGCTCCTAGAAATTGGCTAATTACTCGGGTTGAGAAATATCTTCCCAACACCGACTCCCCATTATCAACAAATAATCACTAAAATCTAACAAAGCTATACGCGGAGCCGTAAATACAAATATCACATAACCTAGGTTTATTACATTATTATTATTATTATTATTATTATTATTATTATTATTACGTCGTTTTTGATACTTGAATAAATCAAGTTCAAAGAATCGCCTTCGTCGTTTGTGTTTGTTTGTTATATACCTTTCCTGAACATGCTGAAGTTCTTATTGAAATACTTTTCCGTCATTTCCTTGGGCGCGGCTTTATCAATCACCATGTTCTTAAACTGCGTCTTCTCGACCACTCTCTGTATGAAATCGTCTGGATGGTTCAAATTTAAGAACTGGGGAAACTCTCTGTATTTCTCTCAGAGGATCCTAGTGTTAAAATAAAAAGACGGAAACACAAACTTGTTTTGAAAGCAACAAAAACGAGAGAGAGACTAGAACTTCTTCGTCGTTTGAAGAATCTGATAAATTGTAAATCCATTTATTTTTCTTTCATGCATAACCACTACAAGTACTAATAGTAAGAAGAAGAAGAATTCCGTTTCATAGCAAAATAAACATTGCAATTCTCGATCATAGTAATAACTAACTCAAAGATCCTGGGGTCAGTTTTGATCAGATGATTCACAGATGTGGACTAGACTTAACAAAATTACGACTTTTAAAAATGGATAAATATAATCATAAAATGCTATATTGTACGTGTAGGTCTTTTAAAAATTGATAAATAATATATAAAGTGTTATATTGTGCGTGTAGGACTTTTTTTAATGGATATATAATATATACAATGCTATATTGTGCGTGTTCGACTGTTTAAAAAGGATAAATATTAAAAATAAAATGCTATATTGTGCGTGTAGGACTTTTTTTAATGGATAAATATAAAATTAAAATGCTATACTGTGCGTGTAGGACTTTTTAAAATGGATAAATATGAAAGTAAAATGTTATATTAAGCGTGTAGGATTTTAGTTTATTGGATAAATATAAAAATAAAATGCTATATTGTGCGTGTAGGACTTTTTTAATGGATAAATATAAAAATAAAATGCTATACTGTGCGTGTAAGACTTATTTCAATGGATAAATAAAATAAAATGCTATATTGTGCGTGTAGGACTTTTAAACGGGATAAATATCACAATAAAATGCTATATTGTGTGTGTAGGGCTTTTTAAACTGGATAAATATCACAATAAAATACTATATTGTGCGCGAAGGACTCTTTAAACTGGATAAATAAAATATACAAAATGCTATACTATGCGTGTAGGACTTTTCTAAATGGATAAATAATATATAGAGAATGCTACATTGTGTGTAGGACTTTTTAAAATGGATAAATAATATATGCAGAATGCTACACTGTGCGTGTAGGACTTTTTAAAATGAATAAATAATATTGACAGAATGTTACAATGTGTGTGTGTAGCAATGCTATATTGTGCGTGTAGGACAATAAAAATACAACATACTAGTCAAGATAGGACTGGTTTTATGTGGAATAAAAACGTCATGCGTGCAGTATATGATTTCATTTTCTGATGTTATTTATTTTATAAAATAAATAGAATTGGAAAATAAAGTGTCTGATATGAATGAATTATCAATCTTACAGAATGTACAATAAAACAACTGAAACGATGATTTTAATGAAACATACCTCTATATGTGTCTGCAATTTTGATGGAATTTCTTGTCAGAAGTCTTTTGTAAGTGCACAAGGCTCTTTAAAACAAGCCTAAATTGGAGGAAAAACGATCTATTTTGCTCACAGACTGACTCAAGAATTTGCAGGACAGACATTAGGCTCGCTTTAAATTCACCGAACACTCGAAAATACTACACCCTATCTTGCATTGTATCAATACTCGAAAATACTACACCCTATCTTGCATTGTATAGAACACTCGAAAATAATACACCCTATCTTGCATTGTATCAACACTCGAAAATACCACACCCTATCTTGCACTGTATCAACACTCGAAAATACTACACCCTATCTTGCATTGTATCAACACTCGAAAATACTACACCCTATCTTGCATTGTATCAACACTCGAAAATACTACACCCTATCTTGCATTGTATCAACACTCGAAAATACTACACCCTATGTTGCACTGTATCAACACTCGAAAATACTACACCCAATCTTGCATTGTATCAACACTCGAAAATACTACACCCTATCTTGTATTGTATCAACACTCGAAAATACTACACCCTATCTTGCATTGTATCAACACTCGAAAATATTACACCCTATCTTGTATTGTATCAACACTCGAAAATACTTCACTCTATCTTGCATTGTATCAACACTCGAAAATATTACACCCTATCTTGCATTGTATCAACACTCGAAAATACTACACCCTATCTTGCATTGTATAGAACACTCGAAAATACTACACCCTATCTTGCATTGTATCAACACTCGAAAATACTACACCCTATCTTGCATTGTATCAACACTCGAATATACTACACCCTATCTTGCACTGTATCAACACTCGAAAATACTACACCCTATCTTGCATTGTATCAACGCTCGAAAATACTACACCCTATCTTGCACTGTATCAACACTCGAAAATACTACAGCCTATCTTGCATTTTATCAACACTCGAAAATACTACACCCTATCTTGCATTGTATCAGGCTTTAGAAAGATCCAAATGTGAAACACATCTAGAAAGAAAACATGCCTGACTCAAGCCTGGTGTCGTAGCACATGCATGCAATCAAAATCCATTTACAAAGCATTCTCACACTATAGTCTCTATCAAACGGGATCATGTGATTAACTGCTCATGAGAAAAAGAACACACTTTAACTTATTGTTAAATTTTTAGGAGAGTGAAAATTATAAAAGAAATGTAAAAAAAATGATCATTTTAATTCAAATGATCATATTTTAAAATAACAAAAATAATAATAATTTTCTCTCCCAGATCGACCGAATGTTACGGTTGCAAAAGCATACGATACCAGCCAAACAAGTAACGAAGATATCTCGATCGCCACCCAGTATCTTTTTAATTTATGATTTATTATTTGAGGCATTTTGCCGTGGGTTACAAATATCACTATCCCAAACGCATTCTAGGGAGAGTGCATTGCTGGACTTTACCGAACGAAGATGTCACCCTATTGCTATTGTGATATATATTTTCCTTCAACAATTGTCTCAGGTTGAACGTACACGTTTCTGTATTAGCACGACTTCAGTAAAATGAAGCAAGAAATTTTAATGTACAATTGATATGCAAGATCAAATGCTCACTTTTCTCCATGCCACCAATTCGTCCACTTCTGCCCTTACCTGTTTCATATCTTCATAGTACATACAAATCATGTCAATAAGGTTTTCCTTCGCTTCTTCCCAGCTTTGCACCATTTCAAACCAGCAACCATAATCCACTGTAGGTAAAAGAGGAAATTATATAGTTTTCAGAATTTACTTTGTAGCTCATAGCGTCCCCTTGCATAGGTACTGTACAGTTTATGTCCCCTTTCATTGGTACTGTACAGTTTATGTCCCCTTGCATAGGTACTGTACAGTTTATATGACACGCAGTAGTATAGATAAAGGCAGATTCTAAAACACTTTTTTATTTTCTTCATCATAGAGGTTTTCATCGTGCAAACAAATTGCTCTATCCAATATCCATTAAGTGCCCCAAAAGCGTGGTCATCAACGCGTTGATCAAGCTGGAAACAACTTTGGCAAACGATCCACAAAGTTGCTAAAAAATATTTTTTTTTAATGAAATGAAAAGTTTTTATAAGTGTAATCGTATTATGTTTAAAATTAAAGTTTAATATCTACATTCTCATTTTCATCCTCAGAATCATCGTATTTGTAAACAAGATCTAATTCTACAGCATACGCATTAAGATAGTTTTTATTTTGATATTTTTTTACTCTAAATGCAATTTTTCCGGTTACTTTAAGATTTTGTGATTGTAACAGAGAATAATCCCTTGTTGGAATCTTTGTTCTTGTATTACTTTTTTCGAATACTTTTGAGCTGTTGTCAATGTTTATCTTTGCAAATTGTTGTTTTCTGATTACTTCACCAGTGTAATTTTTTACCATTGTTTTAATCTCTGTTTCAAGATTTTCTATATCCTTGTAATATTGATCCGTATCTGTGGTACAGATTTCTATTTCAGTTCTTCCAGAATTATGATAGATTTTATTTACATCCATTGAGGTTATCTCCAGTGTGTAAAATTTATTTTCGATCATAACATGATTATCTCCATATTTTTGTAAAAGTGTGATTTTTTGTTGGGTTGACATTATATATAATACACATAAAATTATATCTTTAATTGATTGTTAATAATAGAATTTAGCTTTAGATCATCTAATTAATAGTTCTATCAAACATATTTTTTGGCGTACTCAGCTTCGTACTTTGATGTTCTACAAGGTACAATATCAATTAATAAATCTTCCTTGGTTTGTAGTTCATGTATTAATCCTATAATGTCATATTGTCTTCCTCTAAGATACGCTTGTAATTGTAATAGTATTTTTGAGTAAACAGCTGCTGCTAATTTACATGATGCTTTTTTATGTTCGAGCTTTGGTTCAAGTCGTTTAAATCCTGTACTGATAAATATTCCAGATGCAGATAATATTAGAAGAAGAGGGTTCATTAAACTACCTGCTGAGATGATACCACTTGTTGTAAGCAATAATGGAGCATAAAATATCAATTTTATTAGCCGGCTATAGTACCTACTTGCTTTCTTTGCACAGTACAACTTTTTGTGATATGTTTGAAAATATGATATTAGCTGGTTTCGTTGATCTTCTGGTATTGCTTCAGAAATATGATTAAAGTCAATAATTTGCCTCATTATATTTGATTGTGTATAAAATCCGTGCATTAATTATTTTTAAGTTAACTTGTGATTTTTAATTTTGTGGCAGCGTCTGAAACTAATGCATTAAAATCTGCATTTCGAACATCTGTAAGTACTGTTCGGTATTTGTTAAACATATTTGCTGTAGGACGACGCAGTTGTTCTTCTTGTTTGTCTGTGTATTCTTTTGTTGATTTGTGGTCGAGTGTATTCGAAACAGTTGCAATATCATTTATTTCACCGATATTGTGTTCATGTAAATCAATGAATTCGATAGCTGATTTAACGAAATCGATGTTAATATTACGTGGAATAAAGTATTGGCGAAGTATTACGTATGGGGTTGTGAATCTTTCTTTTATATTTGATTGCGGTTGATCTGATAATAAACCGTTATATAAAACAATTTTTACTCTTAAATAACCTTCTTTATAATCAAACTCTAACTTTAATTTTCTTATATTTTTAATTTTAATATCATGTGGAAGTAAATAACGATTCACTTGTGAAATTATATCTAGTGGAAGAGGATGAGGACCTTTTATAATATCATGAATATTCGTCAAATTTTTTATTTTATTTAGATATTCTACTTTAATTTTATCTTCTAAATGCCTATTTATTTTAAAATAAACCTCAGAGTCTACAACACTGTGTCCAAAAACATTAAACATTTTTTCATCATAAGGTTCATGCATACCAGCTATATGTTCTGGTTTCAAGTATTTATCAATAAACCAAAGGGTAAAAACAGCATCAGTGAATTTATCAACATCGTTATGGTATTTAATAACCTCCACAAATTTTAAATTTTCTGCGGCTTTTGCAACTAGTTCTTTAAACTTGCTATTTTTTACATCATCGATAAAATCTCTGTATTTTCCGAATATTTGCACTTGTTTATTTTTTATAATTTGATCTTGTTCAAACGAATACGATAATTTATATTTGAATTCGAAGGTTTCTGGAACATTATTTATTTTGTTTACATCAACATTTTGATTTAAGTCAATAAATTCCATAGCTGATTTTACAGCTCCTATTGGTATAGTATCTAGCACTAAGTACTGATATAATATTGTATACGCCGCTGCAAATTCACCTAGTATATTATCTTTCGACAACAGCTCGTTCACCTTTAATTTTACTTTTATTAGTTCACGTAAATTTGTATATAGTGGTTCACTCATGAAAGCATCTAATAAACGATTGTCATCTCCATTAATTATTATTTGATTATATGTTTTTTGTTTTAGATCTGGATTCCATGTTATTTCATCTTGTATTTCATCAAGTGTGTTTAGTTCATCATAAAAAGGTGTTCGTTCAGCTTCTGATAGTGTTTTCAATTTTTTCTCAATTGTTTCCACTGTATCAAATGCAGTTGCTATATCATCACCGCTGTATTTGTTTTGAAATTCTGGTGTTTTTGATGATACAAGCACTAAGTAACTCGTGGCAAGTGCATGCGCGTCATCTGGTTCGTTGTGGACGGCAACAATTGTTTCAATGTCATTGTAATCTAATCCGAGCTCTCTGAACAGTCGTCGTTTAGCAAAATTATTAAACGCTTTTGTGTTTCGTCCAAGGCCATGTCGCTTTTTCTCAAAAATTTTATCTAAGCAATCTAGTCTTTCTTTATGTTTTCCTGATTCTCCACCAGTAAATTTTCGTTTTTGTACTAACTTTGCCCTCAATATCGTAAACACATTATCACGAGATAGATCTGTGATTGTATCATGAATTATTTTTTCAATTTCACTCCCTAGTTTATTAATTTCCGCTTGTGTACAAAATTTTACGAACATATCGTATTTGTTTAGAATTTCTTTCATCTGAGCCTTTCTCATTGCAATAACCGATCTTAAGTTTCTAATATTTTCTGTTTGTTCATCTGTATTTTTTATCATATTTGATAGTTCACGAAACGCTGTTCGAATATTTTCTTGTCGTTGCGCTTCATCTTTTTCTTGTTTTGTTTTTACCAGGATTAATTGGTGCAGTAAAATCAGGTTTATCCAGCTGTGTGTGATCAAATTCGAATATTTTATTGTAAAACTCGCGACATACTTCAACAATTTCAGACATTGTTATTATATGATAAACGCATTGATAAAAATTACATTGAATCATCCACCGTAAATATCTGCATCATGGTTAGACCTAGATTTGTTGTTTCTGCTGCGACCACAAATAGTCTAAATAACCAGTATTTAGCAATTGTATTAGCTGCTGCAATATTAAAACTTTGTACAGAATTTGAAATGTAGTAGTTAGTTGTAAAGTGTAAGTCTGTCCAGTTGACGTCATCGATTGAAACCTGTAACTTCCAGTTGTAAATTCGCTCTGCTCCACCTACGCGACCACGAAGTTGAAGTTTCCAAACTGCTACACTTGCAGGACATTCGATTTTGATCCAAAAGTTTGTTGAAACACCATTAGTTGCCCATTCGTTTGTATTTAACGTCGACTGCAAATGATAAGCAAATGCGTTAAAAGGAGCGTAACCAGGATATGCTGAAGATGATGTCACAATAAACCCATTACGATTACCAGTGTTTCCTGATAGTGGTGGAATATAACCAACATTGTTTTTGATTCGAACGCTGCCTAGTACTCGTGAATCAACATATGATTTGTTTGTAAGGTCATCTGATGCTGTTGGTGCTGCTGCACATTTTACAATTGAGTTGGCACTCATAATAAGATTTCCTGTCATTGTGTCACCGATTTTGTTTACAACTGCGCTACTGAGATTCAACAGAGATGAATACGGAACGGCATCACCTGGATTAGATGGAACAGGTAAGTTTTTTAGTATTCGATTGTTCATGTCCAGTGTTCCTGTCATTGTGCTTCCGGTTCTAAGCACAGCATAGACATTCATATACTGAACGTTAACAGCGTTGTCAAGTGCCCATGATAAGTAAGTATTGAGTCCATTCAAAACAAATCCACCCATATTTAGTGATCCGATCATTGTAGAACCTTTACGTGGCACATAGTCAGCGAACTTGGTTAACATTTGTGCATAAGAAGTTGCATCACTTTGGTCAGTTGGTGGATAAGCTGTTGGTAATCCGGTTATTTTAGCATTGTTTGTCATTGTTAATGTTCCAAACATTGTATCTCCTGAACGATTGATGTACTGTGATATAATATCATCCACGTACGTTTTATTTACGAGATCAGAAGATTGTGTTGGTAACGCTGCAGATTTTATTTTATTTGCGCCCATGTTAAGGTTTCCTTCCATTGTGTCTCCGGCTTTTCTAACATGTGAGTTATCAGATAGCACCAACTGGTTTAGACTGCCCGCTTGTGTTGGGTCAATGTCTGCTGGCGGATAATCTGTTATCAAACCAGTAATTTTATTACCTGACATGTTTAGTACTCCAACCATTGAATCGCCTGATCGCTTTAAATAATTGGTAAGATATGTTGGTTTACTTGTATCCCCTGTTGAAGTTGATGAAATTGTTGTTAAAAAATTTGTGTAATAGGACATTATATTGATTCGTCAACATTGATTTTTTATCAACGTTTATACTATAATCGTTTATCGTATAAACAACAATGCCAATAATAAATTTTGATTCGAGTGATGTAATAACAAACAAACATAACTGTGATCTACCTAACTGCCATTATTTGATTGTAGGGAGAACCGGATCTGGTAAAACTAATCTTTTACTTAATCTTTTGCTGAATAACAAGCTAAACTACGATCGCGTCTACATTTATACGGTTAACCCACAGCAAGATAAATACAATACATTAAGCGATTACAATGAACCTCTTAAGGAGGCAATGGGTAATGCTAACGGCAAAGCAAAGGACATCTTTATTATAAGAGATCCTGAGGACGTTATTCCAATTACAGAACTTGACGCTGATGAAAACAAAATTATTATATTTGATGATATTCCACTTGAGCACAATGAAATCGAAAAAATCAAGTCCTACTTTTCAATGTCGAGAAATAAACGTTGTAATTCGATTTTCTTAGCTCAAGGCTTTTTTAACGTAAATAAATTCATTATACGTAATACTGGTTGTTTCATACTTTTGAACGGTCTTGACAACACTGATATTGAAAAAATCGCACATGACTTTTGTGGGGCTATTTCCAAGGAAGAGTTTATTAAACACTATCATGAGGCAACTAATGGTCAACACAAGTTTTTCATATTTGATCGAATAACAACAGATGCTAATAAGATGTTTCGTAGCTGTTTAGATTGATAATTTGATTTGTCAACGCAATGTTTTCAACATCGTTATTGTATAATCGAATATATAAACGTAAAAATGTCCGTTGATAAAAAAGTACTTGAAAGATTGATTCAAGCTAGGCAACGAAATAAACAGTTAATACAAGAAACATCCATTGGAAAGACTCGAACTGAAGAAGAACTAAAAGAAATATTTAAACCTGTTACAAGTGCTATTGAAGAATCTGGTAAAATGTTAACAGATAAAACTGATTCGATCAAGAATTTAGTTAATTTACTTTCAACAGGAACAACTAAAAAAATAGAAGGCCTTAGAGACCTATTACAAGCATCAGGTGAAGATATACAAACAAAATTTACAAAATTATTTACAAAAGCTGATATTGCGTATGTTGCTGAATATGTTCAAAAATTAGGGAATCAGATTGAATTTCTTAAAGATGAGTTAGTTAGAGAAACGGATCCTAATAAAAGACAAGAAATTCAAGATAACATCGAACAACTAAGCCAACACGTTAATGAGTTAACTGAAAAACTTGAAGAATCTAAAAAGCAAATTGAAATGTTAAAAACTGATTCTATTAGTGAAAGAAAGAAAATTGATGATGAATATGATTCTTTGCAAAAAAAATTTAAGGATAAAGAAATCAAAGGGATTAAATCACCTGTTAACGCATTATATGATAGAGAATTTAATAACATTCTTTCAGATGTTTCTACGGCATGTAAACAAACGAGTATTATTTTTGATCGTTTACCTCCCGATGAATTACTTGAACGTATGAAACCTGATCAGTTATTATCTTTGTTAAAAACAGTCAAATCACATAATCAACGTGTTGGTAAGTTAAAAAAGGATCCTAAGATTAACGATGATTTAGAAAAAACAAAACAGTATTATCAACATCTTACAACACAGTATAAAAAAGCATTTATTTACTCTTTAAAAGACGCAGAAATAGTTGCTAAAACAGGAACTGGAATAAAAGTGTTTTCATCTCCATCTGATGTTTTTGATAGGTTTATGTTGATTATTTCATCGAAAAACGCTGGTAACACTGGTGTTGAAATTGACAACGAAATAACTGAGATGTTGGATTACTTTCGGTCAAATAATCTTATCACAACAGATGAGTATCAGATTCTTAACAGAGACCTCATTGACTAGTTGATTTTATCAACGTTTACTGTGTAAACGATTATTATAGCGACGATGAACGAAGAAACATTTTTTCTTGATTCGTCTCAGACCAGTGACAACAGCGCAAATTTTACTGTATCATTTAATCCACCAGTTATTCTTGATCCAAGCCGTAAATATCGCATTGGACTTATTTCTGCTACGTTGTGGAACAGTTTTTTTAACATCAAAGATGGTGTAAACAACAATTTCGTATACAGGTTAAATAATGCATCGCCATGGGTTACTAAAACAATTACTCCTGGAGCATATAATTTACCTGGTATTAATCGTATTATTACAACAGTATTTGGGTTAACCGACTGCACCATTGAAGCAAATTATAATACATTACGTGCACAAATGACTCTTAAAAATGGATTTACTGTTGATTTTGGTGCACCATTTTCACTTGCGGCACAACTTGGTTTTGTGCAAAAACAGTATAGTGCACCAGCAGCCGGAACAGCTTCAGTTGAAGGTGAAAAACCTGTGAACATCACTGATGTTAATTCCATCCTAATCGACTGCAGTATTGCAAATGGATCGTACTCAGCATCTGGATCACGTAATCGAGCAATCTATAGTTTTTCACTTGATGTCCCACCTGGATCATTAATTCAGGTTAGTCCAAGGCAAATTATTTATTATCAGATTAACGTTGAATCGCAGATAAATTCAATCACAATGAAGCTAACAGATCAAACTGGACGTCAACTAGATCTTAATAACGAAATAGTAACGTATTATTTACACCTAGTTGTAGGCGATTAAATCGCTGATCGATCACGATCGATTGATGACAAGGAAACAAAGCGCGTGCAATAATGTAGTCGTCAATGTTTTTAACATCGGTTTTATCAACACGCGTATATAATGGCACTAATGAGCAATAGAAGAAAAATATATTATCCACATACAATCGGTGGCAGTTTACTTGGAAACATATTCTCAAAGATAATTCAACATGGGCCAGGAATTGCAACGAAATTAGCACCAGTAGCATTAAAAGCATTGGAATCAGTTGCAACAGCTTCAGCAAGTAAAATTGGAGATGCTGCTGGAAACTTAATCGCTGATACGTTGATAAATCAACGAAAACCAAAGCCGCCACCTCTGGACAAAGAGCTGATTAGGGAAATAGCACCATCACCAGAAGCAGCACGAGCAATGATTAAAACAGCAAAAAAATTATTGTCTAATGATAGTGAGAGAATTATTAAATCACTGAGCGATAAGATCGCTAGCGATAAAATCTCAATTTCTAATAATCAAAATCAGCGCCGGCAGACAGACATTGCAGCATTTTAACAACGGTAATATTATGTAAACGATTATAATAATGGCATCAACAAGCATTTATTTTAATATTGACGAGCCGTACATGATCGATAACACCGCTGTGGAATTTGAGTACATTGAGTACATTGAAGGCGTCAATGACATGAACATAAACACTGAAAGAAAAATAAGCACGCGAGATGAAGACGTTTGGCTGTTACCTCATAAAGGATATATTGAGATTCGTGGGAATTTAAGGACAGCGGCTAATGCTGCAAACGCGTTTCCTGCTGGCACAAATATTGCACTGCAAAACAATGGATTTGGATTGTTTAAAAATGCACGTTACCAGCTGAACAATCAGACAATCGAGGACATACAAGATAATTTACCAATTGCAAGCACTATTTTAAATATTTTGTCATTTAGTGAAGATTACTCGAGATCAACTGCAACAAATATGTTTTGGTTTAAGGATGCTGGTACAGGAGCCGCAACGGTTGTACCAGTTGTTCCTGATATGTACGGAAATTTAGCTGATGCAGCAGCTGTTCTTGCTGGCTTAAATGGTGCTAATGGTACGGTTTACACTGTGATTGATAATATTAGAAGAAACCTTCTTCCAGATAACAATGATGGACATATAAAACGACAAAAATTCACTGATAATGGAGCACAAATTACAATGTTTCTTCCATTAAGCGCAATATTCGGATTCTGTCGTGATGTGAACAAAGTTTTCAGAGGTATAAAGCATACTGTCATTTTTAACAGAAATACCAACAATAATATCGTTTTAAGAATTGGCGGCAATGATGGACAATTTGTTATTAGCAATCTTTCACTGTGGATCCCAAAAATAATTCCATCTCTGGCAAAACAACTTGATCTTGAAAACAAGTTAGAAGCATTTACAAAGAAAATTCATTTTGAACAAAATAAGATATACACGCTGACAATACCAGATGGGCAGAGTTACACATGGCGAATAACAACATCTCCATCAGAACAGTTACCACGCCATATATTTATAGTCTTCCAAACCGCTGCAAGGTATACAGGAGATCAAACAATTAACAAGCGTATATTTCATAATATGAACGTTACAAGTATAACAGCTAGAATAAATTCTCGACAATATCCAGAAAAATAGTTAGTTTGTGATTTTAATGTGGCGACAAGAAACGTTTCACGGGCGTATATGTCACTGATCGAAGCGATGCAAAAATATCTTGATACAGACACTGGTAGCCAAATATCAATTGAGGAATTTAGAACATTGTATCCAATATTTCATTTTGATGTTAGTAAACACGCTGAAAGACTATCATTATCAATGGCTGACATTGAAGTATCATGGAAGCTTGGAGCAGAACCAGGAGCAGGATATCAAGCATCTGCATTTGTAACATCTGACAGATATTTTACACTTGATGTGTTGAAGGGAAAGATGACAGTACAAGTTGTGTAATCATCGTTGATTTTATCAACGCGTAATTATAAAATGCCGACGAAAAAAGTTAAAAGTGGTGCAAAAAGCGTTGTTAAAAACAACGCAGACAAAAGACATTTAACAAGAATAAAACAAACAATAAAAATAATTGGACAAATAAAAACTTTGACAGGAAAAATTGAACGAATACTAGCAGATGATATTACAAAGACTGGCGGTTTTATTGGACCAGCAGCATCCGTTTTGATTAAATCATTGTTACCAAAAGTTTTGACAGTGCTCGGTACACTTGGAATGGCTGCGGCAACAGGTGCAATATCTGGTGCAACAACTAAGGCTGTACAAGGTTCTGGAATTAGAACAGCATCATTGCTATAACAGTGCACTCGACGTTGTTAACAACGCAGGCAACGTTAACTATTTCTCTGACAGTGTCGTGTTAAATTATATAACAATTTTAATAATATGTCATCGATGTCAGCAGCGGTAAAAAGACCAAGAAAGAAAAGAGCAACAAAAGCGGAAATGGAAATAAAGAAAGCAGAATTAGCTGTAAAAAGAGCCACAATAAAATTAAAGAAAGAAGCAGCTGCTAAAAAGAAAGCAGACCGTGCTGTAAAGAAAACAACACCAAGGACACCTAGAACAAAGAAAACCGTACCACCTAAAGTAAAAAAAGCAAGAGAAGTCCAAAGAATAGTAAAAAAAATGATGCCGATGTTTACCAAGTTGGACAACCTAGTGACACCGGAAAAGAAGGGTGGATTCCTTCAAATGATACTTCCAGCGCTAGCAGGATTACTTGGTGGCCCACTGATCTCAACCTGCTTGGAAACGCGATGATAATAAAACCACTAGGTAATTTTGATATCAGTGATAAGCTTAAAAAGGTTACAGGATTCAATGGTGTGTTTTCAAAAGATCAGTTTAAAAAAATAGCAACGGAACAACTACGCACTGTGTTGTAAACATACAGAACTTCCATGACGGTTCAGGAACTCACTGGGTTGCATAATACGACAATAATTATTTTGATAGTTATGGCTTTCCTCCGAGCGATCACATTAAAAGATATGTTCAATCATTTCCCAAATTTTCAAGTACACCGATCAAATACGTTAGTAATCAAATTCAGCAAAACGGCACCAATGCGTGCGGATATTATTGTATAATGTTTATTAAAGAGCTTTCCAAAGGCAAATCAATGCTGGACTTTATTTCACAGTTTGAACCGGTTTCCAAAGGAAACGACGTCGGAAGTATCAATAATGATCAAATCGCTATTAATTTTTTATCAACGCGTTGATTATATTACATGGAGGAAACATACTGCTTAAAATGTAAGAAGAAAACTGGCAATCTAAATGAAACTGTTGTTACAACAAAAAACAATAGAACTATGATAAAAAGTATTTGTACGGTTTGTAAGAAAAATAAAAGTGTATTTATAAAACAATGATTTGCAATTGTGAACACGATGTTTCCAATGGCAATGTTGGTAAAATGCTTTCAATTGAGGGAAATAAACTTGTCTGTTATTGTGACAAATGTGAACATCGTCAAATACTTGGTGGAGCTATTGATATTCATAATCTCATTGGAAAACTTCCAAAACCAAAAGGAGGATGGACACTTCCAGGAGATAAGTACACTGGACCATGGAATCCACTAGATGAACAACTTGACAGCAATGATCAGCCACTACCAGGACAAGAACCTTTTAATCAGGTTGACGCAATTGCTATGAAATATGACATTTGTTACCGCGATAATCCATCAGATAAACACATGTGTGACAGAGAAATGTTGGACAAGCTCGGAGAAATGCAACCAGAAAATATGAGAGAGAGAATTGATAGACGATTTGTACAAGGTGTAATCGGTGCAAAATATAAACTTGGGCTCGGCGGCATTGGTGATGATGTTGATGATATTGTTGAAAACGTACTTGGCGTTGATGATGATGTCTACGGTGATGGAATTGTTGATAATAACAATGCTGATCAAATTCGTTCTAATGAACTGCACGCACCAATAAAAAAAAGTTCCAGCGCAGGCGTGTTGTAGCAAATGCTGTAGATGATATTTAGTTTGTTGATTTAACTGATATGTCGTCGCTGGCTTCTAGCAATGATAACACAAATTTTTTACTTAATGTCGTAGACGTACAGAGCAGATATGCGTTTAGTGAACCAATAAAAAATAAGATGGGCAACACAGTTTTAATCGCACTAAATAAAATTGTTACTAATAGTGGACGACAACCAAACAAAATATGGACCGATCATGGCCCAGAATTTTATAACAAACAGTTCAATGATTGGCTTGATAAACACAATATCAAAAAATATACTACTGGTAATGAAGGAAAAAGTGTAATAGTTGAACGATTTAATAGAACACTCAAGGAAAAGATCTACAAGAAAATGACAGCGGCAAACACTGATAGATACATAGATGACCTGCAGTCGATTGTTTCCGACTACAACAACACAAAACACAGAACAATTAAAATGTCTCCAAATGAAGCAGTAAATAATCCTGTTCTTGCAAATGAAAACTTGTATCGGAGGCATAAATTTAACGTTGGTGATCGAGTAAGAATTTCAGTTGTAAAAAAACAATTTGAAAAAGGGTTTACACCCAATTATACTGACGAGATATTTATCGTCGATGAAATACTGATAACAATTCCTGTTACATACAGAATCAAAGATTTAAACGATGAACCTATTATAGGAAGCTTTTATGAGCAGGAACTATTAAAAACCAGATTATAACGATGACATTGACTACATCAACGTAGAAGTAATCACAGAGTCGTATATCTTGTTATACTTTGGCAGCAGCCGATTAGACTTTAATGGCTTACTCATCTTAATTAGTGTATTTGCTCGTTTTAAATCCATAATACCAGTATCAACGAGTAATAAAAATATTTTAACGAAAATAAAATCAAATTTTATATTTTTTTATCTTCCAGGGATATTGATGTTCATAAATATTTTGATGCGCTCGTTAAACGCTTCCTGTTCACATAAAGACAAACCAAACTTTTCTATTTTACTTCTAAGATGATATTTAACATTGTATCGTTGTGGTTGCTTCCTGTAACATTTATACGAATTTGAGTCAACTACGTTTTTAACATCAGCAACGTTGATTTTATCACTGTCGTCATTGTCTTTTACAACGTTTACAATTGATGTATCCTGGACATTGTTGTTAATAACACTATTAAGTGAATAATCATCATATAATAGTGGATCGTTTGGATGAGCATTTAAATAGTCACAAAAATATGAGAAACCTGTCAAAGGATTTGTTGGCTTTTTCAATGGACAAGGAGTATCGTCATTGATGAACAAAATTAATTTTTCGTTCATTGTTGTCATTTTTGTCATTGTATTTTAATATAAGTATATTAAATATTAAATGACAAAATATCAAGCAAAAGGATATATCGAAAACATTAACGATCTAAACGAAGCAATACGTTTTTGTTTTTGCGTTCCTATAAACCTTAAACTTAAAATAAACGATAAGCCAGCTGACAACACTGATATTAATGTTGTTAAGCCAAATAACATACTTTTAACACTAGACGAAATGATCAAAAAAAATGGGACTATTGTTACCACCTTGGATGCTGATGCAATAATGAATTACAGCCACAGCTGTATTAAGATTGAAGAGCTGATGCGAATACTGGATTCAAAATAATTTATTAACGATTTTATCAAAGATTTTATTTGCGATATTTTCAGCGATTTTATCTGCAATAGTGTCAGCAATTTTATCTGCAATTTTACCTGCAATGACTTTTTCAACTATGTTAACAGTGGTGTTATTAACATCATCAGTTTTATCAGTGATGTACTCAAAAGAAAATCTTCGTTCGTATTTCTTTGAAAAAGCTGATTTACACACGTGATCAGCAACATATTTCACAGAACCAAAATTCATGTCAAAATGTTTTGCAGCGGAATTAATTGATCTAAACGATTGATTTTCACCTGTAATCAAATCCGTTGATGTTACCGTCCTAGGTAGTTTATAACATCTATTCGCATTTTTACCGCGTTTACAATTTTCTTGATGCGTAACCAAATCTAAGTTTTCAATTCTGTTGTCAGTTTTAATACCATTACGATGATCAATAACTAATCCAGGAATAATAATACCATTAAACACCTCGTAAACAAATCTATGTGCTAAAACTTTTTTAATTTGTGTACTATTGATAGGAACACCTATTGATAGATAACCCATATTAGTTAGATTACCAAGAGGACGCTGGTGGTATTTGTGTCTAATAACACCTTGTTCATTGGCCTCATAGTTTTCATAAACTGGGTGCAAGTAAAATATTTCGTCCATTATATTTATGTTTGTAATAAAATTAAAAAATAAAATAATTAATTAAATTTCATTTAAAGATTCACGCACTATTATATAAATGTTAAAATCGCTTCGTGAACTAGCGATGAAAAAAGTATTAGAACAATCAAATTTTATGATGAGAGAGACCGATAAGGCATTTGCTGGTTCTGACAAAAATTTTATTTTTGATGATCAACAAGTATTAAATGCATCTTCGGAGACGTACACGTTGAACACAGGAAGTTTTGGAATAAGGCCACAAGATATGATCGCAATGGTTAAACCAATAATAAACAATCAGTTAAGACAAAAATACGCAATAAAAATTAATATTCAGTACAATGTATTGTTTGTGATCGGAGAGCTTGTTGTGCTGGACGAAGAATCAGAATCATATAAAACAACTAAAACAACATTAATAACACGAGGATTAAACGCCGACGAGATTTTGATGAAATTGCACAAAGATTTAAGTGATCAAATTGAAACTCATGAAGGAGCAGGATCTGGATGGAAATTCAGGACTATTATATCAGTTTCTCTTAGCACACACAATGTTAAACCAGCAGGCGGATCAAGTTTTATTGAGTTGCCGGATATTATAAAAACTCAAAGTGCATTGTAAACGTTAAAAATAACGACAACAAGTGTTTTCAGTGGGCGGTTTTATCAAAATTGTATCCAGCTAATTCAAACCCAAATAGAGTATCAAATTACAAAGAACATGTCAATAAATTAAATTTTGATCAAATCGAATTTCCAGTACAAATCAACAAGATAGAAAAGTTTGCCAGACAAAATGACTTAACGTTAAATGTATTTGATTTAGATTATGCAAAAATCACTGGAGAACTGTTTTCATATCCACTGATAATAAGTGAAAATTTACGAGATAAAAATGTAGAGGCGAGCGATGTAATTAATCTGTTATTTTATAAAAATCACTATTGTTGGATTAAAAACTTTAATGGATTCAATTACAGTCAAAACAATAAACATAAAGGAAAACTTTATTTCTGTTATCGTTGCTTAAGCAGGTTTACCTCACAGGAAGTATTAGAACGACATTTAGAATACTGCTCAGATAAACAAAAAATCACGATGCCAGATATCGAACACTCAAAATTAAGTTTTAAAAATCCGGAACGCTGTGAAAAAATACCATTTGTAATATACGCCGATTTTGAAGCATTGTTAGAAACAATTGATGTTGTAATAAACAACCCAACCCAAATATATCATCAACAACAAAAATTCATAACCATATTCCTTGTAGTGTTGCTTACAAGATTGTTTGCGAGTATGATAAAACAAAATCAAAAAACATTGAGATATACCGTGGTGTTAATCCAGCAGACTGGTTGTTAACTAATTTACTAATCGAGGTAAAAGAAATTAAAAAAGTATTAATCGCCGATAACAAGTATAAAAAAACACAATGGTTTGTTCCAGTAGTTTTTCACAATTTTAGAGGTTACGATGCACATATTATCGTTGACGCTCTTGGAAACAAAACATTTAGTGTTAAAACAATCAAATGCATTCCAAATAGCACTGAAAAGTATTTATCTGTTACAATAAAGCAACTTAGATTCATCGATAGCTTTCAGTTTATGGCAGAATCATTGGATAAACTTGTAAAGGGTTGTACTGTTTTTGATAACCTAGAAGAGTACTTTGGAACTGATTCCAGTTATTTTAAGCGCAAAGGTGTTTATCCGTACGAGTACATGAATGATTTTTCAAGATTTAATGAGATATCGCTGCCAGACATATCAAAATTTTATTCAAAGGTTCGTATCGAGGGAATAAAACAAAACGAATACGAGTACGCGAAACAAATATGGAATCAATTTCAATGCGAGAACCTTGGAGATTATCACGATCTGTATTTGATAACTGATGTTCTTCTTCTAGCTGATATATTTGAACAATTTCGTAGTAGATGCAATAGTAATTATGGATTAGATCCATTATGGTATTTTTCATCTCCAGGACTCGCTTGGGATGCAGCATTAAAACGAAGTAATGTATAACACTGGATTTGTTCACAGATGCTGATATGTATTTGTTTATTGAAAAAGGTATTCGTGGAGGAATATCAGTAATAACAAAGAAATACGCAAAAGCAAACAACAAATATTTGCCAGATTATGATTCTAGCAAGGAATCAAGTTATATAATCTATTTGGATTCTAATAATCTGTATGAATGGGCAATGTGTCAATCATTACCAGTTGGAAACTACAAGTGGATAACAGAAGAACAATACCTAAACGAAAAACAAAACGATAGCGTCGGATATTTTATAGAAGTTGATCTTGAATATTCATCTGAGCTGCATGATCTACATAATGACTATCCGTTCTGCGCTGAACAAATTAAAATCAGTAGTACACAGCTTTCTTCCACTCAGATTAAAAACGGTTGTAAAAGCACTACAGAAAAGTTAGTTCCAAATCTAATGAACAAAACAAGATACATAATACATCACAAAGCGTTAAAACAAGCAGTTGACGCTGGTTTAAAAATAACGCGTATTTACCGGGTTCTAAAGTTTAAACAATCTTGTTGGCTAAAAGACTACATTGAATTTAACACGATCCAGAGGGCAGCTGCAACAACAGAATTTGATAAAAATCTTTTTAAGCTTATGAACAACAGTGTATACGGCAAAACAATGGAAAACTTAAGAAAACGTGAGCAAATTGACCTTATTAATAACGAAGAACGGCGGGATAAAGTGATAGCAAAAGATAATTTTATTTCAAGAAAAATATTTAACGAAAATTTAATAGCAGCTCATATGCGTAAAACAAACCTAACACTGAATAAACCTATTGCAAATGGTGCAGCTCTTTTAGATCTTTCAAAAACATTAATGTACGACTTCTACTATAATGTTATTAAAAAGTTATATCCAGGAGATAAATCACAATTATTATTCACGGACACTGATTCTCTTTGTATTCACGTGTTCACCGATGATGTTTACCAGGACATGTACGATAATCGACAATGGTTTGATCTATCAGATTATCCTGCTAATAGCGGATTTAAATCAGATGAAAATAAGAAAGTAATAGGAAAATTCAAGGACGAAACAAACTTCGTTCCAATATCTGAATTCGTTGGATTAAGAAGTAAACTGTACAGTGTTAAACTTGCTGACGGAACAGTAAAAAAACGTGCCAAAGGAATACAAAAGGCTGTTGTTGAAAAAAAGATAAATTTCGAGGACTATAAAGATGCATTAGCTGGAAAGCGTGATCATGTTCTAATGACAACAATACGATCTGATAAACATAAAATTACTACAACGGTGATAAATAAAGCAGGATTAAACAACTATGATGACAAACGATGGTGCGAAGATGGAATAAACACGTACGCGATCGGTCATTATAAAACTAACCCCCAATTCGATGCTATTAGCACTGAACTAGACTTTTTATTTACTTAAAAACCAACGTAATTATCACAAAATTAATTTTACCTTAAAAACAAATAATTTCAACTGTTGGCGGCGGTCGTTTGCCAGAGTTGTTTCCAGCTTGATCAACGCGTTGATGACCACGTTTTTGGAGCACCTAATGGATATTGGATAGAGCAATTTGTTTGCGCGATGAAAACCTCTATGATGAAGAAAATAAAAAAGTGTTTTAGAATCTGCCTTTATCTATACTACTCACGCTGAATCATTTCCATTCAAACATGTACATGTTTCTACCAGAAGCGATCCAGTGTGCTTTTTGTTTAAAATGCGTTAATTTAATTATGATTACCTGCCATCTTTAAAAAAAATTTAGGGAATCAAAAACACAACTTTCCATAGTAAGCTACTGCCACTTACGATCCACTTGGTCATCGACTCATCTCGGTGTGGATTTTTTTTTTCTTCTTTTTTTTTCTTTTTTCTTTTCTGCTGTACAGGTGCAAGTTATTGTTAAAATTATTACAGACAACAACAAAAACAGAAAAACAGATGACAGCAAATCATGCTATCACAAGAGTAATGCCAGAGCGACAAGGTACTCTTCAATTCGCCCTTTTCAAATATTTATACGTACTTTCTGAAATGTAAATCTGACTGTTGTAGGTAGTGCCAGTTCACAAAAGCTACTAATTCTTCAAAAATCTTGTTCATACCTATGTCTTAAATTTACTAATATGTTGCTTGTACCCAACGATAAACGGTAATCAATGGAATATACAGTACCATTTAAAAAGACACGAGACAAAAAACCAATATTATTTATTAAAAACAAATTATGCTTAAACGACAAAAATATCATATTATACCTGTGTGGTAAGTTGGATAATAAGGTACAGATCATACAGCACCTCGAGTCATATAGCAAGTTACACTTATAATTGTGTGGTAAGTTGGGTAATAAGGTACAGATCATACAGCACCTGGAGTCATATAGCAAGGTACAATTGTAATTGTGTGGTAAGTTGGATAATAAGGTCAAGGTCATACAGCACCTGGAGTCATATAGCAAGGTACACTTATAATTGTGTGGTAATTTGGATAATAAGGTACAGATGTTACGACTCTATGGTCTAAGAAAAATGTAACAGAAAGAAAGTGAAACCAACAAATCAAGTAAAAATCAACAAGCAATTTATTACTAGATAATTAAAATGAAAAATCAAAAAGTCACTTACAGTAATGTGTTTTGAAATCCTAATAATCCAATAAGAATGATTGTTCTAATCACAAGTCCTAAATATAGAATGTTCCGAATTCACGGCTGTGTCCTTGAATGTTATGATGTGTTAATGGTCTCCAAAGTCCTGATGTACTAGAAATCTTCATGTGCTGATGTCAAAATGAAGTATTCCAAAATCTCTGAATAAGTTCACATAAATTCCAAAATTGTCAATTAAAAATCCAAAATCCAAAAGTTTATGAGCACTGTTATAATCCAATGAATATTTAAAAATAATTCCTCTCTTAGAATTTGGAATGAATTTTCACAACTGTAATAGCTCTTTACAAGACTGATGGTAATGTCAAAACTGAATAAATGTCCACCAAACATGGCATATATAAAGATTGGTCACATGACAGAATGTTCTAGAATATGTGTCATCTTAATGGAATTTTACTTGTAAACAAAATCAACCTTGACCTTCAAATTGAGAAAACATATTGATCAAAACAACCTAATTCAAGGACACTAGTTAAACATGTTTTTCCTGATAAACATAAAGATTCAAGCAAATATTAAAGTGAGAAACATTTATAATTTCCTAAAATATTTATAATATTATATAAATTTCATACATAACACCTCCCCTCATAAAGAAAAAGAAAGATTTATATAATAAAGCTTTCTTCTGAATATACATCTTATACTATAATAACCAAAATTACATAAGAACATGTTTTATGATACTGGACTTAATTACATCAAGCAATATTACATTTCTAGGCACGTGAGAGTGCATCTGCAATCACATTGTTTTTTCCCCTGATGTGTTTGATGTTAATGTTATATTCCTGCAATATCAAACTCCATCGCAACAATCTCCGATTTTTATCTTTCATTTTGTTGATGAAAGTAAGGGGATTGTGATCACTGTACACAATAATTGGAGAAAGAGCTGAGGTGACATACACTTCAAAATGCTGTAAAGCCAATATCAAAGCCAAACATTCCTTCTCAATTGTGGAATAATTTTTCTGGTGCTTGTTTAGTTTTTTAGAAAAATAACACACAGAGTGATCCACACCACTTTTGTCTTCCTGAATCAATACTCCACCAACCCCTACATCACTTGCATCAACAGATAATTTAAATGATTGGCTAAAATTTGGTGCAGAAAGAACTGGTGCATTCTTAAGCATGGCCTTTAACTTGTCAAAAGATTCCTGACACTTGTCAGACCAATGAAATTTGGTTTTCTTACTCAATAAACTTGTCAAAGGTTCAGCAATTTTGGAAAAATTGGAACAAAATTTCCGATAATATCCAGCCATACCTAGAAATCGCATCAGTTGCTTTTTACAAATTGGAACTTGAAATTCAGAGATAGCTTTGACCTTAGCTTCAATAGATTTAACTTGACCTTGTCCCACAATATGTCCTAAAAATGTGACACAAGCATGGCAAAACTCACTTTTGCTCAAATTAATTGTCAGATTCGCATCGCTGAGTCGATCGAAGAATTTTCGAATGGTTTCCAAATGATCTTCCCAGGTGTTGTTGTAGATAATGACGTCATCGATATAAGCGTCACAATTATCAAGACCAAATGTTATTATGTTCATCAGACGTTGAAACGTTGCAGGCGAATTTTTCATTCCAAACGGCATGACTTTATATTGATAAAGTCCATCTGGACTTACAAATGCTTAAATTTCTTTTGCCCTTTCCGTCAGTGGAATTTGCCAGAATCCTTTTAAAAGGTCAAACTTGGTGACATATTCCGCATTTCCAATTTTATCAATGCAATCGTCCATTCTTGGGATTGGAAATGAATCAGTTTTGGTGACACTGTTGACTTTTCTATAGTCAGTACACATACGGAATGTATTATCTGGCTTGGGAACAAGAATACATGGTGAACTCCAGTTACTTTTACTTGGTTCTATGAAATCATTCTCCAGTAAATACTGAATTTCTTTCTTCAGATAGTTCTGTTTGAGAGGATTCATCCTATAAGGATGCTGTTTCACAGGCACAGAATCTACAATGTCAACGTCATGATAAATTTTACTTGTTCGTGTTGGAACATCAGGAAACAAGTGCTCATATTCATGTAATAGCTGTTTTAGTTCATTTCTTTCCTGTTGTTGTAGATGTGAAAGTTTCTGGTCTAGATTGTTCAATATTTCTGAATTCCGAAGATTGGTTATACCAGAGTCACTATAGTCTGATCGTATTCCATCGTTGATATCTTCACTGTGTGGGACAGGTACAACTAAATTAACAGAATAATCAGCTGGGCTATCTCTGTCAAAATATTCCTTTAACATATTGATATGACAAAGTTGTTTCTGTTTCCGTCTCCCAGGAGTGTTAATGATATAATTTAAGTCATTTACTTTCTTTTCAACGGTATAAGGACCATAAAATTTAGCCTGAAGAGGATTCTGAGGTATGGGAAAGAGAGCCAGAACTTTGTCACCAGGTTTAAAACTCCTTTCCTGTGAATTTCTGTCATACCTTAATTTCATTTTTGACTGAGTAGTGTGAAGATTAGTTCTTGCTACTTCACAGGCCTTTGACAACTTGTATTTGAAATCAGAGACATAATCAAGAAGATTAATCTTTGAATCTTCATTTGAAAGAAGTTTCTCTTTCAATAATTTCAATGGTCCACGGACAGTATGACCAAAAACTAGTTCAAAGGGACTAAAACCCAACGACTCTTGAACTGATTCCCTAACAGCAAACAACAACAAATGAACACCCTCATCCCAATCCTTTTCTGTATCAAAGCAATAGGATCGAATCATATTCTTCAAAGTTTGATGAAATCTTTCCAAAGCACCTTGACTTTCAGGGTGATAGGCAGAAGATTTAAACTGTTGGATGCCTAATTCATGCATAACTTATTGGAAAATTCCAGACATAAAATTTGACCCTTGATCTGACTGGACAGATTTGGGAAGGCCAACAAGTGTAAAAAACTTCACCAAAGCTTTCACAATAGTTTTAGTTTTTATATTTCTCAGAGGAATTGCCTCTGGAAATCTTGTAGATGTACACATGATGGTCAACAAGTATTGGTTGCCTGACTTGGTTTTAGGTAAAGGACCAACACAGTCTACCATTATTCTACTAAATGGTTCATCAAATGCAGGAATAGGTTGCAGATGAGCCTTAGGTATCTTCTGATTGGGTTTTCCTACCATTTGACAAGTGTGACAAGATCTGCAGTATTTAGAAACATCACTTTTGAGTTTCGGCCAATAAAAATGATTCAAGATCTTGTGATAAGTCTTACGGACTCCTAAATGACCAGCCAAAGGAGTTTCATGGGCTAAATTAAGAATTTCCTGTCGATATGACTTAGGAACAACAATTTGATTGCTCACTGACCACTCGTCACCAGCGGGTACATCAGGTGGTCTCCATTTCCTCATAAGGACCCCATTTTTCACAAAGTAACACACTGGAACTTGTGTGGCTTCAGTTTCACTAATAGCCCTCTGAAACAAACAAGATATCTCGGGATCTTGCTCCTGTTCAACGACAAGGGATTGTCGTTTGTCATCCTGATTAGAACAAAGAGAATGAGTTGCCAAAAGAGGATCACTGTGATCAATACCATTTGATAGATCAATACCTGAGGAAAAAGTGACCTCATCAAAAGACTGACCAATACATGTGTCAGCTAAAGGAATAATATCCTGATCAACATCACTCTCAAGAGCTCTTTTTGCCATAGCTCTAGTAACTGCACAAGCAGGGTACAAATCAAGGATTTCAGTTTCGACAGGATCAACTTTCTGATCCAAACAAGGCTTGTCAGTTACAAGTGGATTAACCACAACCTTATCTCCAGCTAGGTCATTGCCTAGTAATAAATGAACACCCTCTATGGGTAAAGAAGTCACTGCCCCAACAGTCACAGGTCCAGAAACTAAGTCTGATGCCAAATTGACACAATGAAGAGGAACATTTACAAAGCCGCACTCTACTCCCTGAACAAGAACACTTTCACTTAAAGAAGACTCCTCAGACAAAGGCAAAGTACCTGATAATAAAAGACTCTGAGAAGCTCCAGTGTCCCTTAATATTTTAATTGGGATAGGTTTGGCAGAATCACCAATAAGTGATATAGAACCTTCTGACATGAATTGTTCATAAGCATCCAAAATAGAATCAGACTGGGGTTTGTTTGACCCAACAAATGTATTGCTTTCAATACAAGACCGTGACCTTGACCTCGTAGAAATAAGAGCATTTAGAAAAGCTCTGTCTTTACTCTGTTGCATATTTTTCAACTTGGATCAATCAGAAATAACGTGCCCTTTCGTTTTACAATAAGTGCACGTAGGAAGAGATAAGGATTTCTGATCAGTCTTATCAGATGTTTGATTCCTAACAGTTGTGCTGTTGTGAAATTTGGAAGTACTCGAATGAGATTGAAATGGTTTTTTACCAGAAAACTGCTGAGAGGACGACTTATTGCCAAATGAAATTTTGTGAGTCAAGGAATAATCATCAGCCATACGAGCAGCATTTTCCAAAGTTTCCACATTCTGCTCGTCAAGATAGGTTTTAACATCACTATGGATGCACCTCTTGAACTCTTCAATTAATACGAGCTGTCTGAGGTTATCATAAGCTTGATCAACTTTCTTGGCTGAGCACCACCTATCAAATAGTTGTTCTTTATCCCTTGCAAATTCGACATGAGTTTGTCCAGTTTCTTTTCTACAATTCCTAAACCTTTGTCGATATGCCTCAGGTACCAACTCATAAGCTTTCAAGATGTACTCCTTAACCACATCATAATCAGTGCTTTGTTGTACTGACAGTGAAGTGTAGACTTCACGAGCTTTGCCAACAAGTACACTTTGTAATAACAAAGTCCAATGCTCTCTGGGCCATTTCAAGTTTTCAGCTATTTTCTCGAAGTGAAGAAAGTATTTATCTACTTCTTTTTCCTGAAAAGGGGGTACTAACCTAATATATCTAGTAACATCAAAACCTGGACTTGTGTTTAAAGGAGTGGAGTGTGCTCTGCTTGCCAGTTCTAATTCTCTTAATTTAAATTGCATTTCCCTTTCTTCTCTTTCTCTCTCTCTGCATCTCCCTCTCCTGTTTCTCTCTCTCCATCTGCATTTGTATCTGCCTCTCTTCCTTCTGCATTTGGATCTGCCTCTCTTCTTTCTGCATTTGGATCTGCCTCTCTTCTTTCTGCATTTGGATCTGCCTCTCTTCCTTCTGCATTTGTAGCTGCCTCTCTTCTTTCTCTCTCTCCATCTGCCTCTCTTCTTTCTCTCTCTCCATCTGTATCTGCCTCTCTTCTTTCTCTCTCTCTCTCTGAATCTGAAGCTTTGCCAATTCTAAATCCATCTGGTTCTTTAACTCTAATTCCCTTAATTTCCTGTCAGAACCAGACACAGGCTTTCTCTTCAAACTTAAAGCACTATTTTCAAAAATTCCCTTTCCTACTAAATACTGAATTAAAATAATCTTTATCTCCTGTTTTGTCAATGATAATTTTGCCTCAGATAGACTGTATTTTCTGGCAAGCTCGAGCAACTCATCCTTTCTCATGCACTCTAACCCCTCCTGGGTAGGTTTTGAAATGAAATTCTGAACATTAGATGCCATTGTAAATCTTTGTTGGTTTCACACAAAAAAATTTCTCTATTTAAAAATCTTTGCCAAAGACAAAAAAAATTCAGAGACAAAATCAATATGAATTTCAAAGATAAATTTAATATCTCTAATATGCTTTAATGAAATTCAGATCCCGGAAGACGAGCCCCCAATTTCTGTTACGACTCTATGGTCTAAGAAAAATGTAACAGAAAGAAAGTGAAACCAACAAATCAAGTAAAAATCAACAAGCAATTTATTACTAGATAATTAAAATGAAAAATCAAAAAGTCACTTACAGTAATGTGTTTTGAAATCCTAATAATCCAATAAGAATGATTGTTCTAATCACAAGTCCTAAATATAGAATGTTCCGAATTCACGGCTGTGTCCTTGAATGTTATGATGTGTTAATGGTCTCCAAAGTCCTGATGTACTAGAAATCTTCATGTGCTGAAGTCAAAATGAAGTATTCCAAAATCTCTGAATAAGTTCACATAAATTCCAAAATTGTCAATTAAAAATCCAAAATCCAAAAGTTTATGAGCACTGTTATAATCCAATGAATATTTAAAAATAATTCCTCTCTTAGAATTTGGAATGAATTTTCACAACTGTAATAGCTCTTTACAAGACTGATGGTAATGTCAAAACTGAATAAATGTCCACCAAACATGGCATATATAAAGATTGGTCACATGACAGAATGTTCTAGAATATGTGTCATCTTAATGGAATTTTACTTGTAAACAAAATCAACCTTGACCTTCAAATTGAGAAAACATATTGATCAAAACAACCTAATTCAAGGACACTAGTTAAACATGTTTTTCCTGATAAACATAAAGATTCAAGCAAATATTAAAGTGAAGAAACATTTATAATTTCCTAAAATATTTATAATATTATATAAACATCATACATAACACAGATCATACAGCACCTGGAGTCATATAGCAAGTTACACTTATAATCGTGTGGTAAGTTGGATAATAAGGTCAAGGTCATACAGCACCTCGAGTCATATAGCAAGGTACAATTGTAATTGTGCGGTAAAGTTGTGTAATAATGTACAGATCATACAACACCTCTAATCATATAGAAAGGTACAATTCCCATTTTCCAAACTGAAATGCAATGCCCTTGATTTGAGTCTGCAAATCACAGTTATAATGATAAAGTAAAATTGTCCTTCTCGGAATGGATTAAATTATCGACTTACATTGTCCCTCTTGAAACATCTGGAGGTAGTTTTCCCACTTGCCAGAGTACTCGTACAGCTTCAGACCTTTGGTGTGGTTATAGAAAGACACGACCACGTCTTTGGGATTCCTCAGGAATACCACTATCTTGACTTTGTTGTCTATGATAGATTTAGGCAACAGGCGGAATGGAAGATGGGTGTTGATGACTCTTGGAGAAGGAATATTTTCTATGGATTCAAGATGCGCAGCTTCCAACGACAGACAGCCTTTCATCGCTTTGTTTTCTGTCTGGCCCGTCAACAGCATTGTTAGTATCTCCCATATCCAGTGTGTTCCTCAAAACAAAATTCCATTGGTTGCACATGTTCTTTATTTGTACCTCTTAATGTTGTTGTATTATATTGGTTCATTTAAAAGTTTACACAGACAAAATTATTATGTTCTTCATGCAACACGCATGTGGGAGAATCAACATTATTAAGTTCTTCATACAACGCCTCTGGAGGGAGAATCAAATTATTAAGTTCTTCATACAACACGCTTGAGGGAGGATACAATTATTAAGTTCTTCGTACAACGCCTCTTGAGGGAGAATCAAATTATTAAGTTCTTCATACAACACCCTTTAGGGAGGATCAAGTTTGATAACTTCAATCTAACCTTGTTTTCGATCCTATGTCGGCCGGTACGCCCTATTACCGCGTTACTACGTAGAAAACATACTCCACAAAGTTTCACTATACTTACTTTTTCATTTTTATCCTACGGCATCAGTAATCAACATGTGATGCCTTTGTCACGATGAATGATTTTAATTTTCGATCAACGTGACCGCCAAAGTGCTGGGTATTCGGAGGTGATCTCTACAGGGAGGCGCTCCAAATAGGATGTCCTATTACCGCGGCAATTGAGAAGTACAGTGACCGTCAGTAGGACGGTATCAACGTAAAAAAATAAATAAATAATGATCAGGAAATATTATGTAAAAGCAAGACATTTAATAACAAAATTTCCAAATTAATTCATAAATGTAACCAAGATCTTTATATGCCCGAGTTGTAGTAACACCATTAAATAATTATGATTTATATATTCTTATTGTAGTAACACCATTAAATAATTATGATTTATATATTCTTATTGTAGTAACACCATTAAATAATTATGATTTATATATTCTTATTGTAGTAACACCAAAAAATAATTATGATTTATATATTCTTATTGTAGTAACACCATTAAATAATTATGATTTATGATATTCTTGTGTTATATTAGGGCCGGATTAAGACCTTTAGAGGCCCTAAGCACTGAAAAGATTATGACCCCCCCCCCCCCCCCTATGTAATTCAAAAGAAAAACAATACTAAACCGTAATTTTTTTTTTTTTTTTCTTTTTTCTTTTCTGCTTTGCTGGTGCCCTAAGCACGTGCTTAGTCTGCCTATTGGCTAATCCAGCACTGTGTATTACACTGCATATTTATAGTCAACCCCAAACCCCGTAAACTTTAATTGTATGCCCATGTCTAGAAAACATCTTTTATGAATTTGAAGGGATGAGAGGGTTCATTAACTTGCCTTTATACTACTAATCTAAGAACCTACACTGAAACAAACTCACGTGTTTGACAATTCACCCTTAATGGGCCTCCCACATGTTAGATAAGAATTATATATATATATATATATATATATATATATATATATATATATATATATATATATATATATGATGCTACAAAGTCGGTGGTATATGCATTCGTGCGAAGCAGACATACCCGCATGTCGACCCAGTAATTAATTCTCATCTAAATAAGAATCCAGCTGATCTATGTACTTAGATGAGAATGAATTACTGCGTCGACATGCAGGTATGTCTGCTTCGCACGAATGCCTATACCACCGACGTTGTAGCATCATTTTTGGTGATGTGTGCATGGTCGAGATGGTATTGGAGTTGGTGATTACAGGCAAGGCGATGGATGCCGTAACCCGCGGATCCGGGTTCGAATCTCCGTAGAGTACTAATTAAAATTCTCTAACCTGTATGATAATATTATTCATTCGTATTTTAAAATTCTGTTAATGTTATCAAGCATTCTCCTGTAGAATGCAGGGATAGCGTTTTCAGCTCTGTTTGGTGTATATTTGTAATTCTCTCTCTCTCTCTCTCTCTCTCTCTCTCTCTCTCTCTCTCTCTCTCCGATATATATATATATATATATATATATATATATATATATATATATATATATATATATATATATATATATATATATATATATATAGCGGTGAGTAGAGTGTTAGGTCAAAATATGAGTTAGATAATGTTTGCTATCTTGCAGGTAATTTTGATGACGCTAGGTACTAGTGATAAAAGTCATTTTTAGAATTGACAAATTACTTTTCTTAAATGGTAAATAACTTTCTCATAAGTTATCACAATTTGTAGACAATGGGACACAGCTATACTTTGTAATATAAATGAACTTGAATATTCATCTTTCCCTAAGAGTAAGTTATTATATTTGTATCAACTCTACTAATCATCGACCAGAAAAACGTATGTGATGGCCTTACGTCTAATGTCTGTATCACAAGTTTGTTATTCATCCTAAGCTGCTGGGAGCATTGCCATGAAACTTTACACACACATTCATTCCAAGGTCTAGCTGATCCTAGATGAAATTGGTGACCCTCAGAGATTTAATACGGCCACCATGGCAGCTATCTCAAAGATCACGTTATCACTACTACTAATGAACAGATAGGTATCACAAATCAGGTTTCGCCTAAGCCACCAGCTTTGGAAATAATATTAATAAATAAATATTTTATTTATTGAGGATAACACAGTACACGCTATTCCTCCCCGAGGTCCTCACCAATGCTAATATAACAGAGGAAAAATATTACTCCCCCAAAACAAAAAAAACAAAACATTTATAGGGAGGCATGCAAAGAATATTATTATATGTATTTATAACACTGAAAGTAAGTAATAATATATAGTCAATTAAGAAGAATAATCAAAGATCAATTATTTAGCTTAAACTACGAAATATTATTTCTAGTCTTTCTTATATGCACAATATACAAGCAAACCAATACATCATATTTTACTGAACACATACAAGTACCATACTATTTTTGTTAAATTGTATGACTAAACTACATATGACATACAAATTTTACTGAGAGGATGAATAGTTAGAATCTGCATGTGAAGTGGTCACAATTGCATGAGTTATAAAATTATTTAACATCAATACACTGACTGAAGTATATGTTATGTCAGATAAAAGACATCATACATATTGGCTCGTTCAGTCTATGTTTTACAATCGTGATTTTGGATGAGTTAGAGATTATAATTGACACTTGATTCCATTGCATTGCAGCTGAATAAAAGAAAGTTATTCTGCATAATTCTGTTTTGAATTGCACAACTTGAGGATAACATTGGGCACAAGTAAACACTTATGATATTTGACTCTATCAGTAATTTTCATCAATTAATTTGTATTCACCCACCATAAAGCGGAGCGTATTATGATATGATGTTGCAAATCCATCCATCTGTTAGCGATTTTTTTTTTCCGCACAATAATTCGAGCAGTCTACCATCTACCAATAATTTGTGGATGACTTTCAATCGAAGAACCCTATCGATTTCAGGGCCAAAAGCTCAAAGATCTAGGTCATTGTGAGTGAAAAAGCATACAAATTGTTTCTGCAAAGTAATTTGAGTTCTCCACTAGTTACCAAACTTTGTGGATGATTTGCACTAGGTAGTAAGAAAGAAGCCTGTTGATTTTGGGGTCAAATGGCCACTGTGACTGAAGGATGAAAAATGGTTTCTAAACAAAACTTTCAGTTCTCTACATAGAGTGCAATTAAACACAGTGTGCGTGTATAATTTACATTTCACAGTACTCATGTTTAAAAAGAAGATCAGACAGAGTCATCTCCTCTCCGGGAGGGTCAGCCTCAAGTACAAACCTAACTGCTTGTTTGTTGTTTTTTTTCAAATTTGAGGATGCGGTCTAGACTTTCTGTTACGCACCTCTTGTAAAAGGTGTACGATTTGGTTGGTCATCATTATCTAGAGGATGATCGACCTCGGTGTTATTGCACGGATCAAGTAAATAATAAAATAACATATTAAATTTATAGATGGGATAAATAGAGATCTGAGCAGAGATATAGAATAGAATGACACGAGCCCCCGTATGTGAAATATAATAATTTATTCAATTACATAAAACAAAATGAAAATTGTACATGACATTTGAAAGATACACTTCGTTTAGAAATCAATTACCGAATTTCAACAAAAATGTAATTAGCCGATCTGTTTATATCGATAAGACTCAGTTCATCATGGAATCGAGTGAATAATCGAATCAATTGCCCAGCATGCCTGCATAACCTTGTTGTTGCCGGTCCCTCCCAATTCCACGTTGCTTACAGGTCAGGGTTGATGTTCTCCCCTTTGCTTCACTCTCTCTCTCTCTCTCTCTCTCTCACTCTCTCTCTCTCTCTCTCTCTCTCTCTCTCTCTCTCTCTCTCTCTCTCTCTCTCTCTCTCTCTCTCTCTCTCTCTCTCTTATCCAGCCTCTTTTCGGTCATCAAACTTAGTATGGGATGCCTCTTCTCTATCCCATCTAAGTGGATACGTACACGTGTATCGATGGATGGGTGGGTAGGTATAGCTATTTTCTCTTTTAAAATAAACAAATAAGCAACCTAAATATTCTGTCCGATTTCCTTCTGGGGAGTAGAACATTACCCCACTCTCGTTACGTCAGATATCGTCCTATCGGAATTCAAACTGATACCAAAGGCTAATAGGTTCTCTCAGGCCAAACCTGACAGACGATAAACAAACCTAGTTTCAGAAGATTAATATACTTTCTAACGGCTATTTCATGTACGGTAGTCCTGTGTGCAGATGTATGTTAGTCCTGTGTGGACGTGCATGGTAGTCCTTTCTGGACATGTAAGGTAGTCCTGTGTGGGCAATTATGATAGTCCTGTCAGGATATGTATGGTAGTCCTGTGTGGACATGTATATGACTGTCATGTGTGGACATATATGCATTTGACCATATCTCTAAAGTCCCCACCATCAGTATAACTAGGGATTTATAGACTTTATGTAGTCTCAACTAATTTTTGCTTTATATTACAACTTGTAAATTTATTCAATGGTTTGTACATTTTAATGAGGAAATGATGCATATAAATTTGTATAAAGCTTTCTTTCACTTTAAATATTCCAGTCATTGTTAATATGTGTTTGTGCGAAGTTATTGCTTACTCACCTCACATACAGACCCATAGACAGGCTTATTATAAATAATAATTATGGTCAGTTTGTGGCAACTATCTTCAAAGATACAAATTGATACGAGGTTTGGAGTAGCCTTTATATTTAAATCTTTTCTTATAATTTGCATATTGGTCAGGTAATGTGTGTTATCAATAACTTCCTATGGATCTACTTGCAGTTATTAATACAATAAACACCTCTTATTATCCAACTGATATGTATTGTGTAAACACATAGGTGGGACCGTCCTGTGTATCAATACTTTTATGTTCAACAGTGTATAATGTTCTCTCTCCTAGTCACCCACCTCTTATTATCCAACTGATATGTGTTTATGTAAACATATATGTGGGACTGTCCTGTGCATCAATACTTTCAACACTCAACAACTCTCTGGCCCTCCTTACGTTTGGTCCCCATGATATCTGTTCATGTCCTATTTGTATTATTTTTCTGTCCTTTGTTGTATTTGGTAGGACTGGCTGTAGCCCCAGCACTGAGAAGCAAATTAGGTTTTAATAGTTTGGAAGCAGCTGCACTTCACCTAAATGTACATAAACAACAGCTCTACCAACTGTTTAAGAATGATGTGACACTTTCAGCAAGTGTTAAATCTTACTTATTTGTGGACATCTAGCAGCCCTGTCCCAGTATATCGAGTCTGATTAGAGGTCTAGAGATTCCTCCCCTTGCCATTTTCTGACATTTCAAAGGCTTTTATGTCTGTTTCCCCTGTCCCTCCCTAGGAAAAATGATCTTTTGGGTTTTCCCTTTGCGAAAAATAAAAAAAGAAAAGCATTTTGCAAAAAGAATTTTGAATCGGGTTAATATTTGTTCTAATTTTGAAGATTTACTTCGCTGCGTTTGATCACCTCCCTACCTTTATATATATTGTGGTCTAAAGATGTTTTACCAATTTATGGATTTCTAGGTTTATGCTAACCCTTCTCCTTTCCTTTCATCCTTGTATGTATCTATCCCTTGTTTTGATTCCTTCAACAGCAGTCCTCTCCTCCCCTACTAAAGGGCCCATCCTCCCTTCAAGGCTTCCTTCTGAAGTGATAGAGACTGAATTTATAAATTATTAGTGACCTATGTTCTTGAGGTCTGTTATTTATTCCCTTTCTGTTTGAGTGAGTGCTTATGTTGTTTGTATTTATATCTCTGTGTTCTTGTCAGGGGATGGGTTCAAATTAAAAAAAATTTTGCATTTATCTATCTTGAAAAAAGGATGAGCTCGGTGTATATCTTTCTGCATAATCTCTGAATGCTAGGGTCTGGTAGGGATACACGTATTAATATCTATTAGTGCAGTAATTCCACTTTTTGCTGTTGTTGTGAAGGTGGGCCTTCATGCTATTTGTGTATAGATTGCAGGGATTCCTTTACAGACCAGAATAGCTCGCGTGCCTCATAGCAAAGCTCTGTAGAATCTTTATCCCTTACTTATAGGTCGACATAACTATCTTTCCCTATGTGAAAGACTTTTGTGTACCTAGTGCAATGTAAGAATTATGTATCTTAGCAAATAAAACAATTTCCACATACAGCATAAATTCATTTAAAACAGTCATTGACACCATCTTAGTGCTTTATATTTTGTATTTGTTTAGTGTTTTGTGTACCTGGCATTTGAATAAGAAATGTATACCTTAATAGTTATGGAAGACCCCCTCCCCCAAAAGAAAATAATGCCCTTTTTCAAGTTTCATAGACAAGCAAACTATGATTTGATTTAGATCAAATACTATAATGTTTTATAACATTTACAACTAACAGAACTGAGTCGGCCAACTTCAAGGAAGGAACAGTCATTGTAAATGGTAATACATGCATATGTGTTTTATTATATGCCATCCACTAGGCAGAGCATATTATGTTATAATGCTCTCCATTCATCTCTATGTTACCAATTTACGTTCCGCAAAATAACTCTAGTTGTCCGCTATCTACAGTTACTAAACTCTCTGGATGGATTGTACTTGAGGTAACGAAGAAGACTATCCAAATTGGGGTCAAAAATAATAATCTAGGTCACTGTCATTGAAAGAAGATAAATGGTTTCCAAACAGTTGTCCACCAGCTACAGTTACCAAACTTTGCGGATGGCTTCCACTTCAGTAGGGATTAATTCTGTCGATTTTGGAGTACAACGGTCAAAGTCATTGTGACGGAAGGAAGGAAACTGGTTTCCGCACAATAACTTGAGTTGTCCACAAGCTGTAGTTACTAAACTTTGTCGATGGCTTGCATCTTTCGTTGGAATGACGTTTTTCGATTTCGGGATCAAAAGGTCAAAGGTTAAAATCACTGACTGAAAGAAAATACAAGATTTCTGCATGATAACTCCAGTCTTCCATCATCTACTGTTACCCAAAACTGTTGACTGCACGCACTTGGAGTAAGAAAGAAAATTGTCAATTTTTAGGTCGAAAGGTGAAAGCTCAAGGTAATTGACTGAAAAAAAAAAGAAAAAAAAATCTGCACAATGACATTAGTTCTGCATCACATATCTGGACCAAGCATTGTGGCTGGCTTGCACTTGGGGTAAGAAATAAGCCTATCGACTTTCGGATCAAACAGTTAAAGGTCACTGTGACTGACAAAGAATGTTTTCTGTATAACAACTTTAGTTCTAGGCCACATGCCTTGACCAAAGTTTGTGAAGGACTCGCACTTAAGTAGACAAGAGGAGCATTTCATGCAGCACTCGCAATTTGAAATCAGTTTGATGGGTGGATGTTTGGAAATGAGGTTTCTTGAGCAACGGTCCCTACTATAAAATACAGTAATGCACACGCAGCATGCACTACTGACCACATTGCACAAACCAATGTGGTTATTAGTACCAGGTCAGAACTGGCTGTTCTGGAACGAAAACTTGAATTAGGTAACATTCTTAATATGAATATAGAACACAAAGAAAGAAACCTTGAAACAAATGAAGGAATACATCCCAAACTTTTGGGTCATTTACGTATGCCAGTACCTATGACTTGGAGGCCTTTGATGGTTAGCTTACAGAAATTGATTTTTGTTTATAAAACTTGAAGGAAAAAAGTGTTGAAAGGAATCAATTGGGCTATAATAAACGGAAATTAAAAATGTATATTAAGTTTAGGTTCAAATTTATATATAATTGTCAGTAGGAAGTGGTGGAATCTTTTTAATTTTATTTTGGTACATTATTCCATTCTAATACACAAATATTCTTGAAAGAGTTCTTATATGCAGCAATGTCTGTAAAAGTGGCATTTGATGAATATCATCAATCGCATTCACAGTAAAAATTAACAATACAATATTATAATATATATATATATATATATATATATATATATACAACCAATATTTCTCATGCACCATAAAATACTATAACATGAAAACAGTGAGAGCAGCATTTCTATTTTACATTAGAGGAATCAGGACGACACGTGTAGCTGTCCAATTAGAACAGACATTTCTCTTTAACCTATCAGGTTTCCAAAATATAAGAATGTTCATCACCCTCTACTTGTGTAATCTCGGAAAAATATTGCTACATATGAAGATTTGATGCAGTTATTTCTTGTATAATGAACTTATCTCTTATAAAATATGGTTGAGATTTTAGGCATTATTTTTCAATATATAGTACTTCTCATCAGATATCATGAGTCACAGGGGGCTGTTGAAAGTATTTCTAACCTGAAATGTAATAATAATAATAATAATAATAATAATAAACAATTTAAAACTTTCAGAAAGATTTTTTTCCGAGGTTGTAGACGCTAGTGTAAATAAAACTTGAGTTCCTTGCAGATAAAGAAAATCAAGTGAATTCGAGCGTTTAAAACATGTAGCTGCCATATGTTTTCCATTTTAACTACCAAATTTTATTTTACTCATCAGCGACAGAGTGGTTAAGAATGATTTGCATGGATGAGTAGCCAAGCAACTATAGAGAATTTTCTATAAATAGGGATAAATCCTTATGCTTACAGTTTTATTTGACGACCCCCTAATTTTTGGACTGAAAATGCAAGTGACGAAAAGCACACACAAATTCAAAATGTAGCCTTCAAATACAACAATAAACGTACTGGAGGTATTTTTGGGGAATGAAGAGCAACACCGACGACATAAAGTAGAAGAAGAAGAAGTAGAAGCAAAAGAAGAAGAAAGAAAAGAGTGCATGCAATTTTAAAAAATCAGATTGAAAATCTATATTTTGACTAAAGCCTTATTTGTGTCGTACATTTTCCCCTTGAATTTTGTATTATATGCTAAAGATAGGTCCGCTTGTCACATGTTGGCTTTGTTTACATTTCTTGAACAGGAAAACCCACTTTGGGAATTTATACAACGGCAAAGCCAATGTAAATATTGTATTTTGTATTATATGCTAAAGATAGGTCCGCTGATCACATGTTGGCTTTGTTTACATTTCTTGAACAGGAAAACCTGCTTTGGGAATATATACAACGGCAAAGCCAATGTAAACATTTGGTTTTAATCAGGTGAGGTTCTTATACAACGTAAGAATGTACACTGGAAATGTATATTCACTATGGACTTTTTCGTTTCAGTATTATTTCATAATAAACATATATTCTACATCAAAAACATTGAATCTACTATAATAAAATGTGTATCCATTCACCAGTGTCTATTTTTAAATTTTCCTCTCCCTCTGTCTCTCTGCCCCCCCCCCCCTCTCTCTCTCTCTCTCTCTCAGTCTATTGATTTATGTATTTATATGGTAAAGAACAAGCAACCAGTAATGTAGGTGCACAAACTGCATATAAAATGAACAGAAAAAATATTCACTTTTAAATGTTATTATTTTGTTATTTTAAAAAACACGGAGACTCTATAAACTAAACTCCATACCTTGGCCTAACTGGGACATTCCGGTCATATCCCACGTGACTTATTATTCAGTGGCACGAACCATGGATGCTCTTCCGGAAATAAGTACACATACACACGCTCGGAAAAACGGTAATTCTGAACTAATGTACATGAATGCCAACAATTTTTTAACGATGATTAAATGAAGTAGATATAGTTGAACACTTTCTATGGTTATTTAAATAGATTCTAACAATATTATAACGAACGCGTTAAAATTCACGTTAAGGGCACGAAATATGGCGGTTTGAAGATACCGTACAGTCTCGACAGGCTATTACAACTTTGTATCATTGGTATTGTAAACACTGTAGATAAATCACATGAAAAGTGTAAGCATACCATTACGACGACCCAGGTTCTAGTAGGTTACTTGGTGTCAGTTCAAGTTCAAGGGTTTCATCCAGCTCAAATTCTTTTTTTTTTTTTTTTTCTTTCTCTTCATAGATTTCCACGTATGTGTGCCCCTTATGCATGAGAGAGAGAGAGAGAGAGAGAGAGAGAGAGAGAGAGAGAGAGAGAGAGAGAGAGAGAGAGAGAGAGGAAGCAGAGGGGATTTCAATGAAATTGTGTACCATGTATAATTCATTTAGAAAACGGGGATTATTAATATTCTTTCTCGTTGTTTTCTGATGTCGATAATGATTAATAAGTGGAAATTCATCACTGATCTAGAGAGTATAGAAGCAATAACCACTGTTGAAACCATGTTAATATATGCGTGTTCATGCGCCATGGGCGGATCACAATTTGATATACCAACAGTATTTGTATATCAAATTGCTTTATACCAACACTTTAAAAGTCATGTTATTTTTAATGTTTGTGATATATATATATATATATATATATATATATATATATATATATATATATATATATATATATATATATATATATACACACACATACAGATGATTAACCATCACTAGCCACTAGAAAGACAGTGCATGACTGAAACACAGCAATTAGGACTCTTCTTAGGGTCATTTAGTTTGTTTATTGACTGTCTGCTCTGTCAGCAGTCCAATACGTTCCACTATCTCTAGGTTTCGATTCCCTAACGTATTCTTTTCTTTCCCTAACTGACTATTTCACTATATGACTTATTACTACTCCCATAGAGTTATCTTGTTTATTTACTTTTAGACGTTTCTAACATTACGTTTTCCATAGAACCCATAGGGCATATAGTCATATTTAATGTTAAATTCCCGTAGTATTCCACATGGTCATATTTAATGTTCAATACCCATCGATCCCAATTGGGCCTTAGTTAATGTTAATGTCCCGTTATACACCATATCATTCCCCATCACAACTTACGTGTTTGTAATAGTAATCCCAGTGATAAGCAGAACAAGTCGTATTATTTATTTGTCTAAATACAAATCAATTGAAACAAATTTATTTCAAAATTTAATTTAAAAAATGTCAATAGGTTAGATCATTATTATCTTATTAGCAAGGCATTGATAGGGATTCGAGATGCAAATATCAAAATTCGTACCATGTTAGTATAGGGTAGGAAAAGAATTATCGTCATAATTCATAAGTGTATCTTATCAATTTATTGGTGTTATTTTTCATTTAAATAAATTATTCATTTCATATACTGCATATGCTCTTAACAATAATTATATAACTTTCATGATAATAGTCGTGTATAAAAAGTATACATTCTACAACTTAAAGTAATGTTTCAAGATCCAGTTCATAACCTATTTGAAAATTCACGCAAAACTAATAAATTCATGTTCTCCATCAAGTATATAAAATACACTATTCACATAGTTCCGAATAATAGATTTGCTTGCAGTTCTATTCTCAATATATTTGTCACTGAAAATTTGGTTTTCTTTGTTTAATAAAACAATCTCCTCCTATTTAGCATTATACCTCGTGAACTCACTAACGGAACTACCGATAATTTTGCAATTTCTCTAGAAAGAGCGCAACAATTCAGGATTCCCAATTGTGACGTTAATCCAAGTTGTCGTCCAACATGACATTGTTTTTTTTTTTTTTTTTTTTTTTTTTTTAGTTGATTATGAGAAATGGTTACAAGGCTAACTGATGGTGCCGAATGAAACTGATGCTGCCGAATGATACAGTTTCAGTTTGTTGTGTTTTCTAGTTTATTTTTTTTTTTATATCACCCTTGCAGATAGTGAAAGAATGATGGTAAGTTTAATTACGTTTGTGTACGTTTTCTGTATGTGCGCTATTCGTTTTAAAAATAGTCAATATAGTGTTTTCTCGACAATATTCTCAGTGCCGCCATATATGTTGTGACGTCAGTGGTGAAAGAAGCAGTGCGGTCCCAATCCATTACGTCGCCAAATTGTAACGACGATAAAGCTTGATCCAGTTGTTAGTAATGTGCAGTTATGTGTTTATTATGAGTCTGTTCTAATTAGCATTGTGTCAGATAATTATTTCGACATTTAAGGGCTATTGGCTTAACAGGGTGGGTGGGTGGGTGTGGTATAGCTATATATCACTTATAGTACGCAATAAGTGAAAAGTTATAAATTATTAACTTAAAAACTGTCATTTAAATGTGCAGGTACAATCAGTTCTGCAGAAATGAGCTAAAATAGGCAATTTGATCTTGCATTTTGCGCGCAATAGATCACGGCATTGAGATAGTATTGAGCTATCTTCGAATCACCATATTTCGCGCCCTTAAGGTGAATTTTAACGCCTGCATTATAATATTTTGAGAAACTATTAAAATCACCATAGAATGTGTTAAACTATAGCTGCTTAATTTATTCATCGTTGAAAAATGTTTATAAACTCCCTAAATCCTTTGCGAGCTGCCGTTTTTCTGAGCGTGTCAAAATTTGTCTATTTCCCAAAGGTCATCCATGGTTCGTCCCCCTGAAATAAAGGCCACGTCACGTAAGATTGGAATGTGATAATTAGACCAAAGTTTGGAAATCGATTTTTTTTTTCATTAATTGCATTTGTAATATATTTCATTGCTTTTGTACGCATATTGACTGCAATAAAACACATAAAAAATAATACCAAAAATATATATAAAAAATAGGGTGCATTTTTTTATTATTTTTTTTTTCTCAAGCTATTTCTGTATAATTATCGTATTTAAAGATACGCTGAACTTTTACAAGATTTTTTCTTCAGGCTGTCACAACAAAGATTTTTTCCCCCTATATTACAATATAATCCAATAAAGAATTTCATACTGCATACTCTTCCATTGGATATATTTTTTTAAACATGATATAAGAAGTGCATGTTATAGAAACAAAGTTTTTACTTTGCCTTTGTCCTTTGAGAAATCTCTATTGTGGATTTCCTACTAATAAAAAGGTAAAGAAAACCAACATGTGAACAGCAGCGCTGGCTTGAACAGCTAACACTCATGCTAGGGCCACAAACTTGAGGCAAATATGGCATTAGAATAAAAAACATTCTCCCAAGGGTTATTCATGAAAGCCAGACAGGTTTTATCAAATATAGATACATAGGTCAAAATGTTTGGCTGCTTTTGGATGTTATTGAACATGCTGATTTTGAAAAAGACTTTGACAGCTTAGATCATTCTTCATGTACATTACCCTTGAATTTCTCAATCTGGGCCCTAATTTCCTCAACTGGATTCATCTTTTTTATAGTAATACTAGAAGCTGTGTATTAAATATTGTTGCTTTTTTTATCAGAATTTTTCCCATTGGAACATGTGTAAGACAAGGTTGCCCACTATCCCCTTACATGTATTTATATTTTTTTTTATCAATCAAACTTCCATCTAATGCGATCAGAACACAGGCAGACATTAAAGCTTATCATCTTCATGAAAGAGAGTTCAAACAAATGTTGTTTGCGGACGATGCTACAATAATACTTGATGGTTCAGAATTAAGTTTTAATACAGTAGTAAATATCTTTGACGAGTTCAGAAATATTTTTTTGGATTGCATTAAACTACAAAAAAATGTATAGTATTAAGAATAGGCTCTTTACAGAGGAATACACATTTCAACGATTATTCTAGTATACCGTTTAACTGGACTTCGCAGAGTGCCAAAACTTTAGGGATAACTTTCCACACAAACATAAATTCATTACATGAATTGAATCTATATCCAAAGCTAAGCAGAATTCTGTGCATGTCTTGAGAAATGGAAATGGCAAAATTTATCACCGATTGGCAGAATAACAGTAGTGAAAAACATTCTCATACCTAAATTGATATTACCAACGACAGTTCTACCAAATCCCACAGCTGCGAAAATAAAGGAAATAAAATAAAATATTTTTCATTTTATATGGGGCTCGGAAACGGATCGTGTGTCTAGAAAATCTTATCATAAATAGCTATGGTGAGAGTGGCTTAAAAATGCTGGATATAGATATGTTTATTCATGCGCTGAAAGCGAGTTGGGTCTATAGCATTTTCAGTAAGGAGAATGGTAAAATTTTGAAAATATCTGCATTTGAAATAATTAAAAAGATAGGTGACGGTTTTTTCTTTAAGGGAAATTGCCCACCGCATAGAATTCATAATTTGAATATAAGTAGTTTTTATAAACAGATACTAGAAGCGTGGTGCTTTTTCAATTACAAAGAAAATATACCACTGACTCAGGAGCAACCACTCTGGAACAATGACAAAATTATACACAGAATACTAATGTTAATATACTGAGATTGGATAGAAAAAGGAATTAAATACATAGGGGATATATATATTCCTTCATGGAAAATAAATTTCAGTTAAATTTGTAGCCATTACTTAATAAATATATTTAAAAAAATTAAAATATCACACGCTAGTTTCTTCTATTCCAAACGACAGGTTAACCGGTCTTATAAACGAGCCAAAACTTAATGCAAATGAACAGGAACATTTAATAGACAAGCTCATGAAAGGTAACAGAGCATGTAATCTTCTCTATAAATATAAGATGGAGCATAATGAATCAGCAATAGTATCACATGAAGTATGGGAAGACATATTCAAAAACCATAGTTTTAACTGGAAGTTTATACACGAGATACCATTTAAATGTACCCTGGATACAAAACTAAGAACTTTCCAATACATGTTTCTCGTGCAAATTGTAGCAACCAACACATTTTTCTATAAATGTAAAATACGCTGCACATTGATGTGCAATTTCTGTGGAATGAACAAAGAGAATATGCTTCACTTATTTTGGGAATGCATGTATGTACAAGATTTATTTGGAAAGGTTCAGGATTTTTTTCAAAGAAAATAAAATAGATTTAAATAGCAATTTATTTAATGTTTTCTTTGGTGTGCAAAGAAATGACAAGGAACAGGTTAATTTTATATTAATTTCAGCAAAACATTTTATTTATGCATGCAAATTTGCTAAAAAAAACTTCCTTCCATTTAAGTTTTTTGCTTGATTCTATACGATCAATACAACATAGAAAAAATCTTTGGTTTTCATCAAAATAAATTAAACAAGATAGAAAAGAAATGGAAGACCCTAAAAGCTACTTGCAGTCCTGAGAAAAAAATGACTGTTCTTGGAAATTTGTCTTTTTCCCAACATTATGTCAACTTTATTATAGTTTAGATATATGGTATGTCTCCCTTCCTCTCTCTCTTTCCTTCTCTCTCTCTCTTTCTTTCTTTTTCTCTCTCTCTCAATATACAGTACATGTACAAAATAAGTAGAATCCAAGTATAATGCTATACACATTTAAAACCCACTTCTGTACTGAACTTACATAACACTGTTTAGCCATAATGTCAGAATATAGTCAACAGTGACAGAGTTAATGTCAGAGTAAAGTCAACAGTGACTGAGTTAATGTCAGAATATAGTCAACAGTGACAGAGTTAATGTCAGAGTATAGTCAACAGTGACTGAGTTAATGTCATAATATAGTCAACAGTGACTAAGTTAATGTCAGAGTATAGTCAACAGTGACTGAGTTAATGTCAGAATATAGTCAACAGTGACTGAGGTAATGTCAGAATATAGTCAACAGTGACTAAGGTAATGTCAGAATATAGTCAACAGTGACTAAGTTAATGTCAGAGTATAGTCAACAGTGACTGAGTTAATGTCAGAATATAGTCAACAGTGACTGAGGTAATGTCAGAATATAGTCAACAGTGACTGAGGTAATGTCAGAATATAGTCAACAGTGACTAAGTTAATGTCAAGAGTATAGTAAACAGTGACTGAGTTAATGTCAGTATAATCAACAGTGACTCAGTTAATGTCAGAATATAGTCAACAGTGACTGAGTTAATTTCAGAATATAGTATAAAAAAAAGTGACAGAGTTGATCTACATGGACACTAGCTAGAGTAGTGTGCAGAATATATATTTACATTTTTTTCTTTGACTTTGAATGGTTTTAATGTTAGTATTTTTAAGATATTTTACAATAAGACAATATACATTTTAATTTTATTGAAAATATTGTTGATTTCAATTTAATAAATGTTTTGTGTATACATCTGACTCAGAACACTCACCTGTCTTGATCTTGGTGGTATTCACATTTAAAAATGAATATAAATTCCTTTCAAAGTATTTTATCAGCATTTCTTTTGCGGAGAAAAGATAGAGCCCCCCCCCAATATTCTTGTGACTGATACTTTTTCAAAACAGCACATAACACCTATGAAGTTTACAAATTGTCTGAACTTAAATGAGACAACATTGACAGGAGGTCTGACTTAAATGAGACAACATTGACAGGAGGTCTGACTTAAATGAGACAACATTGACAGGAGGTCTGACTTAGATGAGACAACATTGACAGGAAGTTTGACTTAAATGAGACAACATTGACAGGAGGTCTGACTTAAATGAGACAACATTGACAGGAGGTCTGACTTAAATGAGACAACATTGACAGGAGGTCTGACTTAGATGAGACAACATTGACAGGAGGTCTGACTTAGATGAGACAACATTGACAGGAGGTCTGACTTAAATGAGACAACATTGACAGGAGGTCTGACTTAGATGGCTTACTTAAAATAGACAACATTGATAAAAAGTTTGACTTAGATCAGTAGTTTTCAAAGTACGGGTCGCAATCCAGTACTGGGTCGCAGAATGTCATTCAGAATTATGATTTTGTGATAATATTTTCTTCAACTGGTTCGTGAGAAAAAAAGTTTGAAAACCACTGACTTAGATGGCATACTTAAAATAGACAACATTAACAAAAGGTATGACTTTGATGGCTTATGTACCAATAATTTCCTATTTATTCCTTCAGGTACAGTATCTGAATTACTATACAGCTCCGTGGAATTATCGGACATTATTCTAAAACTTGAGATTCCAGACTTGCAAGGATTATTTTGGATTTAATCAGAACTTATCAATTTCAACACAGTGAAGGTTATTTTCATTCGGAATACTTCATCCGGATTACTCGGATTAACATCAGGAAGTGAACTTTAAAACATTTTAGGACTTTTTAGGATATTCTATACTGTAAGTTATTTTAATTCTTTCACTTTGATTATTTGTTGAACTATTTTAATTCTTTTAATATTTTAGGAAATTAAAGTTTTGCATTTTAATCTTGAAAGCTTGTTTGTGTCTTTTATTCTGTTACATTACCCCTAGAGTCGTAACAGGATAAATTGGGGGCTCGTATTACGGGATTAGAAATTAGAATAATTTCGGGATCCGAATTTAAATATTTTGAAATTTAGATTTAATTAAATATTTTCGAAGTTTTAATATTTCAGAGATTTTGATACTTCAGAAAGTTTTCTTTTTGGGATTTGAATTTCATTGTTTGAAATTTTAGTGGTTTTTTTATTTCCAGATTAAGAAATAAAGAGAAACTAACAGGCTTTCATAATGACATCCAGAGTAAAAAGTTTCTTAGCTGATCCTACCCAGGAGAAATTTGAGTCCTTAAAGAAGGACGAATTATTTGAAATTGCTCAACATTATAGTCTTACTGAAGCGAAGGCTTCCATGTTGAAGCAGGATATTAGAAGTACATGTATCATGATTCAATATTTGGTACAATCAGGTATTTTTGAAGAGGGGGTTTCAAGTGTTAAGAAAAAATCTCCGTCTGGTTTGGGAAAGAAATTACAGTTAGCAAAGGACATAGAGATTGAAAATATCAAACTTCAATGGGAACAGATGCAGATGCAGGAAAGAAGGGAAGATAAAGAAAGGGAAATACAAAGGGAGGAAAAGATTAGGGAAAGGGAGAAAAATGAAAAGATTAGGGAAAGGGAGGAAAGGGAAAGACAAGAAAGAAGGGAAGATAAATTAAGAGATAATGAAAGAGAAATTCAGAAGGAATTAAGAGAAAGGGAAGATAAATTAAGAGAGGGAGAAATTCAGAAGGAATTAAGAGATAGGGAGGATAAAGTAAGAGATAATGAGATACAACGGGGAATAGAGAAGGAAGTAAGAGAAAATGAGGAAAGAGAGAGAGACAAAGTTAGAGAATTTCAGAATCAAAATTCTGATAGAGAATTTAGACTAAGGGAATTAGAATTGACCAGCAAAGGGCATTCTCATGACAATCAGGGTTCATACTTTGATTTGACTAAACATTTGAGACAGGTTCCCCCTTTTAGAGAAAAGGAGATAGACAAATATTTTCTCAGTTTTGAGAAAATTGCCGAGAATCTGGAATGGCCAAAAGAGAAGTGGACCTCATTATTGCAGAGTGTGTTAACTGGCAAAGCTAGTGATGTTTATACTGCACTCTCATCTGAACAATCTGCTGATTATGAAGTGGTCAAAGAATACATTTTAAGAGCTTATGAGTTGGTACCTGAAACTCATCGTCAAAACTTTAGAGAATGTAAAAAGGAAACAAATCAAACTCATGTAGAATTTGCTTGGGAAAAGAAACGTTTGTTTACAAGATGGTGTACATCTAAGAAGGTTGAAGGCAATTATGATAATCTTGAACAACTGGTATTGATTGAAGATTTCAAGAATTGTGTCAGTGATAATATTAAGATGTATCTTAATGAGAAAGGAGTTGAGACTTTAGAAAAGGCAGCCATCACAGCTGATGAATATTCTTCAATACACAAGGTTCCATTGATAACTAAAACTTTTCCTCAACAATCTTATGTTAAGAAATTATTTCAAACTCGTTCGGGTAATTTCAGACCTCAGGGTGATGTGATTGTAAAGAATCAAAATTCTGATAGGGAATATAAGAAAACCTTATCTCTGCCCACGTGTTCATATTGTAAGATGAAGGGACACGTTATTTCTGATTGCTTAAAGTTGCAATTTAGGCCTCAGAATTATAATAGAGCAATTCCAAATGCTCTAGTTATTAAGAAGTCAAGGTCAGGGTCATTTATCAATGATGATGATATTTGTTTGGAGGCTAGCTTACCTCAGTCTGATTTTATAATGAAGGATTACGAACCATTCATGTCGAAGGGTTCTGTGTCACTTGTTGGTGATTTGGATAAGGCTACTCCTATTAAGATATTAAGAGATACAGGAGCTTCTCAGAGTCTATTGTTAGATAGTACTTTGCCGTTTTCTAAGAAGTCTTCTACTAGTGAAAGTATATTAATACAGGGGGTAGATTGTGGATATGTTAATGTCCCTCTTCATTGTGTTAATTTCTCATCAGACTTAGTTTCGGGACCTGTGACCATAGGAGCAGTGGCTTCTTTGCCTATTAAGGGCATTCATTTATTACTAGGTAATGACCTAGCGAAAGATAAGGTCGTGGTTAATCCACTTGTAACTAACAAGCTTAGTATGGATCAAAGAGTTGATCATATTGAAGTAGAAATCCCTGGTTTAAATCCAGCTTGTGAAGTTACTAGAGCTATGGCAAAGTATGCTCTTGAGAATATTGTTGTTGAACAGGATGTATTTCCTTTAGCGGACACCTTTGTGGGTCAGGCTTTTCATGAGGTCACTTCTGCTCCTCAATCTAGTATTGATAGTGATACTCTTTCAACTACTATGTCTCATAAAAATAGTCAGGGTGTAATAAGACAAGCACTAGATGTCTTACAACAGGGAGATTCGGATATCTCCTGTTTGTTTCAGGGGGCTATGACTGAAACTGAAGCCACGCAAGAAGGTACTTGTTACTTCTTGACGAGTGAAGTCCTTGAACGGAAACAGAGATTGCTTAGAGTAATTGCTGGTGACGAGTGGTCAGTTGGTAAAATAGTAGTTCCTAGATACTATCGTCAGGAATTACTTAGTGTAGTCCATGAAACGTCGTTGTCTGGTCGTTTAGGAATAAATGAGACGATGTTAGGCAACCAATACTTGTCGGCGAAGTGTGCGTCTACAAGTTTTTTAAAAGCTATTCCTTTGTGGAATATTAAAACTTAGACCATAGTGAGAGTTTTGGTCGGGTTCTTCACACCGTTTGGTCTTCTGAAGCTGATACTACATCAGACTTTAGAACAAATTATTGTAACATATTGTTATGAGATGGTATATAATTGGGAATTGTTGTGGAACAGGAAGGGAGTAGGTTGAAGTTCTCCAATTATTGTTGTTTGCTGCGAGGGGTCAGTATAGGAGGTTTTTTTTGTTGTTAGATAATAGAGTATTAGTTTTGCTACCTATACCCCAAAAATCCTCTTCAGGTTAAGTATTTTGGTCCTTATACTACTGACAAAAGGTTAGGGAATTTAAATTATTATTAATACTTCTGGGAGGAGAAAGCAGAAACAACTTTGTCAAAATGTTAGAATGTTAGAACAATATGTAGATAGAAATAGCCATATAAATTATCGATTACTTTAGTAGTACTTGTCTCACACATTGAAGATTTGAATGAAGATGAGAAATCCGATAGGATGATTTGAAGTCACTACTCTTCGCACATACTGCCGCCTGAGATTTACGAACTGAAATAGTTGATAGAAGAAAATGGATATTTATTTACAGACATTCTATACGAACCAATAAAATTTTCCAGATGTCACCTCTCAAACAAGACTCGGAATTTATTGGAAAATGACTTGAACCAAATAAAAGTAACTGGAGTTTACCATGTTTCAGTGCAGAAACAAAATAACACTTTCCGTACCTGTATAGAGTATAGAAAGTAAATAGAGTCACCGGGACATATTCATTTCCAGTTTCTAGACAGGATTGGAAATGACTAATACGTCGCAAGATATTGACCTATTGAAAAGGTTTTACCAAATTTCACTTACGGAGAGAAAGAAAAATTTGCATTCACGACTCCAGCTTTTTACCAATACAAAGTCGTACCATTTGGGATGAAGGTTCCCCAAGTTTCCAACGTCTGATGAATATAATAACATCCAAATAGAAATTGCGATGCATACATCGATGATGTCATCATCTGCAACGACATGTGGCAAGATCTAATAGAACCATTCTTCAAGAGATTCAGCGAAGCGAACCTGATCAATCAATATTAAAGTGACTTTTATCGTGCCTGTGTTACCTTTTCAAGGCATGATTGTGAGACATGGACAAATAAAATCAATAGAAGCTAAGGTTACGGCTATTTCTTAGTAAAATTTAATCGATGATGTATTTTCACGTGTATAATACCATCGTTACACTGTTTTGTATACATGACTGTATCATGTATTCATTTATTTTTTTTTTATTTAATTACTTGTATGTTGGAAGTACATATTAAAAAATAAGTTTTTATTGCATAAATCCTTATTTTTTCCGTTGATGGGGGAGGGTGTTACAGAATCATACCTTTTTATAATGATTTAATTTACTAATTTATGATCTCTGTTTTTATTCTGAATAGCGGTTAGCATATATGTATACATACGACTACTGCTCGATCAATAAGTGGTCACATGATCAATTGCGCGGAAAATGAAGTCGACCTAGCTTTGTACTTTTGAAATCAACATTGAAAGGTCACATTCCATACTACAATAACATTATGTTTACTCTTTAAGATTTTTTAGTACGCTAGACCTTGGGGTAAATGACGCGTAACCTAGTTCCCGATTGGTTCTTAGAGGGTTGTGTTATTTTGTAATACCATATTATTAAAGACGGAGAAAGGGTATTCCCTTTTTAAATCTGCGCACTTGTTATGTATATATAGCAACTCATCCAGTGATAAAGGATTCTTTACAGTTACTTGAACGAAGAGAGGTCGTATTGAGATTTATTTCAGTTCAGTGTGGAATATATTTATTTAATTATATATTTTATTGAATTACTATACAGCTCCGTGGAATTATCGGACATTATTCTAAAACTTGAGATTCCAGACTTGCAAGGATTATTTTGGATTTAATCAGAACTTATCAATTTCAACACAGTGAAGGTTATTTTCATTCGGAATACTTCATCCGGATTACTAGGATTAACATCAGGAAGTGAACTTAAAAACATTTTAGGACTTTTTAGGATATTCTATACTGTAAGTTATTTTAATTCTTTCACTTTGATTATTTGTTGAACTATTTTAATTCTTTTAATATTTTAGGAAATTAAAGTTTTGCATTTTAATCTTGAAAGCTTGTTTGTGTCTTTTATTCTGTTACATTACCCCTAGAGTCGTAACAACATGCAATATCTACTAGCAGAGTTGAGCAGAATTTGCCATACCATGCAACTAATGTTTAATCCTTGTTTCTAAAAATAAATAAATATTTGAGGAATTCATTGTAGCTTTTTAATGCTGCTTGGAATTAAAATTGTGAGTAAATGTTTTTGAAATATCAAAAATCCATATTTTTGAGAAATTCATGGTTCTTGGTCATATCTTTTTGCTGAATAGATTTAAGCAATGAACACATCAGTAAGGTACATAGCCTTAATCCAAAGTTCGAAGTTTGCTCTAGTCTTCCTCTGTTTTGGTGAAGTTTTGAAAAAAATTACCTGAACTGGTTCAATGAATGGTATATTCCTATCCATATTATCAAAACTTTTTCAACTGTAATATTCACATTTTGAAATGACCTCTCATCGCAACCATGGGATAAAAAGCACGTTTACAAATGGCGGACACGGTGTTGCATCGAACGTAGGAGTGTACATTGAACTGTGCAGCTGCTTTAATACTGTGATTAAACAACAGATTTGCTTTTCTAGATACATTCTCTTAGCTGTATAAGTGATAGTTATGGGTATAAAGACTTTATTTTAGTAGTACTGGGTATCTTAATCGAATTTGTCAATAAAGGCGTCAAAATGTGTCATTGCGTAGTAAAGGGTTAATAAATCCAGTTTACAATTCTCTTATTATTGTGTTAACACCTTTTTTACTCTCTGAGCTACATGTATATACACCTTGAGGCTGATTTACAGACTACCGGTACATTTAAAAGGGTAATAGGGCGCCAGTTTTGTAAAAACTGCCTTGATTTATCTCCTTTCAGTAAACAAAGAATAATACCTGTTTCTTCCACTGTAAATAAAATTAAGATCACCCAAATTAGGGCCATACAAGTAAACAAGTGTTATTCTGTTGTTTTCTATATTCAAGTTAAATTGGCTGGAAATTATCACCCATCTCTTTTCTTTCTCTATGTAATTTTAAATTGTTATTAAACATCATGCTTTCCCCTCTTGACTCATTAGTTAAAAATACATCTATATCCCCATTGTGTCTCAACATATTTCTCTTCCTTTGATGTAAAGTATCTTGTAAACAGACAATACTGTATTTTTTACCTTTAAAAAAATTAAAGATATCCTTTCTCTTAGTCGGCATTCCCAATCTCTGAAAGTTTGCATATGCTAGTTTAATTGTATTATCCATTATTAAAATGTATGAGAAATTTACCATGTTTATTATGGTTTGGACATTACAATTGAGAAGAGGTTATTCTCTGAACTGGCTGCTACATATCGATATATTGATATATTAAGGGCCAATACTCTCCCTAAAATGATATCAAAAATACTTTGGTTTTCATTACAATACGGCAAGAAGAACAGAGAGTATGTAGGACAGAGATGTAAGGCAGTGTAGTAAGAAAATAAAAGAAAAGAAAAGAAAAACAAACACAGGAGTTCTTGAAAAATAATATAAATAAACCAAAGTGTAATACAGCTAATTAAAAAAACATCTTCCTTTCACACAATTCATATTTAGTAAAATGTGAATTATGGTTAATAAACTTTAGATATATAAATTTTTTTACAAAGTAGCAATCAGTAAATAGTAACAATACTTGATAATTAGCACTGAAGCTGACATTTTTAGTCAAATAAGTCTCAGAGAAATCTGTTTTGATAAGATTTTAAACTTATTTAATTAAATACAGTTTACCAGCCTATTTAAATGTAGATTTGTAGAAAAGCAAAAAAAGAAATAAAAGTAAAAATACAAAGTATATTAAAAGTACCTCATTAGCAACATTTTTTAGAACTTTAAAAAAAAAAAATGTAACAATTTAACATTGGTGAAAGAAGTGAAAAAAATAACATAATTAACAAGTATGAAAGCAGAATGATACTTTTAGCAAATAATGGAGGAAAAGAAAATGTTATCAGCTTTATATATACACATGTACATACATGGAAGTGTGATTCACTAATCATGTGTAATAGTAAACAATATATTTATGTGAATTTAAATTAGTATGCACAGTAGTCTATTTTGTCTTCCATCTTCATCAACAACAGCGACAGAGTTATGTACTAATGTTACGGAATTATATATATTTTTCCTTTTTAATACTGGTATAGTTTATTAGTTTATGATCTCTGTTCTTAGTCTAAACAGCTGTCGTCTTGTGAGTATACATATGGTAGGCTCGATCAATATTTCGAGACCTTGGTCATATCACGTGGGTTTAGAGCGTGGGAAGAAGGTGAACTTCTGACCGAGATTCTATGAATCAATAAAATATTTACTGTTTAAAAGACTGGTACTCCAGCACTTTAGCGGAATCACGCATAACCTAATTAATGATTGGTTCGGAGAGGGTTGCAATATTTCAAAATACCCAGTTGTTTATTTAAGATGTAATGGGTTTTTATTTTGTTTATGCGCATTAAGGCTATATATATATATAGGGATTAATAGCCGCATTCTGGCATTCTTCAATGTTACATAGAGATTGAGAGGTCATTTTGAGTGTGGGATATTATTTTTTGGATATTTATTCATTAATACAGTACATTTAGGATTCAGTACTGTGTCTTCAACCTGAATTATTATACAGCTCCGTGGAATTATCGGAAACATTTCTAGAACTTGTGAGATTCCAGATTCACAAGGATTACTTGGATATAACTAATTCTTATTAACACATTAGTACAATGCAGGTTATTTCATTCGGAATACTACATTTGGAATATTTGGATTAACTTCAGGAACAGTGAACTTTAAAACAATTTAGGACTTTTAAGGATATTCTATAATGTAAGTTATTTTTAATTCTTTCACTTCAATTGTTTGTTTAAATAGTTTTATATTTTAGGGAATTAAAGATTTGTATATTTAATCTTGAAAGCTTGTTTGAGTCTTTTCTTTTGTTACATTAACCCTAGTCGTAACACTAATAATTACAATAGGTGGATCAGTCAGACTTCTATATGTATATATTCCTGCATGCAACTTATATAAATACTTGTTAGTTATACATTTATGAACAGATACCAAGTGCCAATTTTTAATCATTATCAGATCTTTAACCTCTGTGTAATGTGCATTTCAGCTGGGGGGGGGGGGGGGAGGAGAGATAATGATAGAGAGAGAGTATACTGATATCTCTTCACACATCAACATTTTATCACTTGCAGAAAAAACGTGAAAAGTCAATTTCAGCATTTGGATGCATCCGAGAGAGAGAAAGAGGGTACACTTGTGGAGGGATTAGTTTATACATCATTTCATTTTTAGCATATCAGAGAAAAAAAACATTGGTAAAAAGAAAATGTATTCTCCCAGATTTTACTGCATCAGTGCCAGAGAGAGAGAGAGAAGGAGGGTGTGGGGCAGTGGGTAGGTGTAACATTGCATAAGCTAATATTGCATAAGCTAATATGTGTAACATTGCATAAGCTAATATTGTATCATTGTCAATGTTGCATATTATTGTCCACTCCTAAACTGTCTACTGTGAATAATTATATAATAATTTCAAAGTTATTCTTATTCATAGAGATGTAGTGTTATGGATAGTGCCCTTAGAGAACATGACATTCACTGCACTAAAGGGATTTATAAGTATGTCCTAATGTGTACATAGCAGGGTATCCAACCTTTTTGTGCCTACGGACACATTTGTGAGTTTATGAGAGAGTGGCAGGCACCAACCAATTAACTTCTGACCCATTTTATTATTATTATTATTCATTATAACCTCTTCCACGGGCACACAAAAAACCTTGGCGGGTGCCATGGCGCCCGTGGGCATTACGTTGGGGACCCCTGGTATATAGGCTTCTATAGTTCACTACAATAACTTAAGTTAAAACACCATAGTCAATGTCACTTGATGCAATGTTCATCAATCTTCAGGTAGATATCATTGGCTACATCAAACAGGATTCTGTCTTTGCCCGAGCATTCCTTTGTTTTGGCGTATATTCGTCCATTGAATAACCAAGCTACCGGTACATCCACTTTTTCATGCTCCTATGCTTTGTCAACAAGTTAATGTTGCCCTCTGTTAAATCTTTAGTGATCTTTGATTTGTTATTCCAGTCCTTCATCTTCTTTTTATTTTTCATCACTGCATCCCTTGTTACTCGTTTTCTTTTAAATTTTAGGATGATGAGAATGGGGTCATTCTTTGTTTTATCCCTTCTTGGGACTCTGTGTGCAGAGATATACAAAGTTAATGGATGCTCTTCATTACTGATATATGTTCCAACATATATTCTAATTTTCAAAATTCTTATGATCTTTCTCTAATCCTTTTCTTGCATACACTAAAAGCTGTCTTACCAGACACCTCAATATAAAGGACAACTGTTTATACAAGGCATTTAGAATTCCATTTTCATAATTTTGTTATAATTAACCCACATAGTAAGGGCAAAATACCTTGATAGTAAGGACACTGTCCATAAAGATGGATATATATATAATGGCTCTATTAGTGTCCTTTATAACAGGTTTCTGTATCTTCTATAGACTTCATCTCCACATCATCATCAGAGTTGATAGAAAATATTTCCTTCCACAGATATGGTTTTGTAACCTTCATGTAATCAGACAGAGACCCCATGCAGACTCCCTGTTCTACACAATAGTTGCGAGGGGTTCCATCCTTCTTCTCCTTGGGAATCTTTGGATCGTAATACCAATCCGGAAACCCACGCAGCAGCATTGTGACAATTTTGGCATGGACTGTATGGTTCTCATAGTAAATACAGATCCCAGGTGATCCAGATGCCCCTTTCTCAAATGTGCAATGCAACAGCATTCTTTGAGGGTTATTGATGCCCTTAAAGCCTTCCTGACCAACATATTGTAAACTCCATTTCTCTGCAGCAGGTATGTCTCCATATTTCAGCTGAAAAGGGTGGAACTTATCTGTTTTCTTAATGTCAGCTCTCGAGTGGCCAATGAAGTACAGTTGACTACATGGATTCAACAATTTTGCAAAAGAAGTCAAGGGTGGTGGATACTCCACACGTGTTTTGGATTTAAGCTGTAGTATTACTGTGTCCATTTCTTCATGTTCAAAAACTATTTCACTCTCAAAATAAAACTTGAGACTGTCATCAGCAGGTAAACCATTGACTTCATAGGAAAAATCGATGAATGCATCACTCAGATGACTAATGCTCTGTGCTCTCAGCTCATGAAATTGGCCTGGAAATAAATTTAGTTTAAGTCAGTAAACATCACAGTACATACATTCATGAGGCATTTTTCCACAGATACAACCAATATTAGCATGGACCTCCATTACATCAAAATCATCAATCAGAATGTTTCAAATTTCAAACAAAAGCAGTCAAGAAAGAAAAAGACAGCCATTAATCTGGGGTTGTTTCACATATACTGAAGGCAAGTCGCACACACACGCACACAGTAGCAATGCAAGATTCACATCAAGGACTATCTAAGCTTATGGAAACATACTTGATAGATTTGGACATTTGATTTTATTTCATACAAGGGATTTTGTAGCAGAGCAAAGAACTTTGCACTCAGGAAATGCTATAACATGTATGCCAAATCCTAAGTTCAATTTGTCCTCAACCGACAAAATTAAACAGCACAAAAAAATAAATATAGCAGATGTATCTAAAGCATAGTCAGAGACTAAAAAAAAAATATTTGGCCATTCAGTATACGTACTTTTAATGCACGCATTCTGCAAAATAGGTTGCTTTGATTGCGAGTCATGATAAGATAAGATAAGATAAGATTTATTTAAAGTCAGCATGATTTAAAACAACAGTTCAACATAAGCTCTAATGAGCTTTTTACCGACGTGACATAATAAAATAATAATTACATTAAAACAAAGATTTGCAAGACATACAAACATAGTACATAGATACAATTGGACAAAAAACAAATAGTGCATAACTTAAAATATAGACAAGCGGAGCATTTTAAAATCTTAGTAATTAAAAGTGAATTCAGTATTTAGGTCATATAAAATTTTTATAAAAAAAAAACTACTACAAAATTACAGGTTAACAATCAAAATTTATATTAAATGCAAGAGGCAAAAGCACCAATTTTGAACTAAAAGCAGGCCGAGATGCAGATTGTGCATTACTTAAAATAAAGGACCTCACAGTTGGCACCTGATAGTACATAAGATAAGGAGACATCAAACAAAATGGTAACACAAATATTAGTTGTTGTCATCATGGCAGGAGGTGGGGGGGGGGGGGCTTATTTGCAGATATTACATTTACAGTCTTTACCATTCCAGGATAATATTAATGATCTAAAGGAATTAAAATTTGACTGTTCTCTAAAGTGATTAGGTAGTTCATTCCAAAAACAGCAGCTGCATATCTAAAAGATTTTTTGTCATATGTTGAGGTTTTAATTCTTGGGACATCTAAAATATTTCAATATATAAAATTGTATTTATTTTGTTTAAGACATATCAAATCATCCAAACATTTTGGAGCTAATTTGTTCAGAATTTTTAAAGTTTCTAGAGCCATAGCCCTACGTCTGTGCACCTTCAGGGCTGGCATTTTTGCCTTAAGTAATGGCTTATGATAGCTGTATGTGTAATCATCAGACACAAATCTCAGAGCATGCTCTTGTATTTTTTCGAGTTTAGTAGTGTTCATGTCACTGCAAAAGTGCCAGGTGAAGGGACAGAAGTTAAAATTGGAGAGGATAAAAGTATGTAGGATTGTCAGTTTGTTGAATCTAGTTAACTTCTGACCAATATGTTTCAAGACAGATAGTGGCCTTGAAGCTTTCCTACAGAGATTTTGTTTACATGCAAGTCGAATTGCAGTTGATAGTCAATGTCAATTCCTAGCAGTTTAACAATTTCTTCACAATTTATGACAGGACTGCTTATGTTTAGTACAGGCTTCATACTTGAATGTCTTTTTACCCACAGCTAGTGCTGGAAACTTTTCATGGTTGGCTTGCATTTTGTTCACAGTGAACCAGTCAATCAGAATGTTGGATTCTGTTTCAAGTGTGTCAATCAGAGTGTCAAAGTCAGGTGAGGAAAAGGACAAAGTGTTGTCATCAGCATAGTTATAAAAAGAGCCATATTTAATAAAATAAAATATATAATTCATAAAAACATTAAAGAGTAAAGGTCCAAGTATTGACCCCTGAGGAACCCCTTTTTGAATTTCAGTCCAGCTACTCAAGACACCCTGCATCTTAATTTGCTGCTTACGATTTGACAGATAGCTCAGTAAGAGTCCAACTGAGCCATCTGACAACCCATGCCCTAAGCTTGCATAAGAGAATATCATGAATGAGACAGTCAAAAGCCTTGGACAAATCCATCAGAACTGCAGCTACATACATGTATTTGTTTTCGTCAAGTGCTTTCTTCCAGTCTTCAAGTAAACATAAAAGAGTGGTCTGGCATCCATGACCTTTACGAAAAGCACCGAAATATTTGTGAAAAATGTTCTCAAAAAAAGATGCTAACTGGGTTTCAATCGATGTTTCAAATAGTTTGGATATGATAGGTAAAATGCTGACAGGTCTATAATTACTTTTTTCAAGAAGATTGTTCTTTTTGAAAATTGTAACTACTTGTGCTGCCTTTAGATGATCAGGAAAAATATTTGACTGTAAAGTTTTGTTAATTAGATCTGTAATATGGCCAACAAGGATTGGTGCCCCAGCTTTTAACAGTTTAACAGGAATTTGATCCACCCCACTTGCTTTTTTCGAATTTAAACTTCTTATCATTTTATACACTTCTTCATACGATGCACTAACATCACTGTAAAAGAATGTCAAACTTTTAGCTCATGGAATCTTAAAACTGATGCAGCCATTGCTGTCACTGCCAGAAAATAGACACATTATTTCTTGTCCACCATAGAGAGTTATCTAACATTTCCTCTATTTCGATTAATAGAATCCATTATATGCACTGCTGTGGGTTATGGAAATTCCACCCGAGTGGTCAGAATCAGTGGGCAGAAACAAGGCTTGGCAGGAATAGTTGGGTTTACAAGATTATATCATACACTGCACTTAGCTGCAAGACAAAAAGGACAATAACTCTAACAAAACTTGTGGGAAGTCAGTAATTGGTAACAACCACATCTTCAAATGATGACCATGACATGTACAGAGTTTCATGGCAATCCATTAAAAACTGAGACGAGTTGTGTTCACACTACAACAGATTCCTAGTAAAACAAGAGTCTCTCGAATGGACTGATGCTCTACTGAGTGAAAAGAATTTCCAGGAATTCAAGATAAGACCATTTCTTTCCTTTAACTTGAAACCATCTCAGATATTCTTTAGCAATAACAAAATGTTCAAATTAGCTGCTGTATTGAGCGTATTGGATGTCAGTTTGGCACCATTTTCATTTAGGACAAAGTAGACATCATTAGAAGTGTTTTGTAGGAAACCCCATGTCATAATGATCATCCATTTAGGGGGAGTAGTGACAATAAGATTTTTAAGACAGTTATCGTGGCAGCCATACTGGATGTACGACTGGCACCATTTTCATTTGGAACCAACAAGGTATCATAAGACTGGTGAAAACCCTACTCTGATATAGCCATCCATTTGGGAGGAGTAGAGATAACAATATTTTCATGAGATGACTTTCCATTTAGGAGTACCAAAAACAAGATTTTCAAGATGGCTGCTGTGGTGGTCATATTGGACATCAGATCAGCAACATTTTCATTTAAGATCAACTAGACATCACAAGAAGTCGTTCAGTGAAAACCTCGTGTTGAAACAGCCCGTCATTCAGGAGGAATAGTGATAACAAGATTTTCCAGATGGCCACTGTGTGGCAGCCATATTTGTGTGGCACCATTGTCATTTAAGACCAACTGGACATCATAAGAAGTCTTCTGGTGAAAACCCCATGTCAGTATGACTTTCAGTGATAACAAGATTTTAAGATGGCTGCCATGGTGGCCATATTGGACGACATATCAGCACCATTTTTTTTAGGACCAGCTAGATATCATAAGAAGTCTTTTAGTGAAAACCCTACATTGATATGACCATCCATGTAGGAGGAATAGCAATAAAAAGATTTTCAAGATGGCCACTGTGATGGCCACACTGGACCTCACATTGGCACCATTTTCATTTAAGACCAACTAGACATCATATGAAGTCTTCTAGTGAAAACCCCATGTTGATATGATCATTCATTCAGAAGAAGTAGCAATAAAAAGATTTTCAAGATGGCTACTAGGGCTGCCATATTGGACATCAGATTAGTACCATTCTCATTCAGCACCATAAACATCATAAGAAGTCTTCTGGTGAAAACCTTATGTTGATATGACCATCCGTGGAGAAGGATCAGCATCATTTTCATTTAAGACCAACTAGATGTAATAAGAAGTCTTTCAGTGAAAACCTATGTTGATATGACCATGTAAAGGAATTCCAATAATATTTTCAATGGCAATCCTCCAAATAGTTTAGGAGGAGTAGTGATAACAAACTTGTGCTAACGAACAGATTGACAACAGACCATACCATAAGCTCTTCTGGCCTATGACCAGTAGAACTAAAAATCATAGGAGCAGAGATTTGTCAATATCTTATCTTTTGCATTTGATTTTCCTTACCTGCCTACACATACAGAAAATATTCTGTCTGTCTTACTATCTGCTTAATGCAGCTCAACATCAAACTATACCAACCTGCATTCAGAATATCATCTTTAACATGTTTTGCTGTCATGATATAATCAGGTCCAACTCGAAATCCTGTACCACTTGGCCCAAAGGGAGATTTAATAATGCCAACAGAACTGGCAAGATATACAAGCAACTTTTGGTTGCATACAGCATCTGTTTCATCAAACTGTGCTCTCATGTTTCCTGAGGAGTGGCCAGGAAGATGGCGCCAGAGAGGTGTGACATCTTGACTAGAGTTTGATGCCAGGGTTCTTACACATTTGTCGCAAGAAGGTGTTGGATCCTCCGATCCTGAAACAGAAAACGTCTGTACAGAGGTCCCTCACTATAACCCCACCCCCACCCCACCCAAGTACAGTGTGGCCCTCACATAACATTGGTATGATCATGTATCAAAGTCATTTGGTTTAATTCAATTCCATCACTGCGAGTCGAAGTCTATTACTCAAGTGATCTTAGTTGTTGACTGATTAGAACCAATCGTATTTTGATTTCAAAATTAATATACTGCATTATTGTTTGGGGGTTTTTTTGTCCCAGATAAATCTTTGTAACAACCATTAACTTTTAATTCCCTGCAACTGTATGTGTTTGTGTTTGTGTGTGGATATTGTTTTGAAATCTGACTTTTTTTACCTCCTATTTTAGTCTGGAGGATGGGAAACACTGGATGAACTGATGTGGGCTATACATGTTTTCCTAATAGTAATAATTTTCATGCATATTAATTCACTTTTTCATGCTCTGCAGTTGTGTGTGTGTATGTTTGTATATGTGTGTGTGTGTGTATATATATATATATATATATATATATATATATATATATATATATATATATATATATATATATATATATCAACACTTTCAAAAATATGAGTTTGTTAGTTCCATTGCTTATCACCATGTCCCTATATGTAAGATCAAAATTGTAAAAGTGTTGCATAATCTACAGTGTACACCCATTGTACTATGAACTTTCTAGCTTTAATGATGTAGGAGAGTAGAATGACATTACACAGAAACATCTTTATGGAATGTACTTGTATAATAATATCCCAGGACTTCTTCAAAATCCTAGGGACAAGTATATTAAAACAAGACAAACATATATATTTTTGAAACCTATGCCTTGCATGCCACACAAAACATCCATTAACTTTAATTCCCTGGAACTGTGCGTTTTGTGTTTGTGTGTGGATCTTGTTTTGAAATCTATGCCACAAAAACAAGAGGCCTAAATGAGCCAGAGATCACTTACTAGATATGCCTCAAGCCATGCAAGTGGAACCGTCTAAAGAGAGAAGAACACCCCACCCTCCATAGATACCCTATCTTTTCTTTCAGAGTTGAACCCTTGTATTTGCAGAGCAAAAGCATTGGTATCTTCTGAGAGAAAGGTTTCATATAGACCCAGAATATTGACTGATCTAGTATGCTGTACCATTAATTTAATCTCGTTCAGTTTAGGGAGGATATGTTGGATATTTATGTTGGCTATTTGCAGACCCCTTTTAATCAGGCCAAACATAGGACAGTTTTGATCATAGGATTGATTTTCAGACATGGTACTATGAAATGTATTGTTGTTAGACTTAACAGATTGCTTTTCATCACCTTGAAAATTATTTACATAAACATATGAAAAACATAACATACAGGACTGATCAGTTGTACCTTGACCATATATAGTAGAGTTAGATACATCAGAATGTTCAATGTGAGACTGATTTACATGTGTACAAGAAGAAATTAACATATTAGACACTTGAGGATGTTTTGAGGGAAAAGTGACATCAACAGTATCACACAATTCACCAGTATTATACAGAGAAGATACACCATGAGAAATATGTGTTATACTGCAAAAGCTAAGTTTCTTATTCCTTTCATAATTATTACATGTACTTGGTTCATAATGGTAATCTAATGATACTACTTCACATATACATCGATAGAATTCAGTCTTCACATTCATCTAATAAGGGATGAAATCTATTTCTGTCACTATTTGCATAACTACATGTATTAAGCTTCCTGGGTGTAGTATTAGTCAAGTGGGCTATTTCTTCTTTGCCACATTCCTAATACACACATAAGTAAGAACAATGGTTTTGTTTGTATTGTTGGCATCAAATCCTCTTCCCATGGCAACATAATCAGAGATATGGCCCTGTTTCTCCAAAGTAGTTGCAGCAGTTAGCCTGGGTGGATTTCAAGATACCAGTGTAATAGTTGAGATTTCTGAGATATTGTGCTGTCCCTTGTGGACTCAAATGAATGTCATATTTGTGAAACAGTTGGTTATTGATTCCATCTCTGTTCTGTGTTAAGTACGAATCATATTGTGGAACATAATAAAGACTGAAGTTCTCACACAGGTCTATCAACATGGAGTTCACAGGTTCCATATCAGCATCTGCACAAGCGAGAAGTCCAAATATAAATATGTTGTTCCCAGTATTGGCATATAAATGATGAGAAATAAATAGGTTTTCAAAGTCTTCTTGAATTTGGTCTAAATAGTGTCCAGAACTCACATCAATGCCTCCCATTTGCACTACTATAGCAGAGTAACTAGATAGATCCATATTTGAAATTAAATTGGTCACTCTGTTCATTTTTGTCCCTTGGAGTGCCCTCACATCTGTTTGGTCAAGTTTCTTCAGTTTTTTAATTTCCAACAAGTTTAGGGCATTATGCATGGATGTATTGTCTCCACATGTATCCTATTATTTGCTCAATTTTCTAAGGCAAAAATATAAAAACAAAATATATTCTTATAATTATTTTGACGCCGATATTAAAGTATGCAGTTTCCTGTTTGTGACTGTTAGAGCCTTTGGTTATTGAGCGTGTTTCTGTATGTGGTATATTGCTGTACAGCTAGAGTTACTGTGGTCAAGTGGATAAAGTGTGCGACTCGTATATACACACACACACACACACACACGATTTTTTAAAAATAATAAATATATCCTGTTATTTTGGCTTTCCCTCCCATCCCAAAAAAAAAATTCCTGTGGACGCCCACACACACACACAGACACTTGACTTTGGAGCACGTGGTTGGGATTTCCCACGCATTGGTGGGAAAATTTCTTTCTTTTTTGCTCCATAATGCTATAATGTCTAGCACGTTACTACTTTTCTTACCACTACTGAACGTTTCCAGATTTCAGTTTGTGTATGTCTAGATTTATAATCAGTCAAATTTTAATATTTTAATTCCAAAGATTGACTAAAAATGTCGACATGTCAAGCATCAAAAAAGTAAAAGTTTGGTTAACATTAATAAGCATTTTAGCGTTATTTTTAAAACTCACATTGGTGAAAAACTCTTCATAACATAAGCAGAATCACGAAAAACTTTAATGGCAGGAACATCTTTTTGGCTTAGTGTGAACAATGAAGCCGCTAATTGAAGAAAGCTAGCCAATCATGGAATACTTAAACTGTTACTGAAGCATGTACAAAAAAAATGTTTCTAATGTTAAGTGCAACTGATTATGACGACTTGCGCAGTAGTGATTTGGATTCCATATTTTATGAGAGAGAGAGAGGGGGGGGGGACTTTACTAAGAAAAGTTAATGATCTAGAAATATTCATCTCATTTTTCTGTATTATGCATAGTATGCAATAGGAAAACAAACAACAAAAAAAAAAGTTAAACATTAATTTCATCTGATGCTCAAGTTTACTTGGTGATATAAATATACAGTAGTTACATACAACTGTTATCTCGGTTCAGGTAAGCTTTGAGATTTTGTATAGGTGGGTTACTTATCATTTCTGTTGGTAAATTTTAAAAGGCAGGAATTAATTTTGATACAAGGTAGTTCTACAGAAAGGGAGCTGAATGATTGAGTACTGTAGGCCTCATTGTTAATAACAAATGGTCACATTACATCTTTGTAAGTAGTTTGGAGCAAAACCATTGTCCATTTTAAACAACTAATGTGACTAATGCAAGGAATGGAAGAAAATAATCAGATAAATGTAAAAATTTGATACTAGCTGTATTGATTAGTTCACTCGTTTTTTTTTTCTATCACTGATTTTTCTTTTACAAGAATCAAACATTGGAATAACCTGTGGTTGTACAGTATGAATCACTTATCCCTGAGTACACTGTTTACGGCAAAGACAACAAACCTGCAGAAGAGCTGCTGCTGTACTTTTAGGTTATCAGTTCGCACATGAAATTAACACATCAATATCAAAGACAAAAAGCAGTGTTGATGGCTTCTCTTGTGCTAGGTTATTGGTTTGCGCATGAACACTTCTCTTCGAAAACTGTACGTGTCAACTGCATGTATCTAGGATGACCTTTTGCGACCATTTGTGATTTTAAAAAAACCGCTACTTTGGTAATTAATGCAAAAAAGTACAGTTTAAAATAAAATAACAATGTGAAATCTTAATGCTTTATTTAAGCGATTGGACGTCAGAAGAAATCGTACAATATGTGAATGAGAACTCGAGCATGGGGTAACCATCGGAACTTGTCCGATTTTGTTTCAATTCAGTCAGGTATGACTGCACTTTTGTTATTAATTTGTTCGATGTTTATCGTTCTTTTCATTGCAGGGAGTACAATATCGCTGACTTTCATATGATCATTAAAGAATTACAATTGCGCAAACTGAAAAAGAAATAAAGATATGAATGCATGTTTAGAATCCGATAACATAGTATTGAAGAAAAAAATTAAATTCATTGCACAAAATGTAGTATTAATACAGTTTGCGAGGCATTGTCATTACGTTATAATCATTTAAAATTTGATTTGGCACTATGTATCATACATTATCTTTGTTAGAACAAGGAAATATTTATAATTAACTAAATGACTATGTTTTTTGTTCTTTTCTGTATCAAAAAGTAAGCAAAATGCTCCCCAAAGGGATAACGACGTAGATAAATCGGTGCCCCCCCCCCTCTCAACCTCTGCTTGCAGGGATCATAAAAAGTAAACCACGCCCACATTATCGAGACCACGTCCACTCCGCGGGGGTGATCGGATGTGACTCCGCAAGAACGTGTGGCGTACAGGACTATTCTCCACGAGATGCCACAACAACGCTGTCAGGTCGCATGGAGTGATGGTGGAGGTTTTTTTTCTTAATCCTCTCCACTCTCTCTCCACCCCACCATGAAGCATGGGGTTCTGAAAAATCACGTGAACTGTACTGTAGACACCATAAGAACTCTTCTGGTGAAAACCCCGCGTCAAAATGACTTTCCATTTAAGAGGAGTAGCAATAATAAGATTTTCAAGATAGTCACCATGGTGGCCATATTGCAAATCAGATCTGCACCATTTTAATTTAGGGTCAACAAGATATCATTAGAAGTCTTCTGGTGAAAACCCTATGTTGATATGACTTTTCGTTTTGAAGTAATGATGAAAAGATTTTCAAGATGGCTGTAATGGTGACCATATTGGATATTAGATTGACACCACTTCCATTAAGGATCCACTAGATATTATAAGAAGTCTTTTGAAGCAAGCACAATGTTAATATGACCAGCCATCTAGGAGAAATAGCGGCAAGATTTTCAAGATGGCCACTGCGGTGGCCATAATGGATGTCTGTGCAGCACCAATTTCATTTAGTTCTAACCTGATACCTTAATACGTCTTATAGTAAAAACCCCATGATGACATGACCCATCCGTTCAAGAGGGATAGCAATACAAATATTTTAAGATGGCTGCCGTTGTGGCCATATTGGAGGTGCATGCAGCACCATTTTCATTTAGGACCAAGCTGACATCATAAGAAGTCTTCTGGTGAAAACCCCATATCAATATGACTTTTCATTCAGAAAGAGTAATGATACCAATATTTTCAAGATGGCTGCTGTGGCAGACATACTGGATATCTGAGCACCATTTTGATTTGGGACCAAACAGACATCATACAAATTCTGGTGATCACCCCATGTCAATATGACCTTCCTTTCAGGAGGTGTAGCGATAACAAGATTTTCAAAATGACTCCTGCGGTGCCATATTGGATGTCAGATAGGCACCATTTTCATTTAAGACCAACTAGGCAGCATAAGAGATTTTGCTGTGAAAATCCCATGCTGATATGACCATCCATTCAGAAGGAGTAGTGACAACAATATTTTCAAGATGGCAACTGTGGTGGATGTATGTTTGGCACCATTTTCATTTAGAACCAGCTAGACCGTGGGTTGAACATGTGTGTAAAGTTGCATGGCAATCCTCGAAATAGTTCAGGACGATACGATAACATACTTGTCCTAACAGATGGCAAGACGATGGACAACAGACCATCCCATAAGCTCTCCTGGTCTATGGCCAGTAGGGCTAAAACAACCAAAACATATCCATCAGATTCATGACTGATAAGCTCCATACATTCTGGGCAATTTTCAATATGTTGTTTTTCATGCACAGGTCTCATTATGTAAACAAATCGACAAAATGTTACCTCTGAAGAACCAGTTCAGAATCTCAATCCAATATTGATCCACATGTTGGCAAAGCAAAGTATAGAGGACATGTTGTTGCCTTCTAAGTATCAATAACACTATTTGCATCATTGCAAAAAATTGTGCAATGAACCCAATCAAACAACTATGTGAACAAAGTGCAGGTTTGCAATGTGCTGTTACCTATAGACAAATATTTTATTCGCTTTTACAGTCAGCACATTACAAAGTTCTCAATACCACTTTTTGGCCAACAACACCAACATTTTCCACAAACTACACAGACCAAACTGGTCATTTAAAGTGGATTTTGGTGGTAAGACAATCATTTTAAGAAGTTAGGAGCAAAATAGCATATTAATATTATCAATTTTAATTTGTTTTTTGTAGGAGATGATGCTAAAAGCAATCATTAGTAAACAATATTTGCCATTCATATTAAATTAATTTATAAAAAAGATCAATAGACATTACAGCTGCTGAGAAATAAATGAAGTGTTGCTGAAATAATAGATTTTTGTCTCCAAGTGCATTTAAAATCAACTGAGCAGTGAAAGAGATCATCTGCATAAAATATGGTAGATACTCCTAATCTACTTAAATGTGTTTTTTTATTGATGACCAACTGTAACGAGATAAAGCATAAAAAATGTATATGTGAAATTTTTAAGTTTAAAGATTTCACTTACCACCCGTAAATCCAAGAGAGGCAAGCTGTAAGAGATAGATACAATATCCTTACAATTAAATCTTTAAATCAAATATCTCCTTGCCTGTCAAATCAAAGTATCTGGTGTCAAAGTTAAAAATTAAACATGATAGCAACTTTACAAGTTCTAACAGTTTATTTTAAATACTCTTGTTGAGCAATGGGTTGACATGGACGACATGTAAAGCCAATACCACATCAGAACTTCTTTTCTAGAGGAAATATGCATTATCTCATGTTTTCATTCCATAACAAAAACTGCACCTAGAAATTTCTTTACATTTTAGGTACACAATCCTTTCTTTATATTTTTTTATCGAATTTGTCGAGACATGAAATATTAAACAAAGTTTGAAATCTGTTCAAATTAACGAAGTTATTGATGATTAGACTGCATTACACCTTGCATATACCTTTTAGAAAAGAACCATTGGATTCAGTTACATGATAAAATACAGAGGGGACAACAATTCTTTTTTATTAGCTGGACACTGAAAAAAAGAATATGCCAAAATATGTAGCTTTGGGAGGTTGGGTTGGGGGGGGGGGGGGAGAGGGACAAAACTAAGTTTAATTATGTAGTACTTACCTGCTACTATCATATTACAACCATTTGCCAAGATGCTAAGTCCCCAGTCCAAGCTAAATATTCCCTCCTCCAATTAGTGATTGAGCCCAGACACTAAAAGAACATGAATCTTGTCTGATTTCTTAGTCATAGCCATCATAATATCTTCCTCTTTTGATTTTGACTGTGACCACAGAACATCAGAGTGCGGTGGGAGAGGAGAGAATCTTTGCAATAGAAGCTGGTAAGGATTATAAAATTAAAATTAGTTTTTTACCCCCCCTCCCTCCCCCCCACAACAACAACTTTTTTTTTCTTTTTTTAAAGCAGTCATACAATACCTTCTACTATGCATTGCTGAATTTACCTGTTAGGAGGGAGGCTGATAACCTCAAAATAAACTAGTAGAAGAAAGCACTTGCAATTACTGTAGCAGTGTAAAGCACTTGCGATTAATGTAGCAGTGTAAAGCACTTGCGATTACTGTAGCAGTGTAAAGCACTTGCGATTACTGTAGCAGTGGTAGATGGCTTGGCCACATGTTGTGCTGTTACATTTGGACCCAAGGAGGAAATGCCTTTGCTTTCGTACACCAAAGATTGAAGATAAAAGGACGAAAAAGTAGAGTGAAACTGCCTGAAGGCAGCTCTTACAACACCATCCAAGGAGGAATGATTAAGGAAGACCCAAGATGCAGGGACTGATAAGCTCTCGTGATAGTAAGAACAATCCATCCGACTGCCAAAATATTCAGAGGAACCTTTGAGAGGGTAAAAGAGATGACATGACTGTTCCTTCTCCTTTTAGAAGAAGCCAAATAAAACTGTAAAACTCTACCTGGGCAAAGGAGGCTATCTTGTCCACCAGCATAGATATGACTGTGACTGGGGATATTAATATAGAAACGGGAGCTACTGAAGGTAGCCGATTCTTAGCCAAAAACCAAGGTTGGCAAAGAAGAAAAACTGAATCACAGTTACCACTGAACTGTAAACAACCCTTTTCCACTGACAAGGCATGAATTTCATTCCTTCTCCTCACTGATGCTAAGGACAGTAGGAAGACTGCCTTAAGGGTAAGGTTCTTAAAAGAAGCTTTACTCAAAGGTTCACAATGGAGTTTTCATAACGCCCAAAGAACACACGAAAGGTTCCATCTAAGCATTAAGGAGTGAGATACAAAATACCTGAGGAGATCAGGAAGATGAGGATGTTATCCAATGGCGGAAAACATAGAAAACTTGAAAGCATTATAAATGGCCACCTTATAGCTCTTAATAGTACATACATAACATTATCTTTCCTCAAAAAGAAAGAGAAAACAATCTGCAACTGCCACTAAAGGGGGACAGATAGGATCAACACATTTCCTACTGCACCATTACAGAAGATTCTCCACGTGGCATCATAAACTTTGGAAGTAGATTACCTCCTGGCCTGGGTGATGCAGTTTGCAACCTTGCTCGAAAACTGGTCTTGGTGGATCTATTGTTTGGTATGAGTAAAACGTGAAGGTGGAGAATCTGTATACAGAAAGGAGTGGGGTTCCAGGGTGTGAATCATTACTTCAGTCAGAAACCGGTCCTGATCGAGCCACCAACTCAGGTGGTGACAAAAACTGGAACCCAAAGGGATCTGAGCAGACTGCAGATTCTTGTGCTGTCTCAAGTTTTTACGAGCAGGAACTGGAGGGGACACAAATAAATTCTCCCTTGGGAAGTAATTCTGCAACTGCATTCAAAGTTCCCAGTAGATAGAGGTAAAGGCGAGCAGACAATGAAGTCTTGGCCAGAAGACTTGCTAAGAGGGATAGAATCTAAGTGATTCTGTCTTTCAACAGTCCCTTGACTGGAGAGAAAATTCATCCCCATGTACAAAGTCCCGAGAAGGGATAAGATCTGACTTATCTAGGTTGGGGATTAGACACAGATGAGTCCCCATCGACCAATATAGGGACAGGTCCTTCAAACGAGTATCTCTGATGACAATGTGCATCAACTAATCGTTGAAATACTGGAGAATGGGAAAACCTAAGGACAACAGCTGAGCCGCTATTACCTCTATCACCCTGGTAAAGACTCTGGGGGCGGAAGCGAGGCCAAATGAAAGAGCCCCAAACTGAAACACCTCCTGGCCCAAACAAAACTGGAGGTATTTCCTGCTGGACAGGAAGATGGGAATGTAATGGTACGCATCATGAAGATCTATGGAGACAGCCCAGTTGCTGGACCTTATGGTGTTCCTCACTGAGGCAGCTGTCTCCCTTTTGAAATGTTCTTCCGGATTAAAGGTAGAAAGGTCAATTATGGGTAGAAACATTCCACCTTTTTTAAAGCCAGAAAGGTGCGGTAATAGAAACCCAGACTTTGGTTGCTTGCTACCCTCTCTACTGCGCCCTTCAATAGATGGGTGTGCAGCTCTTACCTTAAATAAACCAACTTGGACTGCTGAAAAGAAATGGGGGGTCTGCGAAAGGAAGGTAGGTTCCTGGAAACGAAGCTGGTAACCTTTCTTTAATGTGGAAAGGGCCCACACATCGTCCGTGATGCCTGACCAAGCCTATGAAAAGAGGCCTAGTCAGGCAGGAGACAGTGTGAGCCCTAGATGGGCTGGAGGGAGTTTTGAACTTGCACTGGTTGTGTGGCTATTGAAGTTGACCCTGTCTGAAAAACTTGGGAAGAGGATCCATTGACCGATCAGGGTTGGTACGCTTCTTGGCTGGTTGAGATGGGCTCAAAGATGCGGCCAGGGAACTGTGTTGTTGGTCCCACAAATTTTGCGACACCATAAAAGGGATTGGACCTTTCAAGAGTGTCTCTGCATCAAGCGGTGCAGCCCTCAACTGGTTTTGCTGTGGTCCAGCAAACCCTTGGAAGTCTCCAAAGTGGCATTTCTTTGGAGGTGGAGAAGCTCTACAGAGAGTGCCATGAACAGTGCATGCCTGAACGTTGTAGCCACAGCCTCCAACAAGCGCTGTAAAGCTGCTGGAGACAATGATTCCCCATTTTAAAAAAAAATGAATGAGGCAGCTGAAAACAGATTGGCATGTCTTGATTTTGCAACCAAGGTTCTAGCCTTTAGTTCCAAGGCCTAAAAAGATTTGACCGGAAGATGATCCTAGGTCCCAGCCAAAATCCCCAACTGGGAAACAACCATATCCAAGTAAGGGGGGGGATGGAGCAGGGGAATGGACCCAATAACTGGATGAGAAAACAGCTGCTGATAGGTAGAAGAGGGGGCAGACCACCCTTTCTGCCATCCAGCAGTCTCTCTGCACTGATTCTGATACTTCTGAGTAAGCTCCCAAACCAATGCCGAGTTCGGGAGCAACAGAAGATCTAAACAAGAATATGCCTCAGAAAGTCTCTTCAAACTGCAGAGAATTCTAGTGTCCTCAGCTCCTGATTGGCTTTGGACACAGCTCTAGGGGAAGGATATTCTCCTCCTCCATCACCTGACTCGAAAGGTGGGATTAAGAAAGGGACCCTAACTAAAGGGAAGGGCCTGCCACAAATAGTTCATCTGGAAACTCATTGGAGTCAAATTGAATTAAAAGAGAATCTTCATCCTGGCTTTATTCTAGAGGTGGGACAGGAATGTCCTTAATGATCTCCATCTCTGGAGAAGGAGACTTTAAACCAGAGGTTTCATCATCCCGTAACCACTCTCAGGGAGCAACAGGACTAACTCTCTAATCTTCCCTCCTTGGAGAACGGGATCGATGATCGCTTCTCTACAATCTAAGAGTGGTAGCCCACCTCCTTTTTGTTGGAAAAGGCCAGAGGGGGTGGACGTCTATGACCTGCCCTGTTGGCTGTACCATGGAATCAAGGAAGAGATATCCATGATGTCATGCATAGAGAGGAAGACTCACTGCAAGGTAGTAGGGGTCCCCACATCCTGTAGGAATTAAAAGGGAACATGGGGAAGGGGTGATGCAAATCTGATCCCCTTCCCTAGATGGGTGAGCAAAACCTGACTACCTATCTCGACTTCCCTAAGACAGGAAGTGACCCAGATCCCTCTTGGGCATGGAAGGGTTATCCTGAGATGAAGAATGGAAGTGGGACCATTCTTCTTTCCTCTGTCAGCGCAGCAACTTTCAGCAAAGTCACACAATACATCTTCCCACAGACAACAAATACAACAACCGTCAGTATGTGTACATTTAGTACACGACAAACAGGTGGGGTGAGTGTTCCATGAGGCCTTCTTATGCCCATGTTTACCCTCACCTTGTGACATAATAAATACAAGATGAAAAAGAAAAGCACAAAAAAAATTTGACTAAAACCAACAAAGGTAGGAGATACTTACCCTGACACCGGTACTAAAAAGGGATACAAATTTACTGAAGTGCCACTTCGCTACACAAGGTGAAAAACCCTTCAAAATCAACAAAAACAGATACACACAAACAAAACAGGGACTGGGGAGAAAATGACTAAAACAACACCAAAAAAGGATATTTAGCCAAAAAGAAGCCTAAAGTAAACAACGAAGGTGAATTTTGTTCACTGTCCTGACACATGTGTACGAGTACAATAGTCCAAAGAAAATGAGGAAGATAATCTGTATGTTGGCAGTCACTAAGGACTGGGTTCATGTTCATCTGGTGTCTGGCCTCCAGTTATAATAAGAGGAGGGAATATTTAGCTTGAACTTAGCATCCTGGAAAAGGGTAGCACTGCAATAGCATTAGATATTGTAATACTGCTACTGTTATGTATGATGTTTATATAAATATTATAAATATTTTAGGAAATTATAAATGTTTCTTGACTTTAATATTTGCTTAAACCTTAATGTTAAGTATAATGTTGACATGTTTAGCTCTTGTCCTTGAATTAGGTTGTTTATTTAGTATTTGAGTTCAAGGATGGTTTTGATCAACAAGTTGTTTATTCTATTTGAGGTCAGGGTTGATTTTGTTTACAGATACAACCAGAATTTCCATTAGAGTTATGTGTCAAAACTCACATACACCATATAAAATTCTAGAACATTCTGTCATGTGACCTATCTTTATATATACTATGTTTAGTGGACAGTTTTTCAGTTTTGATCTTAACATCAGTCTTTTAAGAGCCATTACAGTTGTGAAAAATCATTCCAAATTCAGAGAGAGGAATTATTTAAAATATTCATTGGATTATAAAAGTGGTCTTGGACTTTGGGATTTTGGATTTTGAATTGATGAATTTGGGATTTATGTGAACTTATTCAAAGATATTCTGGAGTACTTCATTTTGGCACATCAGCATATTCAAGACTACTGGAACATCAGGACATTAAAGACTATTGGTACACGAGCACATTCAAGGTACAGTAATAAATTCGGAACATTCTAATTTAGGACTTGTGATAAGGACACTTAGGATTATTGGATTATTTGGATTTTAATTCACATTACTGTAAGTGTCTTTTGATTTTCATTTTATTATCAAGAAATAAACTGCTTGTTGATTTTTACTTGATTTGTTGCTTTCAATTTTTTTCTGTTACATTTTTCTTAGACCATAGAGTCGTAACACTATTAAAGAGAAAACCCTATACATACCTCATCAGGAAACCAATGTTGCAGAATGTCTTTGATTTTTACATCATGGGGACTGGACATGTCAGAATGTTCAACACAGCTATAATGCTCTTCTGCATGGTTAGATACAACATCTTGCACACAAATAAGTCCACATCTGGAATCTGAGATTAAGTGTATGTCTTTTATTATCGGGCACAGAATCTTTTGCTCAAAGGGATTCCTACCATGACATGCCCTTTCTCCTCCAATGTATTCACTACATGAATACTTTGTATGCTCTTTGCATTCATGGTCATGACTCTGTTTTCTAAATCGCTGGAACTCACGGTTTAATGTAACTTCGATAAAGTGTCGTACTTCGACACAGCATTTTGCATCTTGCATTCTTGTCCTTGCAGAGACTGAGAACATCCTGACCGCTATGATGTCATCCAGCTGATGGATGGTTAGGCGGCATCTGTTGGAACCAAGACCAATTTCAAACATACCATAGCCACAAAACAGCAGGAATTTCTTCCCTTGTCTTGCCACTGACCATTTGGATATACATGCAGATAGCAATCGATGGAAAACAGCAGGTGGAAGAAACTGACCTTTAAACTCAAAACAAAGAATTGCAGTTGCACAGTATTCCTCATTAGGATAGCATTTGATAGCCTCCTCTGGACACTCTTTCAAGAGACAAGGTATAAAATACTGTGGTAATTCCTTTTCCTCCTTACCATCATCGGAAATCACCTTTATTTTTGCGATCATGTTCAACTTTTCCAGGTACTGTATAAGTTTCTTCTGATGAATGACAAAGTCTTGTTGATTCTTCTCTGACCAAAGTCTGGCTAGCAGTGATTCCTCCATTTTAGCAGTTTGCATCATCTTTGTCCAGTCATCTCTTAGGCGTCCAAACTTATGGGCAAATTGCTTGTCTGCCACAGCACTGCAGAAGGCATCAGCAATCCATTGTGGATCAAGCACAATCGTATCTTGCAATGGATATTCATTTATGAAAATGAGATTGCCGATTTGGGTCTGGTAGATCAAGAACAATTTCAACTGGTCCTCGTCACCCATAGGATTTGAACAACTTTTGTCTATCTCCAACAAGTCCTGAAAAGAAAGCATAAATTTTTTCTTGGCACGCTCATCCATCAAGCGACCCTCAAGTTGGATCCACTTTGCTGGAAGTTCCTCATTCCAGGATACTTGTGATTTTGCCACATCCAGAATTGCTTGCCGTAATTTTGGAATGTTCTGATCTTCTACAAGGTTACTCACTTCAAATGTCTCATCATGAATAATATTTGCGACTTCACTTTCAGTAAGCATATGGCGAATACAACCAAGAGTCTTTTCTATCTGCTGTTTCTTGTCGTCTTCACTCTGTATATAATTACAGCAATGATAGGAAAATATATAAAAATTGCATACCTTAACACATTAATAGATTATTGGCAAAGTATATAAAGCTGTAAATTCTAAAATTACATTACTTTCTAAGATAAAGAAATATCTTCCTGTGGCAACAAGGATTCTCTATTATAATGCTTATATTTTGTGACTTTTTGACTATTGTCTCACTAGTTGGGGAAATTGTTCCAAACAAAATATTGACTGACTTTCAAAACTACAAAAAAGAGCAGTACAAATTATTCTTGGAAAACCATTTGATGCACCAAGCAAGCTTTTCTTCTGTGAACTGAAATGGCTTGACTTATCTAGAAGGATTGATTACCAAAAAAGCATTTAATTGTACAAGTCTCTTCAAGGAATTACTCCACAATATCTTCAGGAATTATTTGTAACAAACTCATCTGAATATGGATTAAGATCTGTTCATGATGGGAATCTTCCACTCCCCAAGCCAAAGTTAGAGACATTCAAAAAGTCTATGCAATATTCAGATACTTTGATATGGAACAGTATTCCTCAAAACATCAATAAGAGTGATAATCTAAAGTTATTTAGAGGAAAGTGTTTTTCTTACATGTTTAATAACATCTGATTATTGTCATAATACACAGACACTTTATATTATGTTGTAAATATTGTATATAGTTTTTCCACATTTTAAACAGAAGGCCACAAGGGAGAGTAGCACTGTACTAATTGAGTTACCTTCTATAAATAAAGTATTATTATTATTATTAGTTATTTTATTATTATTATTATTATTATTATTATAGGCACCCCAACCACATCTCCTTTTGATTTACTGTTGAAACCTACACATTCTGGAAATTCGGGATAACGACAAACAAAAACCACTTGTAAGGTTAAATACAAACAGAGATAGTATTTATCACACAACACAAATACTGAAAATTCTGAGGAGGGTAGGTATGATGATTTAAATTAAGCATTTATGAATTAGTATCTGAACAAGATGGGTACCACTTAACCATCATTCTTTAACAACATTATACTTCATTCTGCTCAGCATCACAAATGATATCCATGTCTGTTACTCATTTAATTTTCATGTCAGCATCTTGAAATGTAGCTAAAATTATCGAATTCGCTTCATGCACAAGTGATTCAAACAGAATTCTTATCGAGATACAGTGCAACACCATTCATTCGATACATGCTGAAAAACTGTGGCCTGCATACATGTAATCCACCATGTTGAGCTTTAGTTTGTGTAAGAGTCCATTTTTGATACAGCACTGGACCTTATGAGAACCGTCACGTGCCACATGTAAAGAAACATCGTCTGCATTGTCCATAGTTTTCTTTAATTAGCATTCTACTTTCACTTAAAATGTCAATGTCAACAACAAAAAACAACCAAAGAAAAAATTGCCTAAAAATGAATTTAATCAGCCTTTGAATATAAAGAAGTACACAGTAAACAGCTTTGGATAATAATAATAATAATAATAATAATAATCATAATGAAAATTTTCCTACTGATCTATTTCACTTGTTCCAAATGTTATCTTAAACACTATTTTAAATGATTGCTAAATAGCTTGACTTCAGTGTACTAGTTGTGATTTTTTAAAAGGTAAATTATTTATTTATTGGTATCCATATATTTTTTCAACACCCATATTAAGTGCCGAAACTAATATTACATCAGTCATATATCCCCTTTATTTTTATTACACAAGTCCATTGTTGTCCATGTTTGCCTTTATTTACATAGTTATAATCCAATAATAAATTCAATTTCTTTTTGAAAGCAAGATAAAGCATTATAATTTAAAATACATGAAAGATAAAAATTGTCTCCTATTATAAGTGTGAGTAGCCCTGTTTGTTAATTGGAGAATTGCGTGCTCCCCCCCCCCCCCCGTTTGTTAATTGGAGAATTACGTGCTTCCCCCCCCCCCCTATATTTGATAAAATTTCGGTCCATTTGCACATTTTTTCAATTTTAAGGTAACATACTTTTGCTCATTTGAGCCTAACACATTTACTAAAAATGTTAGTGACATGCCACAGTTTGGTAATAGACAGTGATCAGTGCAGACGAAGTAATAAGTGGGGGATTCTCAAGTACATTGTGTACAACACTTATTGAGGACTGTCAGCAGCTGAATTACTGACAAAACTAGTTTCAATGAAAGGACAGTACTCAAATGTGATTCGTTTGACAGAAATTTCACAGGTACTTCCCAGTGTAAGAAATTTCTTAAATCTGATCAGCAACACCTTTTAAAAGTCATACATTTATTTATCTAGCTTTCTGAATTGCAAAGGGTGCCTAAAGGACTTGATCAGCTTGGTAAGATACATTTAAAACCTGAAAGCAATTTTGTCTATAAAAAAATTCTTGCACATGTATAATTTGCATTGTATTCAGTATGAACATACTAATAAATACTTTTAAACAATGGGTTCTTTTTGTGTGTGTGTGTGTGTGTATGTGTGTTTAATGGCACTTTTAACACATTATTGACTATATCATGCAGAGGAAATGGGAGCTAAGTGCCTTTCACAAGGACACACCAAGGCAGCTGAACCGGGCTGGCATGGGCAGGTAATGAACCGGTGACCCTTGGATTACAAGTCCAACGCTCTACAAACTAAGCTACCACAGCTCCCCTTTAAACAATGGACAAAGCAAACTTGTATACAATCAATCATGGACCCACAATGCTAAGGTGCGTTTATGCTTGCTTATCAGAAGCCCGATATACTCGAATAACGAATAAGCAAGCTCTTTATTCATCTCATTTCAATTTTACATATTATCAATTTAATACTTGGGGCCCCAGGTGGCCAAGTGGTCTAAGGTGCTCACCTTTACAGATACACTCATACATCTCACCTCAGTCCACCTGAGTTCGAGTCTCGCACCATGGGTATGTGAGAAGGTTTGCCAGTAACTTCCCATAGGTCATGGTTCTTCCTCCACTAAATATATTGGCCGCCATGTGTAGCCTATCATGTGCTGAAAAATGGTGTTAAACTCCACAAAACCAAACCAGTTTAATACTTAGACTGATCAAATCTGAGTGCTGTCGAAAGAAAAACAAAGTCCAATCGCTCTCATATCTCCTTGCTTTAATATTTTTATCAACCATCTAATTTATTTAAAAACAAAAACATGACAAATGATGCTTGTTTTAAGGTCAAGGCTCATCATTATCATCATCATCATCATCACCACCATTATTATTATTATTATTATTATTATTATTATGTATTAAAATGACAAACCCCTTCCAGTTGGTCCTTATGGGTTCCTACAAGGATAACATTCCTTAGCATCGATCTACCTTGGCCATAATGACAGATGGACTTCAGCCAAAATATACATCCAGCTGTAAGAGAAAATTCCATATGTGGTGAATAAACTGAAGAGCTAGGTTAGCACAGACTCGAATCATAAATATATACCTTTGCTTCATTTCATCAAATGAAGCCTAGAGTGTATAACAAGTAATATTTAAAAAATGTCATAGAACACTTTAGATTTCTTTAAAAAAGACACATTATTGACAGAAAGAAAAAGAGATACAATTCTAACAAGACATGTGGACTTTCTGTCCTCTGTCCAGGTTAATTACCTACATCAGTTGATTTACTTTGAATAATAATTTTAATTTTCTTCTGCAAATAATATTTACAGCGCATTTCCTATTTTACCTTTAATGTTTGTTACTTGATAGCATCAAGTGGAGTGGTACCATATACATTCCTTTCAGCCTAATAGAATGAGGTTTATGAATAATATTTCATTGTTATTTTTAGTTTCCCTTCATTTCTGTGCTAATCATATAGGTAGGTTTTGCATCAGTAGTTCCCATGACCATTATCCAATCAAATACTTTCTATATGGGAAATATGGAACCTTTAATGAATTAAATATTTTTATTTATGTTTAAATTCTTACCACTAATATGAAGACCTCTCCGACCTCTTGCATCCATGAACCAGACGTCATTCGTAATCAAATCCTCCATGTCTTCATTGAGTTTGAAGACAACGATATAAATCGCTCGTGGAGACAGAAACAATTGATGTGTGGAATAGTAGGTAAATTGCCCGGCAAAGTCCCATAGGTTGACAATAGCTTCATCTTGCTTTTGCACCTGTTGTTCAGGAGTTGAACTTTTCAAATGCTGCTCCAAACTTCTTATATTTCTTATGTCACTGGGATCAAGAGTGGAAATCAATTTGGGCATCTGGAATTATATTTTTCCATAAGTAATTATACATCTGTTTGAGAAAACTTGCCACTTAGTATTTTATCTGACAACTGTGGATTCTAAAACAAATGATGGTTAATGAGGCGTTAACTGCATTTTAAAATTTACAAAAGTGATGGTTAAAATGAATTGTTTGAATTCTTTGACATTCTTTAGGCTTTAGGCTCAGGACATTCTGCATGTATAAGAAATACCCAATATGAAAAATCACAGGTGCAGAATGCTGTCATAGGCAAAGGGTGCAGAGCAAACAAATTCTTTTTACAACCCATAAAAGTTTCTGAAGAATTTTCATCTGCTTTTTTTTCCAAAAACATTACTAAGCAGAAATGCTGCCAGGATTTTGTCTAATGGGGGGTGCCCCCCCCCCCCCCCCCCCCCCTTGTCACCAAAATAAGGGGGGAGTAGATAAAAGAAAGGGGGCGGAGGAAACGCTCATAGTTCAATATTTACATCATACTTAAATATCCATCTTTATTTCTTCCTGCTCCACTATTACAGCTGCATTCAAACCTGTGATAGTGGTCACCTGTTTTCAGTGGTCATTCTAATTCCCCCCCCAAAAAAAAAAAACATTTTCTATATAAATGCCCTGTATTTAACAGTCACCTGCTTTCAGCAGTCAGTGACAAGGTGTTTCTTAACCAAACCATGTTTTCACCCTGCCTTAAGCGGTCACTGGAGCATATCAGCAGTGACTGCTCAGAGTATGCAAATCAAACACTTTTGTTTGATTGTTTGATGAGCAAGGCATTGTTTACATAAAGGTATATATCTCTATTGTACTTACTGTACCCTAATCATGCTGTCAGTCAAACTCAAAGGTGTCAACATGTCGGCTTCAAAAGCAAAGCGGTTTTTGTCCTTACATGAGAGAATCGAAGCAATTCATTTACTGGATAGTGGACAAAGTAGTCATGTAATTGCAGTGGAGTGAACTCAGATCCAAGGGATTATTAAGCATAAGCGAGATATTATGGTCGATTTTGAGAACAATGTTAATCCAGAGTGTAAGAGATTACGTACAATCACACCAAATGAGTAGATACATGCACACTGCACTTGTGATATCCCTTACGGTTTATATACTATTAACAATAGCCGCAGGAAGCTTCTTTTCTTTCCTTAATTATCAAAGATCTCGCACAATAGCCGACTGTCTTCTGATCTCGGTGAGTTTGAGCAACAACTGAATCCATCAATTGTTTGAAGTGTGAACATCTGTTTTCATGCCTAATTATACCAGCTGGCCTAAGAAAAAGTGAGTCCTGTGTTTGACAATCACAGGTAAGCTGTCAATTAGTAATTTTATTTAGATGCCATTTCTACTGATACGTGATGATTAATGTACACAATGGATTAAAGTGGAACTTTTTATTTTCTTATTTTCTTATTTTTCATTTTGCTAATTAGCTAAACTAAATATATATATCTTTATAGCATACTACTACTACTCCTAATAATGTTAATGCTATTTGGTGCATAGTACATGTATTTGTCATGAATCAAGTTTGAGAGCTGAATCTGCCTTTAGAGGTCACCTGTCTTTAAAGACCACTTTAGCTCTTTCCCATGGGTGACCGCTGAACACCGGTTTGACTGTATATTGAAATCAAAATCCTCAAATGATATCTCCTCTAGTTGTATAAGCATTAATCTGTTGACTGTTTCTGAGCTTAATCTGTTCCTTACCTGTGTATGAATATTGTTCTGTGCTGAGAACCCCCTTTCAGTGTGCTGTCAGAAGGGGCATATGCATAACTAACTTAGCCAGCTTGGAAAAGTTGGGAAACTGTTCTTTATGGTTGTTATGCACAATTTTCCGCAGCTCATAGGTGTTATCTCTAGTATATCTCTGCTCCAAAATAAGATTTTTCACTAACATGAGCTCTGCCCAAGTTTCATAATGCTGTATTAGGGTGTTAAGTCCATCAATGCCATAGTCTACTTGTTCAGACAGAGGTATTTTGATCAAATAGATATCCTTACTTTCTTCATTTCCTTTTAGATTCTTATTTATTCAATTTATCTTAACCCTAAGAGTGCAATATAGCTTTGTAGCACACAAGTCCTCAAGACTGAATTGTTTGAAAAAAGAAATTAAAATTGCACTCTACTTTTAAATTGTCTGTATTTTAATTAGGCTTGGTATTCTGCCTTTTCTACATTTAATTTCAAAATACCACTGAATAGGGGGTTGATCGGCATGCCATGCTTTTTTGTCCATCCAGCATGCACATCAGACTCATATTCAATGTCATTTTCAGGTTCGAAATCACTTACTGGCATTCCCAGTAACACTTTCCCAGCTCCAATAATCTGATATACTTCAAAACTTTAAAAATCATTGTCATCATCGCTATCATCAGCCACGATGGGAGTCAGCCATTTTGGGTTTTCTAAGTAGCCCATTTTAAACAAGCATTTGTAAAACTTCCTAGAGGAATGAAAGGTTTAAACTACGAAATTGTTTGTACCAGGTCCCAATGTGCCAAACAAATTTAGTTTAACAACCATTCATGTCAAGCCAAAACACCCGTATGTGTAAACAGTTGCCTATCTGAAAAGACATATGTCATGATAAGTGCTACAAGACCTCTACCGGCAGCACAATATTTGTCATGACAAGCACTTTAAGGATCAACAGTTAAATAAAAATTGTACACTGTGCAAAGTACATTGCTATATGCGTGATTTTAAACTAATTTGCAGGGGTTCTAGTGCATCACTGCTCTCCAACTTTGCGAATTTGTACAGATTTTGTGTGATTTGTACACTCGCGCACCCTGGCAGCATCTCTGTATAAGTTCACAACCTTTTTATCTGTTACTAAATGATCAAATTGAAAATGTCTTTTGATGCCATAATTTGCAGCTAATGCTAATTAATTTTACATTTACGTATTTTACTCATATTATGTACCAGTACACACAATGTATATAGAAATAAAAGCTATCATATATGTTGCACTTTCTAAATCTTGTCAGAAGCATGGGTGGGGTAGGGGGAAGACTGTCTAGAACAGCAATGTTTGTTTCTTAAAAGAAAACCATATGATGGGTATTTTTATATGCTGCTAAGTTTTACTTCTAGTTTCACCATAAGAAAGAATAAATATGTCAACATGTGCATCCATTACTAAACATCTTTACTTGGTCTTTTAACAATAAATATATAAATACACAAAATATAAAGCAATACATTTTCTCTGCAATTTTGCTAATTATTACTTGCCCATCATACAATATTTTCTCTCCAGAAAAAGAATTTATATTATCAGTTACATATTCAAACATGTAAAGTTATAGCTAATCTTCCTTTTTTTTGGTGCAATTTTACCACCATTGCACTTGTGAGTGTCTAAGCTGATCGAAAATGATTTAAAACCAGCTCCTACATGTAAGCGTACTAATGCAGGATCTATTTTAATTTATAGAAGTTGTGTAACAAAAAATACAAATCAGTCCCTCACACTCTTGTCTGCACAATAGAGGTTAAAATTCACTCTAAGTCTTTCTATTTATCATGAAGTGACTCTATCAAGTGACTTATTTTATTTATACACAGCATATAATTTTATGAACTTTTTTACTGTAAAATGCTTGGTCATATAGTTACTTCTAATTGGTTGTTTTCTTTAAAAATAGAAGTAGGAGAAAGAGAAATCATCAGAAATTTTTGTACTCCCTTAATCACATCAAAATGTAACAAAAGATGCGTCTCTCAAGCAGAGTTACACAGATTTGACATTTTATATGAGAAAACTCAAAGTGGCATCTCTGAAACAAACAAATTGGTAACTCCGAACAACATTTTCATTCATGAATTTATTGTTCAACCCCACATTAAGCAAGGAAAAGAGATAACCTTACTGTTTGCATTTCATCATCCAAAGAACAGCAGTGAGGGCTCTGTACAGTGTCATGCAAAAACAAATGACTTCTTCTTTCTGACAACTAGTTCAAGCAAATTATTAACTGTCATACCCAAAGTTATTGGTAATCAAGCTGTGTCAAGGTTTTTTGATAAATCACTATCCCTAGCTTTCTGTTCATCAATAATGTATATTATGACATAAGTTTTGATTTTAAAGGAGACAGAAAAATCAAACCAAAGCATCATGGTTTACTCTATGGTGTGTTATGTATGATGTTTATATAATATTATAAATATTTTAGGAAATTATAAATGTTTCTTCACTTTAATATTTGTTTAAATCTTTATGTTTATTAGGAAAGACATGTATAACTAGTGTCCTTGAATTAGATTGTTTTGATCAATATGTTTTCTCAATTTGAAGGTCAAGGTTGATTTTTGTTTACAAGTAAAAATTCCATTAAGATGACACACATTCTAGAACATTCTGTCATGTGACCAATCTAGAACATTCTGTCATGTGACCAATCTTTATATATATCATGTTTGGTGGACATTTTTTCAGTTCGACATTACCATCAGTCTTGTAAAGAGCTATTACAGTTGTGAAAATTCATTCCAAATTCTAAGAGAGGAATAATTTTAAATATTCATTGGATTATAACAGTGCTCATAAACTTTTGGATTTTGGATTTTTAATTACTGATTTTGGAATTTAACTGAACTTATTCAGAGATTTTGGAATACTTCATTTTGACATCAGCACATCAAGATTTCTAGTACATCAGGATTTTGGAGACCATTAGCACATCATAACATTCAAGGACACCGCCGTGAATTTGAAACATTCTATATTTAGGACTTGTGATTAGAACAATCATTCTTATTGGATTATTAGGATTTCAAAACACATTACTGTAAGTGACTTTTTGATTTTTCATTTTAATTATCTAGTAATAAATTGCTTGTTGATTTTTACTTGATTTGTTGGTTTCACTTTCTTTCTGTTACATTTTTCTTAGACCATAGAGTCGTAACTGAAATTGGGGGCTCGTCGTTCCGGGATTGAATTTCTTTAAAGCATATTAGAAATATTAAATTTATCTTTGAAATTCATATTGATTTTGTCTCTGAATTTTTTTTGTCTTTGGCAAAGATTATTAATTGAGAAATTTTTTTTGTGTGAAACCAACAAGCATTTACAATGGCATCTAATGTTCAGAATTTCATTTCAAAACCTACCCAGGAGGGGTTAGAGTGCATGAGAAAGGATGAGTTGCTCGAGCTTGCCAGAAAATACAGTCTATCTGAGGCAAAATTATCATTGACAAAACAGGAAATAAAGATTATTTTAATTCAGTATTTAGTAGGAAAGGGAATTTTTGAAAATAGTGCTTTAAGTTTGAAGAGAAAGCCTGTATCTGGTTCTGACAGGAAATTAAGGGAATTAGAGTTAAAGAACCAGATGGATATAGAGTTGGCAAAGCTTCAGATTCAGAGAGAGAGAGAGAAAGAAGAGAGGCAGATACAGATGGAGAGAGAGAAAGAAGAGAGGCAGATACAAATGCAGAAAGAAGAGAGGCAGATGGAGAGAGAGAAAGAAGAGAGGCAGCTACAAATGCAGAAGGAAGAGAGGCAGATGGAGAGAGAGAGAGAGAAAGAAGATAGACAAATACAAATACAGATGCAGATGCAAAGAGAAGAACGGGAAATGCAATTTAAGTTAAGAGAATTAGAACTGGCAAACAGAGCACACTCCACTCCTTTAAACACAAGTCCAGCTTTTGATGTTACTAGATATATTAGGTTAGTACCCCCTTTTCAGGAAAAAGAAGTAGATAAATACTTTCTTCATTTCGAGAAAATAGCTGAAAACTTGAAATGGCCCAGAGAGCATTGGACTTTGTTGTTACAAAGTGTACTTATTGGCAAAGCTCGTGAAGTCTACATTTCACTGTCAGTACAACAAAGCACCGATAATGATGTGGTTAAGGAGTACATCTTGAAAGCTTATGAGTTGGTTCCAGAGGCATATCGACAAAGGTTTAGGAATTGTAGAAAAGAAACTGGACAAACTCATGTCGAATTTGCAAGGGATAAAGAACAACTATTTGATAGGTGGTGCTCAGCCAAGAAAGTTAATCAAGGTTATGATAACCTCAGACAGCTCGTATTAATTGAAGAGTTCAAGAGGTGCATCCAAAGTGATGTTTCTAAATACTGCAGATCTTGTCACACTTGTCAAATGGTAAGAAAACCAAATTTTTTTTGGTCTGACAAGTGTCAGGAATCTTTTGACAAGTTAAAGGCCATGCTTAAGAATGCACCAGTTCTTTCTGCACCAAATTTTAGCCAATCATTTAAATTATCTGTTGATTCAAGTGATGTAGGGGTTGGTGGAGTATTGATTCAGGAAGACAAAAGTGGTGTGGATCACCCTGTGTGTTATTTTTCTAAAAAACTAAACAAGCACCAGAAAAATTATTCCACAATTGAGAAGGAATGTTTGGCTTTGATATTGGCTTTACAGCATTTTGAAGTGTATGTTACCTCAGCTCTTTCTCCAATTATTGTGTACAGTGATCACAATCCCCTTACTTTCATCAACAAAATGAAAGATAAAAATCGGAGATTGTTGAGATGGAGTTTGATATTGCAGGAATATAACATTGACATTAAACACATCAGGGGAAAAGACAATGTGATTGCAGATGCACTCTCACGTGCCTAGAAATGTAATATTGCTTGATGTAATTAAGTCCAGTATCATAAAACATGTTCTTATGTAATTTTGGTTATTGTAGTATTAGATGTATATTCAAAAGAAAGCTTTATTATATAAATCTTTCTTTTCTTTATGAGGGGAGGTGTTATGTATGATGTTTATATAATATTATAAATATTTTAGGAAATTATAAATGTTTCTTCACTTTAATATTTGCTTAAATCTTTATGTTTATTAGGAAAGACATGTATAACTAGTGTCCTTGAATTAGGTTGTTTTGATCAATATGTTTGCTCAATTTGAAGGTCAAGGTTGATTTTTGTTTACAAGTAAAAATTCCATTAAGATGACACACATTCTAGAACATTCTGTCATGTGACCAATCTAGAACATTCTGTCATGTGACCAATCTTTATATATATCATGTTTGGTGGACATTTTTTCAGTTCGACATTACCATCAGTCTTGTAAAGAGCTATTACAGTTGTGAAAATTCATTCCAAATTCTAAGAGAGGAATAATTTTAAATATTCATTGGATTATAACAGTGCTCATAAACTTTTGGATTTTGGATTTTTAATTACTGATTTTGGAATTTAACTGAACTTATTCAGAGATTTTGGAATACTTCATTTTGACATCAGCACATCAAGATTTCTAGTACATCAGGATTTTGGAGACCATTAGCACATCATAACATTCAAGGACACAGCCGTGAATTTGGAACATTCTATATTTAGGACTTGTGATTAGAACAATCATTCTTATTGGATTATTAGGATTTCAAAACACATTACTGTAAGTGACTTTTTGATTTTTCATTTTAATTATCTAGTAATAAATTGCTTGTTGATTTTTACTTGATTTGTTGGTTTCACTTTCTTTCTGTTACATTTTTCTTAGACCATAGAGTCGTAACATGTGCATGAAAACTAGTCACACTCTATAAGATTTTCACCAAACATCAGCAATTACTGCAGCAACAGTGTCTTAAACCCAATAAGACAATTGTACAGATTGCATTAGTAAAAGATTTAATTCAAGAAATTCACAAACTTACCAAGTCATTGACCTGTGAAAATTGGGGTTCGTCCATAGGGGAGGTATCATCACTTGTCTCTGCCTTGTTGTCAACCTATTGCATCAACAGATTTTGTGTAAAACTTGGAATGACAAAGTATGGTGTCAATCTATTTCACTTTTCAATTCAATTCAATAGTTTATTCTCATAAACATCTACATGCTAATAGAGTACATACTACAAATATTGTGTGGTTATCAAATGCTATACATATAGCTTTAAACACAACTCGAAAAATGGTAATCATCAAGAGTTTTTAAGGAGAGGATGGACAAATATAAACAATCTTTATAACAAATTACTGTAGCATTAATAACCTGTCTTTTATTCTAAATGCTTCATAAACACATTTGGCTAGTGAACATATTGTTTTCTTATTACTAGAAGTTAACAATTTAATGTACTTATACATGGATGGTTTATTCCAGAAGTACTTTTTAATTAAGTTTACATACAAGTTAGTATATACTGGACACACTAAAAGAAAATTATATTCATCTTCAATATCATGGCTGTCACATATTTATTTGACATTAAGTTGCAAATCATGAAATATTACTCAAAAGGTAATTTTTCTCATTTTTTATTTTCTTTTACAAATGTTATAGCCAGTTACAGATTGTTTCCAAAGCCATTTCCATCTCATTTTATTGTATTGTTAGTTATCAAAGAAAATTCTGAGGAATTTTTTGCAATATATTTATGAAAGATTTATCACAAAAAGTCCATTGAATTATTACAGTATATGACTTTTAACACATTGACCTAAAAGGAGAAAAAAAGAGATAAACATGTTAAGCCCGAGAAATGTAGTCTATTCAGAATTTCAGTTGATGACAATACTTATTTCATCTTACCCTGACCTGGTCCAGAGGCACTGATGAATTTTCGTCAGAGCTATTATCCCTTCCCATGTCCACCTTGCCTACAACCTATTTGAATAAAACAGTAATATGTCAAAGTTGTAAAAAAAAGTACAATGTACATTTAGTTTCAGATCTTGTCATATTTGCTGCTGGCTTGGGACTGTTGTCAGTCAAAGTATCAAATTCCAAAATAGATTGCTACAGTATTGCTACAGTATTGCTACAGTATTGCTACAGTATTGCTACAGAGACCTTTCATGCTCAATGTAATGACCCATGTTCCCACTTGATCTGTTGCCAATGTTTAGTAAATTATTATTTTTAAAAAATCAAACTTCAGTTAGAATTAAGGTGCAAGCAATGAATTTGGATAAAAAAATGTGTAGTTTAGTATTGATTTAACAACAGAAAAAGTTTTATATGACTAAATAATTTTTAAATTGGGCTGAAAGTGGGTGTCAACATATTACCATTACAAAATTGCAGCACTGTTTAATATGCAGGTGTTCACCAATTTGGCAGATAGAATGATGAATTGCTTTTATATGATAAATGCAAAGTCTGACTTTAACCAATTGATTTGTGAGGTGTAGGCTCTATGGCTCTAAAATTATTGAATTATTTTTATGTAGTTAATGCGATTCAAGCACACACATTTTCATGTGGATAAAATGGGCGTTTTATATGATCTTCTTCATCATATTCTAAGAGCAGATGAAAAGAATTCAACCTCCATTACCTTCATTTTGTCATGGAAAAAAATATTATATTCCCTCAATTAGTAACTATTAGGAACATATATGCAATATACTTAAGGTCTATCATCCGTTATCTATTAAATGTGCTCGGCCAAACATATTTTTGTAAACATTACAAAATCAGTTAGCGTGTAAACAAATATGTATGTGACTGTCGTTGACACAGGAGCAACTATTACCAATTTGATTATATAATTCCACATGTGTGCTTAAGAGGATTGTTCATATATGTTAATTCTTTTATTAAAGCATGTATCCATGATTTTCACACTGAATGTGGCATTGCTAGGAAAAGAGCAGAAGTTAATGAGAACTGGTTACAGTGCACATTACACAGCATTACATGTCAGATTCATTTACTGATAATACTGATAAAAAGTTCCTTCAAACAACAGTATTTACCTTTAAATAACATGCTTGTTAACAGAACCTTTGATCAGTAACATTTTCTAAAAAAAATTTTAAAAAATAAACACCGTTTCAAGTTTATAAGACACTGCATAGTTTCTTGATCATTGTAGATCCTACAAATGCATCACATGCTCATGTCTAGGCAGTACATCCAGATCCAGTATCCATCTTTGCATCATGTACATATATGTAACAGTAGGAAACAAAATCACTATAATCCTAAGAATGTTTTACTGAAATTGTCAGAAATATTCAACAAAGACACGTCTTAAAAACTGAATCTGTCAGAATACGAGGTGAAGAACGTAAAACAAATGAAATAACCGCAAGTTGAGCAAGATACAGCATGCACATTATAATAGCTGTCAGCTGTTCAGTAAGATTAGTGGGTAGATAGGGAGAAAAGTTGAGTTTCTAATCGTTTCATTTAAACGGCATCATTAAGAATATTGCAAACAGTGTACATGTTTAGACATTGTGGTAAATGTTGCAGCCTTAGTTAATAACAAACCAAGTATTTTCATGCAATGTGGAAATTTTGTCATGCATCAGATATTCATGTATTTGAATTCTTTGATTTCATAGAGAAGAGCTGCTGCAAAGATTTAATTTAAAGAGATTAACAAAAGTCCCTCAATGGGACTGACGCTCTACTGGGCGAAAAGAATTTCCAGAAATTCATGATAAGACCATTTCTACCTTTTAACTGCTGAGTGTTGAAACTATCTCTGATATTCTTCAGCAATAGCAAGATTTTCAAATTAGCTGCTGTGGTGGACATACTGTGGTAACATTGGCACCATTTTCATTTAGGATAAAGTACACATCATTAGAAGTCTTTTGGTGAAAACCCCATGTCATAATGATCATCCATTCAGGGGGTGAGAGGGGGTAGTGATAAGATTTTCATGACAGCCGCCGTATCAGCCATATTGGATGTATCTGGCACCATTTTCATTTACAACCAACTAGGTATTATAAGAAGTCTATTGGTAAAAACCCCATGTTGATATAGCCATACATTAGAGAGGAGTAGAAATAACAATGTTTTAAAGACAGCCACAATGGTGGCCATATTGAGGGTTAATCATTTCTGGCCACTGTGGCAGCCATGTTAGACCTCAGATCAGTATCATTTTCATTAAGGAACAACCAGACATCATAAGAAGTCTTTTGGTGAAAATCCAATGTCAATATGACATTCCATTCAGGAGGAGTAGCGATAACAATATTTTCCAGATGGCTGCTGTGGTGGCCATTTTGAAGTCAGATTGGTATCATTTTCATTTAGGACCAAATAGACATTATCATAAGAAGTCTTCTGGTAAAAACCCCATGTCAATATGACTTATCGTTCAGGCGGAGTAGCAATAAAAAGATTTTCAAGATGGCTGCTGTGGTGGCCATATGGGATGTCCGAACGGCACCATCTTCCTGTAGGACCAACTAGACCATGTGATGAATGTGTGTAAAAATTTTCAAGGCAATCCTACTAGTAGTTTAGGAGGAGTAGCGATAACAAACTTGTTCTAATGGATGGAAAATGGATGACAGACCATCCTATAAGTTCTTTTGGTCTATGATCAGTAGACCTAAAACACTTTCTTGCTGCCTAAGGTAAGAGAATCTAGATAAATCATGAATTTCACAATAATGATTCCCACCTCTTTTATCAAATAAAATGAACATATAAATATGAAAGTCGTTTTCTCTTTCTCCGATTCTAACAGGTCTTATAAAAAATTACTTATCATGGTGTTCCTCACTACTCAAGTTTACTATCTCATAAACAGTCACCAATAAATCAAATTCATTTTCAAAGTCTCTGAACTTTATTGAGCATTTATGAAACCAATATTTATACTTATCCAGGTTATATTTTGATGGTCTGTATTAATTATCCCTAGGAAGGAGTAATTGATTCCATAATATAAACAAGAGTCCCTCGAAGGGACTGACACTCTACTAGCCCAAAAGAATTTTCAGGAATTCAAGACAAGACCATCTCTTCTATTTAACTGCCGAGTGTTGAAACCAGGTCTGATATTTTGAGCAATGAAAAGATTTTTAAATTAGCTGCTGTGGCAGCCAAATTGATGTAAGATTGGCACCATTTTTATTTAGGACTAACTAGACATCATTAAAAGTCTTAAGGTGAAACCTCATATGAATATCACCATCCATTCAGGAGGAGTAGCAATAACAAGAGTTTCAAAATGGCTGCCATAGTGGCCATATTGGAGGTCAGATCAGCACCATTTTCATCTAAGACCAAGTAAACATTATAAAAAGTGCTTTGAGAAATTTCCATGTCCACATGACCATCCATCTAGGAGGTGTGGCAATAACAAGATTCTCAAGATGGCTGCATGGTGGCCATATTTGGAGGTCAAATCTGCACCATTTTAATTTAGAACCAACTATATATCATAAGGAGTCATCTGGAAGAAACCCCATGCTGATATGCAAAATTTCCATTGAGAAGTAGCAAAAACAAGATTTTCAAGATGGCTGCCATGGTAGCCATCTTGGAACTCAGATCAGCACCATTTTTATTCAGAACCAACTAGTTGTCATATTAAGTCTTCTGGTGAAAATCCCATACTAGTATGACTTTTCACTCCGTATAGTAGCAAGACAAATATTTTCAAGATGGCTGCCATGGTGGCCATATTGGACCTCAAATCAGCACCATTTTCATTTAAGACCAACTAGACAGCATAATAAGTCTTTTAGTAAAATCCCACGTTGATATGACCATCCATTCAGGAGGAGTAGCAATAACAAAAAATTTCAAGATGGCTGCTCTGTGAAAGATAGCAGCTGTGTCGGCCACATTGGATATGTGAGCAGCACCATTTTCATTTAGAACCAACAAGACACCACAATAAGTCTTCTGGTGAAAATCCCATGTTAATATGACTTTCTATTCAGGAGGGGTAGCGAAAAAAGAGATTTTCAAGATGGCCCCTGTGGTAGCCATATTGGATGTCTGAATAACACCATTTTCATTTAGGACAAAGTAGACCATGGGATGCATGTGTGTAAAGTTTTATGACAATCCTCTGAGTAGCTTAGAAGGAGTAGCAATAACTTGTGCTAATGGACTGACAACGGACAATGGACCATCCCATGAGCTCTTCTGGTCTATGACCAGTACAGCTAAAAAAGCATTATTTTTCTTTACCCACTCTGATAGTTCTATATATGATCTAACTGTAACAGCTTGGTATTTATCTGCATTAAATGTTAAATGATCAATTTTACCAAATATCTGGCCTGTATTTTCACTTATTTCTTGTCCACATTTATGTGTATAATTCATCAAATAGCAACTAGTTTTGGTATATGTATCAACTGTTTATATATGTCTGAACTATTTTTTATATAAGCTGTGTCTGTTTATTATGTTTAAAGAATATGTTCAGTTTTTTGTAAGTGCTTGTTGTGCTCCTGTTTAGATATAACATTTTGTCCAATTTGTATAGACAATATTATGTGATAGTCACACAATGTACTTATATGTACATTTGTTATTTTTTATGTGAGAGATTTTTCTATTATTATATTTTTTCTTGACATGCCATATCATTTTTATTCTTATTTTGTGTGCTACATATTTGCTACAGAGCTAATTTTTACCATGGACTACATGTGATCTGTATTTGCATGTTGTGTCCTTTGTAGATAATGAGGTGGTACTCAATTATATAAAAAAAATCTAAAGCCAGTGATAAAACTCAAAGCCAACTGTTTTTCTTACATCAAGGTTCATATTAAATCAATGTTCCCATTAAGCTATCTTAGTATCACAAATTAATCTTAAAAAAAATAAAATATAAGCTTTTGATTTTGAGATTGTGAACTAAATTATTTAATCTAGTTTAATTTTCATATTAGATACATACCAGTGTCATAAAATTTTTAAATTTACTTGTCTCTGTGTTATTAAGTATCTTATTTTTAAAAAAAAAAAACACGTATAAATAACGTATTTTACCGTATAAAATGCACGAATTTTGAAATCAAACTTCATACAAATCATTCATTTCCTGATAATTTTAAAAACTAATTACTACAGAATAATGACACCCTTTTCATAAATGATTAAAATGTAATTGCTCTTTACTAAGAAAAATAACTGTAAAGACTTTTTTAAATTGTGCAGTTTCTATCACATGTATACACTTGACCTGTAATGTTGCCATCTCCTTGATGAAATTTCTCGAACATACATGCTTTTATCCTGTGAATTCATGCAATCAACCAAAAAATAATAATAGAAACTACACATTTATCAAAAGTGAAAGAACTTTCACAGAAGAAAATCCAATTTTTATGAATGTATGCATTATCACATAAAAGCCAGGGACCTCTATTACTCCATGTATAATCAAAGCGAAAGTATTTTATTATCTCCCTTTGCCTAAACTCTGATCTTCAGCTTACAATTCCACACAAATTTTCCATGTGTGTAAAAACAGTTTGGATCATATTAGAACTAATTATGTTTCTTTTTATATGTATTATTCTACGAGTTATATCTGATGTTTAAAATACAGCTGTTGAGGTTTATACAATATTAATTTGTGGTTTGTTTGACAGAAAATTTGAAAACATTTAATTGATGAATGGCCTAGAAAAATATTAATTTTATGTTTTGAAAATTCAGATGTTTGTTGGCCTAGAAAAATTAATATTTTTAAAACTTTGGGTGTCTGAGGCATAGAAATAAATAATTATTTATATATGAAACTGTTATGCCACTTATGAGCCATGGGTCGGGCAGAGGTATGGGTTAGATGCTAGGTAATTTTTAGTGGTTTTTAGAGTTTAAAAAAAATGATATTTTCGTTTATCAACCACCATGTTATATACTACTCACAGCAGTGTTTTCTGTCAATAAATCTTCTGATTCAAGGATCTTTGTATCCACTGCCAGCTTTGCTAGTCTAGATGCTGCATCTTCATTTAAATCTAAAGAAAGATCATCTTTTGCACGTTGTTTGATACTTTATACATGACAAAGTGAAAATCAACAATTCAAAATGTACATTTTTAAATAAATATATCCAAGTGCTGAGGCCTAAATGAAAAAAGGAATTAGATCTCTTTGCACATTTGTATATTCTTTAGTATATTAAGAAAAATTCTGCTGTTTGACATCAGTACTTCAATTCATTTTTCTTTCATGTCTTGAATAATTAAAAGTTGAGATCATCACTATATAAATGTCAGGCTTTGGATAATCAATTGAGTTTCTAATTAAAATCTGCTCTCAAGTAATTCAACTATAAAGTAGTATTTATTCAAGGAATAGTACTTGCTTGCATAGCAATTATGATTTAATAATTCCCTAGTTCCTGATTTACTGAAAAATGATCATCATTATTATCAGCAATTTCAGTCGCTATACTAAGTTGCATTATTCTATTTAGTATACACCATATCTTACACAATACCACACATAATAAGCCCACACCCTGCTCTTTCCCTTTAAATCTTGCATAAACATAGCCACATCTGATGCACGTCTTGATCCTAGCATACATTGCGGGACAGAGACTGACAAAATCTATCTAGAACACCATGAATTTGTCAGAACCTACAACCATTCATGCCTAGTGTAATCCTGAGACATAACTTTGTGAGGTAAGTCAATGTAAAAATGGATCTTATATGTTTTCAATTCAGCATTACGATAATGGGAAAGCAATGAACCCCCAGAGTGGTGAATTCTGAACACATGATAAGGACAATGTTTATCGCATCATTGGTGTGCACTTATTATGGATGACCTTTGACTTCCTGAAATTTAACAAAATTATAATTTCTTATGCACACAGTGTGGCTATTACAACGAATATGGAATTCAGAGGGAATAAAATTACGTACATCTCAAAATATAAAACAGTTGTGCTAATTGTTGTACAGCACATTGAGCAATTAATCTACTCTGACTGTTAATGGTAACATAATAATCAACCATAATGTCATTGTAGATAAAATGTGAAAGTATGTAGTGTGGCTTGAGTGTGATGACGAATGATACAGTACACCCACTGATACAAATGACATGCATAAAAACACCTGCTCATGTTAGTACAAACAATTCGTAACTAAAATGAGTCATGTGATCAATAATTCACTATTTAATTATTTTTCCATAATTCACTGACTGAAATTACTACAAAATAATGATGAGTAATTTTTCAGTAAATCAGACTTACATATATAAAAATGCACATAGAGCATACTGTACTTTCAGATAAAATATAGAGGTTGAGACCTTGAAACATGAAAGAGGGAGTCATGAATTCTGCACTACTGTTGAATTATACCGACTTATGGCGATTCATTAAGCTCTCACAAAATAAGCATGCACATTTTGAAAGGAAAAGTATGTCACGAAAAACCTTACAGCAAGATAGTTTTACCTAGAACTGATAACCAGGAAGCAGTAGTCTATCATTTCACAAGTATACTCTGAATATTACTAGTACAATTTTTTTTTTTTTAAATCTGTCTACCAGATGTGGAAGTTGTCCAGGAGCCATCATGAAGAGATATTTTGCATCTGCCTCTGTAGATTTGAATTCCATCTGTGCTCTCAATGTTTTGTATGTCTTGACCCATCAGTCTACGAGCCAAACTGGTCTTTCCAGTGTTATATAAGCCAACAAGCATAAGCCGAATATCTTTCTTCCTTTCGACTCTTTAAGATTTTTTGATTCAACTGCCTTCAATTTCCTCTGGAATATGCGGTGCAGACGCTTCACCTACAAATATATAAAGAAAAAAAAAACTATTAAAGTGAGATTGCACGTTTGCAGTTCTACAATTAAATTTCTACCATAAGTAGCCCATTCAAATGTTTATTTTTCAATATTTATCTGTAAAGACTCGGCATGACAATGCTTCTAAAATGGAATAAAAAGAAGGCTTCGTTGAAACAATCTATATCTCTTACATGGCATTTTCTAAGACAGGTTCAGGGTTGACTTGATTGGAGGAGGTGTAGCATCAAACATGTTGTGATATCAACAACAATAAAACACCAAATTCAACAATTAAAAACATACTTACTGACACCTCAAACACCACAGATCATATAAAAGGCCATACAAAGCAGTACAAACAAAAGCTATTGGAGGACAAAATAAATTATTCAAACTGATTGTTAATATCAAAAACAGCAAAAAATGGTAACATGAAAAATAATATTGGCATAAAATGTTTATTACCAACTTCAATTGCAAAATATAAGCTATTCTTTACACATCTACAACTGACTTATTCTTGATTTTCATTAAAGTAATGTGTATGTTTCTCAAACTAATATCTCAGAAATAATAGTTTTGTTTTTCTTGGTTTAACAGCACTTTTAAAACATTATTGGCTATATCATGTCGAGGAAATAGGAGTTAAGTGCCTATGCTGAGGACGCACTGAGGCAGCCGATCCAGGCAGGTCTGACTGGGTAAACTTAGGTTGTGTATAAAGACATAAGAGCCTTATTTTATGTGTAAAGGCAGCTTTTACAATATAGCTTCATGTGTATTAAAGATCATTACAAGTACTTTGTCCCTCTTTCACAAAACAATTTTTTTTTTTTTTGTTCACATACGAACAAGCTGATATAAGAAACCAGATATTTAACATTCCCTTCTTATAATTAAGTTACAAATCTTTACGTGTGATTACAAAAAGTAAATGCTAATAAATTTGAAACAAGAGTCCCTTTGAAGGGACTCATGCTCTACTATCCAAAAAGAATTACCAGGAATCCATGTTAGACAATTTCTTCTTTAAAACTACTGAGTTTTAAAACCATCTCTGATATTCTTAAGTGATAATAAGACTTTCAAACTGGTCACTGTGATGGCCATACTGGATATCAGATCAGCACCATTTTCTTTCACGACCAACTAGACATCATAACAATTCTTTTGGTGAAACCCCATGCTTGCCCAGTAAATTACTATAGTTAGTCCTAATTGCACACTTTTTTAATGTATTTAAGACCAGCAAATAAAAGATAATCAAACAATTTCCTTTCTTTGACACTGTCTTGCTGTCTGTCAGCTTTCTACTAGTTGGCCACCCCTGACAACAAACTTATCCATATTTTTTGTTTATCTGAGTTTATATCATTAGGGTTAAAATTATCCTTAATCTTATACTATTAATCCTGTGTATAAACTGTCAACTATCCATGTTAGGGTTAGGGTGCTGTGGTGGCCATACTGGATGCCTGGGCAGAACTTTTTTTTTTAGGACCAACTAGACCTTGGGATGAAAGAGTGTGTACAGTTTCATGGCAATCCTCCAATTAGTTTCAAAGGAGTAGCGACAACAAACTAGTGGATGTCGGATGACTGATGACGGACAAAAGGCCATCCCATAAGCTTTTCTGATCTATGACCAGTAGAGCTAATAATGGAAGAATAACAGGAGACTAAATACTGTGCACCACCACATAATCTATACTAGGTTTAATACCAGTAAAGCTAACAGATCATACATATGAAATGTCCCAGAATATTAACTTAGTGAAAAAAATACATTACCCCCCTTCTTAAAGTAACCAGCTGGACTGAAGAAAACTGGTCCTAATTCAATGCTGGTCTTAAATTGAAAAACAGACCTTCTGCAGCATATTTTAATTGCTCTTTCATACATGTACACAGAAATTAGTGTCCAAACTTTGTGAAAGGAAATCTAGAAAGCTACATTCATCAACTATTATCTCAATCACAGGAAGTGACTAATGTCTTGAATGAACATACTGTATATACCTTTCGCAAAGTGATTGCATATTGAAGATTAAACATTGTATTAAAGACGTGTTGTATAGCAGTAACTTATTACACAATGCGTAACATCTCCAAGTCCATTGTTGGGGAGTTTTCTAGACAATCAGGACTGGAAACCATGGTTGCAATTCTGAATAGGGTTTTGTTAAAATTGGAAAGATGGAATTAAATATACATCAATACAAAATAATCAGGAGTCATGCATGCAAGAAGGCAAGTTCGAAAATATGGGCATACATGTTATATGTCCATCATTTAATGGAGTATCCAGCATTTTATACTTATTTTTGACCTTTCATCAGTACTCATGCATCGGAGACAAGATCTCCAGCATTTTATACTTATTCTTGACCTTTCTCTGTATTCATGCATGGAAGACATGATCTCCAGCATTGTTTACTTATTAGTAACCTTTCATCAGCATTCATGCATGGGAGACAAGATCTCCAGCATTTTATACTTATTCTTGACCTTTCTCTGTATTCATGCATGGAAGACATGATCTCCAGCATTGTTTACTTATTAGTAACCTTTCATCAGCATTCATGCATGGGAGACAAGATCTCCAGCATTTTATACTTATTCTTGACCTTTCTCTGTATTCATGCATGGAAGACATGATCTCCAGCATTGTTTACTTATTAGTAACCTTTCATCAGCATTCATGCATGGGAGACAAGATCTTCAGCATTTTATACACTGTAGCAAATATAATGCAAGAGAGAGAAAAATGTCAAATCCTTAATGACATTTTTTATAGACTTATTGGCTTTGACATCATAAACATCTCCCCCAATCAAATTTCAAAACTTGTATGGCAACATAGGAAACTTGCATTTAAATCTGCTGAAGTTGGTTGGCATCTGTCTTTGGACATTTCTACAGCATTTGTATTCAATCTCCAGTATTTCAAACATATCTACAGTATTTTACGTCTCAGCTTACTGTATTTAACCGATGATAGCCCATGCTTGATGATAAGTTACCTCTGATTTCACAAAATTTTGCAGAATATTTACAATATACCTTTGTCTGATAATAAGTTAACCTGATATATTTTGAGAATATTTTTAGGTTGGCCACCTCATCTCGTCATGTGAGAAATGCTGTATAATGTGTATGTATGGGGTCTTTCTTCACTGTTCTAGGAAAAGTCACATGTATGCAAAATGACAACAGCTCACACTAACTCCTGTGCACACACACACACACACACACACAAAGGCAAGCATGCACATACCGTATATACCTACTTTCAATCTGCACCTAACTGCAAACACGGTAGATTCAGATCTAATGTCATACAACTTGCCAACAGGTCAGTCTAGAGTCTATGCTGTTTGTTCTAGCCATGATTTTACGTGAACAGTATGAACCTTGATCTGCCAGTGCAGAAAGTCACAACAGATCTAGGTCTAAAATGTGTTATGTGATCAGCATATACCTTGATGTGTCAGTATGGCATGTGACCACAGATTTAGGTCTACACTGCAGAAAGTGAACAGCATATACCTTGATGTGCCAGTGCAACATGTGACAGCATATCTAGATCTACACTGTGGTAAGCAAACAGCATATACCTTGATCTGCCAGTACAACATGTGACAGCATATCTAGGTCTACACTGCAGTAAGTGAACAGCACATACTTTGATGTGCCAGTACAACATGTGACAGCAGATTTAGGTCTACACTGCAAGTGAACAGCATATACCTTGATGTGCCAGTACAACATGTGATAGCGGATCTAGGTCTACACTGTGTTAAGCAAACAGCATATACCTTGATCTGCAAGTACAACATGTGACAGCATATCTAGGTCTACACTATAGATGCACTGCTTGCAGTTTGGTGCACATTATACAAGAAAATGTACTACCTGGACTAGGGTGAATGCTGTCTTGGCTTGAAGTCTGAGCATCCAGACTGGATGTTTCACTCTGCTCTTGACTAGAAATGTGGTTTTGCATGATATCTTTGATATCTTCGGCTGCCTTTTGGATTTCATCCATCAATATTACTACCCCAGCATCTCTCATTATCTGTATCAATGTATCATACTTTCCTACACCAATTACACCTTTTCTTTCAAGATAAGACAACAATTTATCCATGCCGTTGACTTTGTCACAGTTTTCACACCAATATATGTTTGTGCCATTTGCTGTATGCTCTTAAATGAGTCTTTTGTAATAAGACCATTCAATGTAACAAAGAGCTGATTGTGTTTCTTCCTTGCCTCAATCTGAAAGCAAAATTTGATTCATACTAATCAAAAATTGTGTTTTACTTTTAGTGAATCAACCAAAATTAGAAATACTTTCAACAAAACAATATTGAAAAAAGATATATTTTCTGCCCTTCTCAAGTTTGATCTAAAATGCTGACTCCAAGCTTGTTTCTATTTTTTATTTACTTTCATATTGTAGAAATATCTTAGATATGCTTAGAACAAATTAGAGGATGATTTTGAATTAATTTTTAAAATTGAGGTACATACATTATATGTGAAACATGAAGTTGTAAAGGAGAGATATGTCAGTAACAGTTTTTTTATTTTTGTCATTACTGTCATATTGTACCTTGCATGAATCTTCCATTTGCATAGGGCAAATTAAAGTGATTCTAAAATAATTGTTAAAATAGAGGTACATTAATTTGATGAACTTGTAAAAGAGGAATAATGTGAGTAAAACTTTTAAACCAGTGTATAAAATTCACTTGGGTTGACGGAGATGCAACCTAAAGCTGTCATTATGTCCAAATGGTCTTCAAATGCAGGTAAATATGTACTTATTTCTGTATAAAGGGACCTTTTAAACTTTGTCTTTGTAATCAGATGATTCTTGCATAATATATATATATATATATATATATATATATATAGATGGCAGTTTCTATAACAAACTTGACTGTATTTTTATAAAATTCAAAACCTTTTTTATCAACCATATTTTGCAAAACTAATATGAATTTTAAAACACATGACTTATTTACAATAATCATCAATGTAAACTTTTATTTACAGTGGATATTATTTTTGCAGTTACCACCTTTCTGCTAATATCGATCAACCAAAGGTTTCTTTTTATAAGTTATCATAAAGAGTTCATTACACATCTTTTATAGTTTGCAACTATCCAACATCAACCATAAAATAATTTATAGAGTACATGAAATATAACTTATGAAAACCATCTTGGAAACTTGGAAGATATACGGAAAATTGTGTGAGATGTCAGTGTTCTCCCCCTGGCCAATACATTGTAATAGTTCCCCATAGCTTACGTCAGATCCACAGTCCCCCATACAACTTCTAAGCATCACTTCATTTTAATAATGTTATCACTACACGTTCATTTCTCCATCACACCTTTTAAAGATTATAATACACCACTGGTCTTAACTTTTCGTGTCGAATTGAACCAGTTTTTAAAGAGCAATCTGTATTAAATCAATGCTAGTCAATTTTCTAGAAGCACAATTACCATCTTTATTTTAATTTAAGCATGCATGTCACCCCTTTTTAAATTTGGGAGCACTTGTATTAGGTAAATTTCATATGGTTTCAATTTTGGGGGTGTCAACTAAAGAGGTTTCAGCTATTAGAGATCAAAAAGTATTTATAAGGTGCAAAATAATTACTATGATATACAATTAATTATATTTATTACTTCATTCTTAATAGCAAACAAACAAGTTGCATTGATTTTTGTAGTTTTAACTTTTGCCAATCATTTTACTGCTCAAGTTCAGTGTACTCAAAACAATGCCATCCATAATCCCCCTGTCACGGTCACAACAATACTTATTTCACTCCAGCAATGGATTTTATCTTAGCTTTATTTGAAGGATAATTGAGATTCTCTGTTCTTTGGAGTGTAATGGATGATTACTTCAAATACGTGCAGGTATTAACTCCATGAAGAAAGCACTTTGACAAAAAGAATTTGTTGCTAGGTTTCCAGTCAGTCTAAATAATAGTTAGAACATGGGAAACTGATCCTATTTTAATCTGCTCAATACCAAATAAGGTATCAAAAATTACTTTCATATTCATATTTTAGGACTCTTAAATACACTATAAAATACATTGGAAATTGCTGTATTTTTGTTATTTTGTACATTTAAAAATGAAATTATCATTCTCACTGATCAAGTTTCATTTGTCTGCGTACATGTAACCATGTACATTGCTTTAGTAGGATTTACAATGGTGAGAAACAGTATGGTGGCCTACAGACCTGAAATCATGTCTGTTCAAAATTAAATGTAATTCATTGAATGTTCAGTTGACAAACATGTTTTTCAATGGTAAATAATGTAGTTTAATGGAATTTTCATCAGAATAATTATTTTATCAACCTGATTCATTGTGTAATGTGTGGTACACCCAATTCTTGTTAAATTCAGATCTTTCCTAGGAATGTCTTCTTAGATATGAAAATTGACTATACTTAAAGAAGGGATTTAACAGAAAAAAGGAACAAAATGGTCAACTTCAGCAAAGGTATAGCAATAGATAGCTTTATTCTTTATCAAACTTTAAGTTTTGTTTCAATATGGCTCAAATCTGACTAAAAAGTTTCAAGTTTCAGAGTGCCTTTATTAAGAAAACTTTAATAAGTTCAAACAGTGAGACGCTGTCTTTGGAGCAATACATAAATTACAATTTGTATGGTATACAGTACCATTACAAGTATTACTGGAGAAGTGGACTCTGATAGTTATACAATCTAACTGCTTGTATGTTACCATTACTTTCAATAATTTCTGCAGAGAACTTGGACATTTCATAATTTTTTCAAGATATCATATACAGCCTAGAAGAAATTGTATAATCTTTATAATATAATTTTAGTGAATATAGAAGATATGATATATAAAGAATCTTACATATGCATATGAAATTGTTTGAAGAATATCTATCTATGGCTAGCAAAACGTTGAAATCATTCAAAGAGTTTCATATATCTCATTTGAATTATGCGAGCGCAAATGCAAGATTCTATTTACCACATGACAAAACTGATTTAATACAATAAAAACACAAAATAGACTACTGAATGAAATGACTTTGAAGTACATTTGGATGCCTTGGTCTTTAGGCCTTCTAAGCCTTAGATGACATGACAATGTCATTCTTGATATCACGGGTGTTATGAAATGTGTACTATTGGAAAAATATTATATATATTTATATTCCTAAATACCACATTAATTATGTAATAATTAGTTCCAAGATATCAGTTCTGTGTCACATAAACAGCTCTCAAGTTACCTGAGAAATATTATTATAAATTTTGTTTATTAATATAATAATTTTATTTATCCTTTTAGCTTTGTTAGTTATCTAACAAAATACGTAAAACATGACCTAAATTATATTTTCTATAAACTGACCAATTATAGCATGTATTTATATTTTATCAACTCAATAAGATATCTTATAATTCATGAAAGGAAAACAATAAAACTAGGATGACTGTTACACAATTTTCACACATCTAGGTTTTTTAATACAACATATTAATTTGGCCCACCATGTACATTTTTTTGCAATTGCACTGAAACAATTTTCTGGATGGATCATGGGCAGATGAATGCATGTAGGATACAAATTAAAGTACTGCTGCCTGCTTTTGGAGTATAGCAAATTAACTTCAAACAATGCACAACATTTTCATTCTAACATAATTAACTGAAAAGATATATATATATATATATATATATATATATATATATATATATATATATATATATATATATATATATATATATATATATATATATAAGCAACTGACAATGAACAGTGCAAAACTAGTTTTTATCCAGCCTAAGAGCTTTTGACTCTCACTAAGTCTTTGTCAAAGGCAAACCCAAAACAGAGACAAGACAAACAATAAACACAAAAGAAAGCTTTGAAATTACAAAAGTTTATATGACTATGTCTAATAGAGTTAAAGTTTGAAAATGTTTTATGTCATGCCTAGTTGATTTCAACTCAGAGCACCATTACTTTTGGGATTTCAACTCAAAGCACCATTAATTTTGTGATTTCAACTCAAAGCACCATTAAGTTTGTGATTTCAACTCAGAGCACCATGACTTTTGGGATTTCAACTCAGAGCACTATTACTTTTGTGATTTCAACTCAAAGCAAAAATAATTATTGTGATTTCAACTCAGAGAACCATTACTTTTGTAATTTCAATGCTTTCTATTGTGTTTATTGTTTGTCTTGTCTGTGTTTTGATTTTGCCTTGAAAGATTGTTATTTGCCATATTATATGTATTATATACAGATATATATCTTCAAGTAAACCTGTAAACATAATGTAGCAAAACAATAGCAAGAAAATGTTTTTATATCACACAATATTAACAAAATGAAACAAAAAGCCTGTAAGAGGGTGGGATAAATTGATCTTAAAATAAAAGTAAAAATCTTCAAAATTGAGGAATATCTAGGGTATGGCTGGATGTACATCCAGACATGCACAAGTTATCAATGTGTTAAGCTTCCGCCTAGGAAGGCACAGCAAAAATCTACGTATATTATAAAAAACAAACATAATTTATGTATAAAATGACCTTTCTGGACATATTGGTATTCAGATGTCCTGCTTCATTCAGCAGAGATGCTAACTATTTATATTTTGCCTTACACTTTTCATGACATCATGTATATAGCCCTCTTTTTGAATTACCATATTTTACTGTGTATAACGTGCACTTTTTTCACCTAATTTTCTCATTTTAAGTCAGGGGTGCGTGTTTTATAGAAGAACTAAAAAAGATGTTTTTTCCCAGGTCGATCTGACGAAAGGATGAAGGCATTATAACTGCCTATATGTGTCACATTCACTCCTTGTGAAATATTAAATCTGTTGCAAGTTGCATTGTAATTAAATTGTTTACTGGTACTAGCCTAATTAAAAGAAATAAATAATGCTTGCAAACCTTGATAGTCTTGTTCTTTGATTGCTTATGTTAATAAACTCGTTTTATTTTACATCACTGTGTAGCGTTTTGTTCTGTGCCTCGACTGTATATACATGTACATAACGACTGGTAACTTGTTGTTCTAAAGCTGTGCAAAGTACCACATTGTAGTGGAACAAATATGATTACCGAACCTGTACTGTTATTGTTCAATATTCCATAACTGTGGATCTAATACATTTTGTCTTCATTTATTCTTGGTTGAACTGAAATATAATATTTATAATTCAAGCAGTGTTAATGTTCTCATCAGTGGGACCTTTAGGGGACATATTTTTTGCAACTATGGTTTGTCTGTTATGGTAACATTGACATACTGTGAAACAAAATAATCAATTAATGTATGAAGTTGGAAAACATTCTTATTTTTTCTTTGGAAAAAAAATTTAGTTCTTAGTTTTATTTCTCATCTTAAATGATAGTATTTTATATTTCTTGGTGACTATACAGTGATCAATGCTTCACTGACTCGGTGTGGTCTTTTCAATGTTATCAGCCAAGCTAATATATGATTACCGTACCTGTAAATGTTCAATATTCAATACCTGTGGATCGAATTATTGTTTTCATCATTTATTCTTGTCTGAATTGAACAATAATATGTAGAATTAAAGCAGTGTTAATTTCTCATCAGATGCACATTTAGGGGACATCTTTTTCCTGACTACGGCTAGTCTGTTACGGTAACATGGACACATCGTGAAACAAAATAATCAATTAATGCATGAAGTCGGAAAACTTTTTTTTTTTTTCCTCTGGAAAATAAGCTTGGTTCTTAGTTTTATTTCTCATTTTAAATCATAGTATTTGATATACTTTTGTAACTATAAAGTGATCAATGCTTCATTGACTCAGTGTGATCTTTTCACGGTAATCATCACCGGCTAAGCTTTGATGTGCTGAACATAATTACAATGCTTTGTCTAGGTAAACTTGCAATTTATTTACTTTTCTTTGGAAAATAAGCTTGGTTCTTTGTTTTATTTCTAATCTTAAACCACAGCATTTGATCCTTCTTTGTTACAATAGAGTGAGTAATATTTAGTTGACTCAGCATGGTGTTTTTAAAGGTAATCAGCACCAGCTAAAGTTTTGATGTGCCAAACATAATTATGAAGTATTGTTTTGGTAAATTCTATCTAGGGTACTGAGATATATTTTAGAAGTGGCATAATAGTCCAAATAAATGTAAATACTGGACATGAACTTTCATATGGCATCTTGTATTTGATCAAACGCCAGGAATGATGATAGACGAGGACATACGTCGACTTTTCGAGTGATGATGATGAAGAGCAATTTGAGGGATTTGATGCAATAGACTGAACTCCATCAATAAAGTGAACCTTAAAACGGCCCTTTTAAGGGCCAACCATAAAATAGGAAAGATATACTTTAAAGTTTGACACTTTTTCATTCTTTCTTTTACGATAGCTGTAAAAAAAAAGTATTGGTTATAATCGGGTGCCGCGTACTGACAGAAAAGACCAGAGAAACAGTCATGCACTAGTTTATTGTAAAGAATTCAAATGTCGTGTAACAAACGATGATCTGTGCACTATCCAAAATGGTCGACTGTTGTCACTATGAAACGGCGCAAAATTATTAAGATTATAAAATGTATTATATCACATGCACGTTATATGGCAGAACTACGTTTTTTCCCCTCATTCTGGGTAGAAATTCGGGTTGTGCGTTATACACCAGTGCGCATTATACACACCAAAATATGGTAACCATTATTTTATTGCCTTACTGTTATCTGATTAAATTTGCTGGCTTTATCATTCAAAAATGCAGGGAATAAAACAGATACAACCACATTTTCACATCTCTGAGTATGGAGTTTTCAATAAAGGAAATTAAGAACAGTTGCATATCATGGGAATCACACAGAAATCAGTAAATTTATCATGGTATCTTGCTAAAACAAACTCCAAAATTCAGAGGCTGTATCTAATAAATACTGGTTCTCTTTGGTACAATATTGGATTGCTATGTGCATATGGAGAACAGCATTTTAACAAATACCTCGTTATAATAAAAATAACTGGGATCTAAGCTTAGTTGTCATAGCAAGAGATTTCTTTTCAACTACTGGAATAATCTTCAAATCATATTTTAGAATTTACTTACAGGTATTTCTCCCATGACACTATCAGTGCTCGTACTTGCAAGTGTCCCTAAAATATGCATTAAAGGATACAATTAAGGAAATCTGTGCAAACAACCAAGCAGAAATGTAATTACAAGTATAAAAAAAAATTCTCAATAGCTAGTTAAGAAAACGTTTAAGCAAATGGCAAATTAAGGCAATTTGGTCAAGAACTATCACGTCTCAAGAAAATGTAGGATGAATACAGCTGTTTTATATTTGATACTATTTAACCATAATAAGATTCTTATGCAATTATGATAAATGTAGACACTTGCCCAAATGACAGACATCTAGAGATGAAATATCCCCCTTGGTACCCTGCTTATGTAAAGACTTTTACTGAAGGTACCCTATGGTCCGCACTCAATTTTTATACAACTTATGCTAGTACCTTATGGTGGAGCCTTCTCAACATATATACTACTTCATGCTACACTTTGTTTCCATGGTGATAGAAATAATATTCAATGTGGAAAATCCTATGTATCTTAAGGCACATGTACACTTGCTCAACATGTGTACCAAGTTTGGTTGAAATACTTTGAATGGTTTGCAAGTTATACAGCTGAAATGAAAATGTTTACAGACAGACAGGCAGACAGATGAACTTGGTAATAACTACATCCCAAACAGATTAATTTGCTAACAAGAAGTCAAAGTGGGTCTGATACCACTCACCTGGGTAACTTAAATGTTAACTTGTGAAAGCAAATTCATGCATGTATTGAAATTGTGGAGTGGAAAGAACAGTTTGGAACACTTACTTGCTACACTGTCTATTGATGTTAGTTTTTCTTATCTTCTTTATTAGATCATATAGTAACAATAGTTAAATATATCAGATGTCCTGCTCATACCTTGTTGCTTTGACAGAATTCTTTTGGATGCAGGTCCAGCTTGGTCACCATTTAATTTCCTCTTTTGTCTCTCTGTACCTACAAGGTCATATGAAATAGTGAAAGACAACATAAAATTATAATCCACATGACAAAACAAAAGTTTTACGTAAGTCTTGTTCGCAATAATGGTCTGGACTGTAAAGATCTGCTATATCCAATCTTCTGCTCACAACGACACTTCTGCGTATCATATAATGTAGTTCAGCTTTAAAAAGGAAACTTTTTTATATTTTATGGTTCTCACAAAACATGACAAACAAAATGAGAAATCTAAAATACTGATTAGATCCCTGAACTGACTTCTAAACCAATGACCTTACTTCGAAGACCCTATGTATCCAGGACATTCTTAAATACTTATCAGATAAGTAACAATCAATGTGGAAAGATAAAATCATATATCAAAACTGTTTAATTTTCTATCTCGGTTCTTTTTGTTATAAAAATTAAAATGTCGAAATACTTTTATAACTGTCCAATCAGGTCAGCTGCGGGTGGAGCTTTTATATGGGCTCGATGGAACTTTCAGAATGCAGGTCAACATTCATCGTTAACAGGAAAGAATTAATATTACTAAATAATACTAAAACAACATGTCATCTTTTTTTGATGGAGATGAATTTTTATCATTGGTAATTGAGTTTACATACGTAGGTGTTACTCTGAATTATAACTGAAAATTTAATGTCGCACACATTCACACACACAGAAATTGGCACACCAAGACACAGAAAGGCTACTCGTACACTTTCTTCTCCTAATTTCTTCAACGTAGGTTTTGGAACAGATTTATGCCCTTTGATCAGACTGATTTTATCCTTAGTTCAATCCTATGACATATTGATAACATGCAAATGAAGACATAGGACAGTCATGGCTACTTAAATATATGTAATGATTTTTCTCTTTGAAAAATCAATTGAGTGAAGCTGACTGTTTTCTCGGTCTGGCAAAGCATCAAAAGCGAGACTGTATGTCTAGTTAATAAAGAACGGGTATTTAATTAAAAAAAAACACAAATGAAAAATGTTCTATGGATCATTTATACAAATGAATAGCAGCAATCATAATTAGACACTAAGCAGATAAACATTATCTTTCTAAAGAGAGTTATCTACAAGCGTTTAATTAATAATTCACCTTAGAAACTGGCTTTTTTCTTATGGTCAAAGACTTTAAATTAGCCTATTGTTGGCCCTAATCTGTGTTGGCACACTTGTCAAGTATTGTTTTAACTTTGTGTGTCCTTGGGACATATTCTCACCAATAAGCCTACTACAGAATTTACTATCCATAGATAATCTGGTCCATCATGTGTCAAGAATTTAGCAGCTAAAATACATTTCCAAGTTTGAATTGAGTTTAAATTTTATGGGATTTTTTAAAGTGTAAAATTGAAATTTGAGATTGAAATTTGTTTCAGTTTTCAGAGCAGAAAGGTTTTAGCTTACTGAAAAAAATGCTGATATTAAAAGATAGAAATATTCGGGACTCCCCAAAAATTTTGATTTTGAGGGGATTCCAGTATAACAAAAGTTCGGTTTTTAGGGGTTTCACTGTATATGTTAGGTTCAGAATGCAGTACATGATCAGCAAAATGAAGCAAACAGTTTTATGTCTATTCTGTGCAAAGATCATATGCTCAAAATGAATTCTTGATAACTGTCTCCAAGTGATTGCTGATAACAAATGAAAAAGAAGAAGAAAAAAAATAATCATTTTGAAAGCATCACTACATCACAAAAAACTAAACACTACTGGCAATGAAATGTACAGATACACAATATCCACATTTTGAACTCCACAATGGAGTTCAAAGAATGCAATCTATTAAAATAAATAGGTACTTTAACATTTTTCATTTTGAAAATTGAAAAATATAGCAATTTATTGGAATTTTGTTTAAAAATAGGAAACATATAGGAATGCTAAAATTTACAGAAATCTGTAAGAACCTAACAGCCTGTTCTTGTGAATAAAAGTGTTATGAAGAGAGAAACAGATCAAATTAATAAGTTGGCAAGAAATCTATTATAACAGCATGTTCTTGCATTCATTGTGTTAGAAAACAATATTTTTAATATGCATACTACCATTAAAACAAGAAGGTCAGTTAATATGCATACTACCATTAAAACAAGAAGGCCAGGGTTTGCATGTTGAGCCCATGATTACAGCATTGCTGTAAAACATGTACCCTTAACCTCAAGGTCAAAGGTTGAGTAAGCATTTTGCATATTGACTTGTCTTAGCTTCAGTATGACTCATCCAATGTATGAACAAAATCATGGGGTTTAGGAAATATAAGCAAATGAAAAAACTTTAACCAAAAACCTAACTGCCAATTTTCTATGACTGTGATATTGACACTAAGGTCAAAGGGACATGCATGTATATGAACAAATGAATTTCCTTAGCTTCAAAATATTCATCCCAAGTATGAAGAAAACTCATCATGGGATCTAAGAAATATATGCAAATGAAAAAATACTTTAACCAAATTAATAATGCTAAATTTCCATGATTCTGATCTTGACGGTACAGTTACAGGGCAATCAAGTGTGTCACAGACTCAATGTTGTATATTCATAATGATTAATGATAAGGATGGTGAGAATCTATAAAGTTTAGGAAATGTCAGCAAAAAAACAAGTCTTCTGCAAACAGCACATTATACACTTAACTTGTGTTTAATAGTCCCTTATATAGGATATGGCTGATGGTCTTGAACTAAACTTAATCTGCAGAAACCGTTTTTTTTCTTTACAGACTTACCATGACCCTGACCTTTAATATTTAGACCCCAGAATCTATAGATTCCTTTATTACCCTAAGTGCAAGCCTTCCACAAACTTTGGTCAAGGTATGTAGTCTAGAACAAAAATTATTACATGAAAACCATTTTTTTCCCATGCATAGTGACTATGACCTTTGATTCGACTTCTGACCCCAAATCAATAGGCTTCTTTCTAACCCACTGTGCAAATCATCTACACACTTTGATGAACGTACATCGTCAACAAATTTTGTGAAGAAACCATTTTTCTTCTTCAGTCACAATGACACTGACCTTTGACCTATTGACCCCAAATTGATAGGGTTCCTTCTTATCACAAGTGTAAGCCATCTACAAAGGTTGGTCCAAGTATATGATGTAGAATAATATTATTGAGAGGAAACCATCAGGGTTCAGAAAAACCACTTGTCCTCTCGTCCTGAGTAAAACTGGGCTGTGCTGAACCGAGTAGATGCAGATTCATACCTTGAGAATAAATCTGTGCACATATTCTCTCCTTAACAAGCACATAATTTCAGCATTGCTTAACATCCAGCATGCATTAATTATCGATTACTATTGCCTATACTGCCTACTTGTTGTCAGTCCAGAACATGTTGCAAAGGTTGTCGACTTTCTTTTTTAACACAGGTATATTACTTGAAAACCATTTAGAAACTGAGGACTAGGTGTTTAACTGAAATTTTTAGAGTTACAAACCTTTTCTCTAATTATATATTTATCAAAAGACCATGTATTATAAGAGTTTGAAACTCACTGTCTTCACTCCACACATAATATATACATGGTTTGGACCCATTTTACTATCAAACTTGCATCGGGTGCCCATGTTCTTTTTAGTAAAAACACTAGTAGTGTCGTCAATAAGTGTAATGTGCTGAGTGAAATGATGACATGGAAAAGTTTCTGTTGAAACTCACTTGTCACTGAGACAAGTGCTTCAAAAAATGTTCACTGAGCCTGAACCATATTTGTATTCTTCATTCAGTGACCTTGACCTTTGACCTTCTACACCTGACATCTATAGGGTTCTTAATTATCCAAGGTGCAAGCTAACGAGAAAGGTTGGTAAAAGTATGTGATGTGAAACTCATGTTATTTTGTGGAAGGATTTTTTTTTCAGTCACAGTGATCTTGACCTTTCACCTTTTGAGCCTAAAAGTGATAGGATTCTTCCCTGCCCCAACTGCAATCTATCCATAAGGTTTGGTAACTGCAGCTGATGGAGAACTCAAGTTATTGTACAGAAACCATTTTTCTTCTTTCAGTCAGAGTGACCTTGACTTTAGACCTTTTGACCTCAAAATATACAGGGTTCTTCCTTACCTAAAGTGCACGCCATCCACAAAGTTTGGTAACTGCAGATCGTGAACAACTGAAGTTTTTATTATGCAGAAACCATTCTTCTTTCAGTCACAGTGATCTTGACCTATGACCTTTTGATCCTGAAATCAATCCAGTTCTTCCTTACACCAAGGGCAAGCCATCCACAAAGTTGGTAACTGTAGATGGTGGACCACTCAAGTTACTGTGCACAAATGAAATTGGTGACATACAGATAGATAGATGGATGGACAACATCATAGTACATAATGCTCTGCTTTATGGTGGGCAGATGCAAACTTCAACCAAAACTCTAATGCAAATTTTCTTTGACTGTGACCTTGACCCCAAGGTAAAAGAGGTGAGCAAGCATATCATAGAATAAATTGTCATAGCTTCATAATGATTAATGCCAAGTATGATAAGAATTTTTCAAGGAGTTTAGGATATATATGCAAATGAAAAACTTAAACAATAGCCCTAATAGACTGTTGATGCTGCTGTCATAAAAGTGACTGCTATGTCCCGCTTTCTACTAATGTATGCTTGACAAAATTGATTGTATTAAGGACTCTTAAAATATTAAAGGTGTGTGTGATTGACCCTTCTATGACAACTACTGCTCTGACTCTCCAATTGCCCATCTATCCATCTATTAATCATAAATTAATTACAGTAGTAAAAAAAAAAAAACAAGCTTACAAGAAAGCATTAGCATAACTGGGGACTTTCTTGAGGTTATTATTCTTAGAAAATAGCAGGGACTCTGGAGTTCTCGGAGTTAAGAGTTCTGTTTATAGCTCAGTTTGTTGGTGAATCAGCAACATTTTTACAAACGTGTAAAGTCTTCATGCCAGAATGATTTCTGTGAACTCTGATCTATTTCCACAAGGTAGTTTCTGAGAAGAAGTTATTTTTTTTTAGGTATTTCAATTTTTAGTAAACTTAAGGTGGTCATATTTGATGATGGATCAGCATTTGTATAAATCTGAAAGCCCTTTATGCCAGGATGTCAAATTTGGTAAAATTCTGTTGAGCATTTTTTTAAATAGAAAAAGTAATTCAATTTAAAAGTTTTTCTATTTTTGGTAATGGCAGGAATATTTTATGGCGAATCAGCATCATTTGTATAAAACTGAAGGCCCTCTTTGCCAGGATGCTATCTTTTTTCAATTCTGTTGCTATTTTGACAACAAGTTATTTAAAGGTTTTCAGTAACAGTGGCCATATCTGATGGCAAATTGGCAGCATCTGTATAAACTTAAAAGTCCTGTATGCCAGGATGTTGTCTGTCAAGTTTGGTAGAAATTGGTTGAGTATTTTGTTTGGAGATGTTTCAAGCAGCAATTGTTGACAGTCACAGGACAGATAAAGGACAATGAATGCAGGACCATAAAAACCAACCTGAGCCCTGATCTTCATGTTTTCCGTTTACTTCTATGGCAACTGCTGTATCGTCTTCTTCCAGTGAGACTTTTAAAGATGCTTCTTTCACCTGGACCAGAATCATACAAAGGAAACTGTGTTAAGTGTTTTTCAATCAGTAAGTTTGAAATAGGAAGATTACTTAAAAAGTCAAATAAACCTAGTTCCGTTTCACAAAAAAACTGGCTGAAATATGTCAGACTTGAAACAGACCAATAAAATGTCATATGTCTAGACTTTGTCATGTTTGATGAAATTGAATCCAGGAACACTACACAATCCCAAATTCATCAAGGAAATGTTCTTGTTTTCCCTTCAAAATTAACTAAATCGTACAGGTAAATTATGCCTGCTCAAGAGTAGCTCAAAATCTTCCAGTGGCCAATGCACTGTTTGACAGTGAATACAAAAAGTCTGCATGCTGGGTTATAACATTTTAAAACTTCCTCCTAGACTTGAATAATAATATTTCCATATAAATAATGCTTTTTGCATTCTTCCCTAATATTTTGGGAAAATATCTCGGCAAGTGACATTTTGGCAGGTCCAAGCACCATCTTTTTAAGTTGATGCATGATGAATTTCTGAAATTCTCTAGATGCTACAAATGTTCTCATTCTGAAGAAATCTAGCCTTTACATGACCAAATGACTCTAGTGGACCTGATACATCAGTGGGTTCATTTGGTTTAGCCAAAAGTTGGTTATGCTTTTAAAATTGATAGTTCTGAACTTTTGCCAAAATTTGGCTAAGCCTTCGTAATCCAGTACTTCAGCCAAAATTTGCTACAACCTGATAGTCAAGAAGCTTCCCCAACTCCTCTAAATATTGTTATGCTACCCTCCATTTAACTATATATAAGTCTTTCCTTCAAGGTTTCACAATTGTTCACCCTTAAGTATTGCTATGAATGAGTGATGTATACTTGCCATAGCAAATTCTATACATCTGTTGTATGCACAAATTATACTCCTGTATTTTTCAAATGGTCCAGGTCCTGTTACTGTATTTTATAGATATATATTCAATAAGAAGTTTCTGTCAAATTTAAATTTATAAGCTTATATGAAAATATAATCTAAATTTACATTTACACCAATACAGATTCAATCTGATGTCAGCTCTCTGGACACACATTTGTAAAACATTTGTAAAATATGTACAGTAAAGAGTGTTTATAACTTTTCAGAAGGGACTGGGAATTTAGAACATTGTAACTGAGAAACGTTATATCCAAATTGGTCTATTTTTGAAAATGTTTATGTACTTGTCCATGTGAATGAGTAAACAATGTAGTAAACAATTTATACTGGCATGATTACTGTCAGAACTCGTATGTAATGGTAATAAAATTTTCAAGAAACAACATACATTTGTATAAATACATGTTATCATGAAGAAAAGAAAATGATAAAGCAGTAAGTTTTACCATCTGATGAAAGTGTCAGCTGGTGAATCATAAAAATCACTTTTATGTGAAAACGTCTTTGTTCCATAACTTAACAACTAGTAAATTAGTTCTTTATTTATTTAGATGGAAAAGAAATTGTCAATAGTTATCCGTTTTCTATTAATCTGAGATTTTTTAAAATATTTTTTCAATGACATGCAAACGCTCATATAGCTTTGTATCTAAAGAGACATTTTTTCATTTTCTGATTGGCGAATTTTCAGCTATTTTCACAAGTCAGAATTCAAAATGAACACGAGAAAGATTTACTTTGAACTGTACACAATTAGTCAACATACAGGTAGAGAATGATAGTTAAAGGGTATTTCTAAATTATATAGCCAAAAATGTACAAAACAAAATCAATTTTTTTTCATGCTTTAATTACAATGAACCAGCAACCCGTGATTCTAAGGTATCGATTATGAATGAGGTCTGACTATCGCGTCTTTGTTACCTGGTGCCTTTGTTAGGCCCTTATTATTTACTGATTATTAATGACACGTGATTATCACGCTTTTGTTACCTGGTGCCTTTGTTGTTTAAACGATTGCCATTGTTTATCTGGCTTCGGCGTGTCAGGTGATAAAAACATTATAATTGAGCTAATTTTCTCACGCAGACCACACAAATCAAATGCTGTAACCAATTTAATGCTGTAACAAAGGAATGTTATAACAAAGCCTTTGGAATATATGTTAGGAATTTGGCCAGAGAATTTAAATTCAAACGTTATAACAGAGGAAACGTTGCATCCAAGAATGTAATAAACAATCTTTACTGTATATCATATTAATGTTCACTTATTGGAGTTATAATGTATTTAAAGGTAAAAAGTAAGATAACAGTCTGTGAGAAATACAAGAGGTTTAAACGTATTCAAGTCCAGCAGAGCTACTACCAGGATTTAATTTAAAGGGGGGATCCCCACCCACCCATGTCACTAAAATAAGGAGGTAGTGGGAAAAAAGGAGGGGGAGGAGGAAACTGCCATAGTTCAATATTTACCTAACACTTCAATATCCGTATCTCTTTCTTCCTCTGAAATGAAAATCTTTAAAAGATGTCGCCTCTAACTGTATAAGCATTAATCTGTTCATTGTTTCTGAGCTTAATCTATTCTTTATCTTTGTATGAATATTGTTCCGTGCTGAAAACCTCTCAGTATGCTGTCTGAAGGGGCATATACATAGATAGCTTAACCAGCTTGAATAAGTTGGGAAACTGTTCTTTATGGTTATGTACAGCTCATAGGTATTGTCTTTTGAATACTTCTGCTCCAAAACAAGATTTTTCACCAACATAAGCTCTGCCAAAGTTTCACTTTCTTGAATCAGTGCTTTGCTGGCTACTATGCCAGATTTCTTATATGTTGCATAATGCTGTATTAGGGTTTAAAGTCCATCAATGCCATAGTCTGCTTGTTCACACAGGGGTATTTTGATCAAATAAATATCCTTACTTTTTAAATTTCTTTTAGATTCGTATTTATTCAATTTATCTTAACCATTAGATGGCTATACACTTTTGTATCAAAAGATCACACAGAGCTAAATTGTTTGAGAAAAGAAATGGAAATTGCACTCAACTTTTGAATTGTCTGTATTTTAATTAGGCTTGGTATTCTGCTTTTCTACATTTAATTTAACAAATGTTTTTGTCCATCCAGCATGTACATTGGACTTGTATTCAAATCACTTTCAGGTTCAAAATCACTCACTGGTATCTCCATTGACACTTTTCCAGCTCCAATAATTTTGATATATTTCATAACTTAAAAAATCATTGTCATCATCACTATCATCAGCCAATATGAGCCGAACTAAATCGTCATCTGAAGATGAAACACGCTGGGAATCAGCCATTTGGGGTTTTCTAGGTAGCCCGTATTTTAAACACGCATTTGTAAAACTTCCTTGATGCAAAGTTCAAACTATGACAGACTGCTTGTTCCAGGGCCCAATATACCAATCAAATTTAGTTTAACAACCATTCATGTGAAGCCAAAGAACCCAGATATGTAAACAGTTGACTACTTGAAAAAAGACAGATCTTGTGACAAGTGGTACCTCTACCGGCAGCCTGACTTATGTCGCGACAAGCACTTTAAGAATTAAAATTGAAATAAAAAATGTATACTGCAGAGTACATTTTTATATGCGCGACTTTAAACTCATTTGCAGGAGTTCTCATGCGTCACTGCTCTCCAAGTGTACGAATTCATAAAAATTTTGCATGATTCACGCATTCATGCTCTGGCAGCATCTCTGGTCCAATTGAATTCAAATTCCAAATGTGTTCAAAAGTTCAATATTTGATGGTACAAATTTTAGTAATTGTATCATAGGTGTTTCATTCACACTGTACTAGATCTTTACCATTCAGTGCCTAAAAGCAGAACTCATAATATGTCTGCCCTTATAACACTTAGAAAAGGGTTCACTTACACAAGCAAGACCTTCATCTCAATTGTCTGCCACTCATAGTTAAAAATATTTATTAAAACAATAAATAAGAGTAGAGTCTCTTGGATTTAAATCTACAGTTCACAGTCAAACACAAAGATTAATGGCTCTGACAAGACAAGACATTATTCCCTACAAGCAACTAGAAGACTCAGCAATCAAAAAGGTGTTAATTACACAATGACCTCCCAGCTCTGAGGTCAGGCACAATCTGGAATAACAGGAAACAGTCCAAAGATGTCCATATACAGTAATTACATCCCAGTGCAGAATGTGAAGATTTTGCCTTATACTTACGAGGATAAAGTAAGGAATTCTGCACTTGCAGAGGTGACGCACAGGGCTGATGATGTTACAATGTAGCACATCGCAGACGTCATAATATATCAATAAAGCCACAATGAAGTGCATCTTAACCGCCTTACACAGTCAGGTTGTTTATAGCTCGCTTTTTAAAAATTATTTTGATTGGATTTTAATCTGTAATTAGATAGGGAAGGTTGGATCCAGTCAATATGCTCGTATACTAATGTTTTTTCACAATGGACTAAGGTTTACTTGATCCAGGGATCAAAAGAGCCTTATGGCAGCAATATATTCTGAAAGAGTATGAGTTGTGAGGAGCATGATTATGGTCTTGCAAAATACTTCATTTATCCCATTCAGAACATCCTCATCTTTTTCTGATGCAAGTCAAATACCTTGGACTCTTAGACAGACACTTGGAAGTAATTGTAGTCATGATTCCCCAAATTTTGGATGGATGAACATATATCTAGATATGAAGAATACATTCTCATAATGAAAGAGAGACATTGAAAATAACATTTCATGACAATTCAACCATACATGAAATACCTGCAGTTTTAATTCTTAATGTAATTCATGAAAATTTTTAATAAAAAATGGAGAAATTATTCATTTCCACAGACTCAAACTACTGCTTACATTGTTATTAGTAACGACATGTCAACTAATTGTGGTGATGTCAGTGTGATTATTATGCCTAAAAACAACAAGGAGCATAAGGGTAGTTCAAAATGGCCACTATTTACATCTGAAGATTTTTTCTAGCATGCAATGGAAAAGGCAGAAGGCATCCCAAGTGCATTTATCGCTATTAGGGATAGAAGGTGCTTCAGTCAAACTTTGTGGAAGTGACATTATAAAGACATATCTTGCTCTTTTAACAATTGTCCAGACATACTTTCTGCAATATTTCAAGCCAAAATTGTATTTTGAGCTAAAGAGGATATTATTCAACTTGGTGAACAGATGCCAGTGTGTCTCAATCAGGAAAATGTTATCTCACCTCATCTCCTCTGCCAATCAAATCACTTTTCCAAATTTTGGGAAAGCATCACTTTGTTGCTGCAAGGAAATCTGTTTCTTAAATTGTTTTATTTTTTATCATAGATCTCACCGAGTCATGCATGTAGTCTGGCTGAATGAGGAAACATTTTTGTACTTTGTTCAAAGATGGACATTGATAGCTATCTGCATTCTCATGACCACCGGAAGTGTGACACAGTAGTCAGTGAACATCAATATGAAGCTGCACACCAATTAAAAAATTTAGCAACTTCCAGTAACGTTATCTTGCGAAAACAAAATTGTTGACAAATGGACAATGTGATTAACATAAGGCTCCACTGACTTCATCAAGTGGGGCCCTAATTAGGTAGGGGTAAAACGATACCTGTGCCACATATCGATACGATTCACAATACACAGCCTACGATACAATACATTATCAATACTCATATCAACATGATGGTCTTTTCATCTTTAGAAGGTCAGTCAGTTGTAGGGATGTGCTGTTTTATATGTGTTGACATATTTGTTGTATTTCAAGTATGCAGATTACAGACAGACATAGATATAGCATCTGTTCATATGCCATTTGATCCTTGACAAGAAAAAAAAAAGTATATCCAAACAGACTGCATATTAGTTGTTAGTGATTTCAATTCAATCATTTAGGCCATTTGAGGGTTCCATTTGATGGAATCCAGGACTCATCTTGGTAACCACACCCTTTGTTTTGCACTGTATAAAAGCTTTTAAAACATCTTATCATCAATTTCATATCTTCACTTAAATTTGAAAGACATGATGGTGTTATCTTCAAAACAGAAGAAATAGTGCAATTTCCACCTGCAAGGAAAATCTTATCTAGAGCAAGTCCAGGTGTGGGAGTGGAGATGATTAACAACCAAACTCTATCACATTGTACTTCCTGCAGATGTAAAACAACTGCCGCGGCCACAGGCACTCGTTTCTGTTAGTGAAAAGGAAAACTATTGACAATGCCCACTCCCAATCTATACAAAATTAACAAATTAACACAAGGCGACAAACCTGCATGGTTTGAAATCTGCCTCCTTGCTGATTCTATGCTAATTTTATTTATCCTGTTGGCACGTTTAGTCACTGATTGGCTATATCAACGTAAAAGGAAACATTCCAAACTTGTTCTCCATGTAAGACTTTAGTAATTTACAGATCATTTAATAACCATTTTGAACTTAGTTTCTCAGTTGGTTTGTATCTACCTGGATGAGTTTGTATGCCAATACTTCCGGTGTGTCATGCAGTGAATAAGCTGCAGTCAATTCTGATTGGTGGTTATTGTTTACCATGGACTGCAACAAACAATAACCACCAATCAGAATTTAATTTCACTGAGTGACACACCGGAAGTGTAGCCTTTAAATTCGATCCATACAGAGAAGATACAAAGCAACAGAGAAACTTCACATAAAAGTGGTTATTAAATGATCAGTAAAGTACTTCAATCATACATGGGGAACAAATTTGGAAAGTCCCCTTTACGTTGATATATATTATCAGTGGCTGAACATGCTGATGGGATAAAATAATTAGCATGTAATCGGCAAAAAGGATGGGGGGGGGGACACATTTCGAACCACGTAACCATGTCTTAATTTGCAAAAGGTGAGTGGGTGTTTTCAACAGGTTTTTTTTTTTTTTGTGCTGACAAACATTACTGCCTGTGCCTGCAACAGCCGTCTCTGATAAATTCTCAGTTTAAAGAATATAAAGGCAAATGACTAATAATTATTCATGACTGCTGAAGATTAAAGTAATTTATATAGGGTAAGTATCATTTTGTATCGATTCTTCACCTCTTATATCGATACATGTATCAATATGGCAAAAGTATCAATGCATCAATATATCGATGAATTGTTTCACCCCTATAATTTAGGAAAGCCATATGTTGATATCATGACGCCTTTTACCTTATCAGTTATGCATTCATTAACATGTTAGGGATAGGTAATATCTAATTTGTCAGAACTTTTATTACCATATGCTTTACATATGGTAATAAAATATATTTAAACCAAACCAACAGACAGAATCAAACAAACAAATCCACCAAACACACACGTATCAGAAACATGCTCAACATCTTAAGTACATTTTGAATTCAGCAAGACTGATATACTGACAAGAGTGTAATATTTTGAAATATTAAGGGCTAAAAGAAAGGATTTAAAAATTAACCGCCCAGTTAGGATTTTGATAATGCTGAATACGACAAGAATACTAAAATTGAGAAAATAATCCTGCTTTTCCTATGAAGCTACTTCTTTTTCTGTTTTTTTTTTTTTTTCTTTGATTCTGCAGTTTTGGTTTACAATTCAAATTTTGAGAAATGTTTATTTATTTCAATTTTTTTGTCTGCGTACAACAGAGGGGTTTATATTATGTCAATAGAATGCAGAAAATCATATTGGCTGTGTTGAAAGATGCCTAATTATACCTTACTGTCTATATTATTGTAATGTTATGACTACAGACTAAAAACTTCTGTACCAATTGTAGCAATTTTATTCCATCCTTATATTGCCCTCTAAAATAAGTTCTAAAAAGAAAGGGCTAGTGTAGACAACATAGATATACATTTTGTTAATTTTTTTAAATCAGACTGTATTGCAATTTAAAGGAAACAAAGTTTCAAAAATCACATATATTACAACTGATATTTTTCAAACACAAGCCGGGAACAGGACAATAAATTTTACCTGACACAAACTGCCTCGTGTAGTTGAAAGGTAAGATTTCCCCTCGTAGGTCTTGTAGCATACTCGCGTAATTTGCACAACATCATTTTCTTTCAAGGGCAAGTTAGCGTTGTTCTGGAAGAGTCTGACCTTTTCTGTCCCTGAGGAATCTTTTAGTTGTACTGATAAGATGACCAATTTGTCATCATGCAAATATCGCAGCGGTGAAACCTGCAAATTTAAGTCAGTAGATTTTAGTGCCAACTTTAAAAATAAAAATAAAACATAACTTTTTGACATTTTCAACGTATAAGGAACACACATACAATATTGTCTGTCGATACTGTTAGGTTAATTTACAATACATTTTGCATGCTGCATTACTCCAAAATTCAATCATCCCTGACCACAGTATATGTTTATACTGACAGTGAACAAAAGGGGTGCAAGTATTCAGATATAATATTGAAGAAATAGACCCTCTACATGCATGGAGACATGTAATATAATAATGATAATGGTGGTTATGAAGGATGTGATTATCTTTTAGCATTTGACATAATGACACTAAGATTTATCAAGCCCTGGGGGAAATGTATGGTAGTTAAGCAAAGAAAAAATGGATGGGGTGGGATGGTGGATGTGGGATGAGTTGAGATGGATTGATAGATACTCTACCGCTATAATTTTGCCCTTGATGATGTTCAGAGTGGCATGCCACGATGCTGCATCCCTCAGAGACCGATTTACCCCATCATCTGGGGCATCTTCTGGCAAAATGGGTGCCTTGTTTAAAACCTTCTGTGGAACATCTATTGATGCTGTATTGTGGAATACACAGTCTCTGGTCAACCAAAACTCGTTTCCACTCTTGACTAAATTGGTAAACGTATAAGTCAAGCCTTCGTAAATGGAATCAAAATACCTGCTCATGTAACAACGAATGTTAAATCCTGTTTGGGAACTTGCCCCAACAAGATCAAAGTAGGTATGGGTATTTTCTTGTTTGTCATCACTGAGAAAACGGTAACTAGTAACAGTCTTAGACTTTTTAATAATCTTGAGGGTCATATTACTGTATTCCTTTGGAGATTCCTGTACAAAGAACAAGAGTAATCATTCAGTTATCAGAAATTTTATTACAAATAACTGACAAAACAGAAAACTTTTAATATCATTACTGAGTTGAAAATATGTGTATCCTAAGTGTGAATGACCAAACAATAGTTTAACAGGTTCATTTCAAGTGTTATACAATTACTTTATTCACAGCATCCATTGTCTGATATCTTCAAAGTCGGTATTCAGTTTTAGATATATCTATTCTGATCCTAAATTGATTTCAGTCGCTTTCCTCATTATCCCATCTACCATACCAGTCTTGTATGCAATTATTAAGAAAGTGTTTGCGCAAAAATGTGAATATAATAATGGCTTATCATTGTTGCATTCATAAATAATAATGGCTTATCATTGTTGCATTTATAAATAATAATGGCTTATCATTGTTGCATTCATAATTAAATAAATTTGAGTGGTGACTGAAATTACCAGAAAGAAACTTGAGTTTGAAATTTTAATTTAAAGTGTTGGCATCATTTGACAGTGCTAAACCGCAGACATCATACAATTTGCAGATTTATTGCAAAGGTATTAAATTGAAATTTTTTTCTTCAGAAGGCAGGAAGGTAATGAAGAGCCCATTGATATTCGCAAAAAATAAGAGGACAACGGTTCATAAACATACGTCACGTTTGGGAGAATTTCTTTAATATCCTTCATTTTCATACACAAAGCTACCTCTTCTGATAGTTTGTCCACTGCAAATGTATCAGTAATTGTCCCAATCGTCTGAATTCTTCCTCCATCTAAAACTTGTGATTGGGTTGATCTGGAGTTGAAACTTTCTTTTGCTGTGAAATAAAGTAAAATTATTATCACATATATTCTAACCATAATTTCTGGCTTTAATGACAGGTATTTATTTTTAAAATAGTAGGTATCTTGCATAAAGTGACCCACTTTGAGAAGTGTAAGCAGTGATAATGCATGCTGATTAAGCTGGATTGACTATCTTGAGAACTGCTTACAACACTGCAATATTCTAACATTAAGCAAACTGCGTACATGTGTCTGCAGCGACTTTACATTTATTAGTAGGTGAATATGCTGACTGTTATGCCATGGTATTGCATATAAAATCTATGCTAAGACAGTGGCAAATATAACTGATTGTTATCTGAATTTCAGACATAGTTCAAGTTGCCACTGCTATATTTTTTTTTTTTTAAAATTGTTTTTTTTATATTGTGTGAAGTTAATGTGAAACTGAGTTTCTTTGTGATTAATCATGGCTCGGCACCAATGTATAGTATTAAATGAGTCTAAGGAATCCACATGGCAGCTTTTAGCGATTCCTCTCTCGCTTTCAGAATTTCGGAATCTTCTTGCAGGCAAGTCTCCATTATTTTATTATGGACTCAAATTGTATCCTAACTATGGAGGTTCTCTTTCCATTGATTCAGGAATGGCTGAAGTGAGACTTTTGATGACAAAACTCCAGGGATTTGGATCTTTGCTAGAAACTTACACAAAATCTACCGACATGAGGACTGTCAAGAGAAGGGTTCTTCTTCGGTTTACAAAAAAAACGAAGCAGCAGATAAAGTAACACATAAATTATACGAAACCAATTTTTTCTAGTAAAATATTTCTTCAATAATACTTACCCGATCATAATACTTTAGGAGAACTACTACTACCTCACAAATCCAGCCCTCCCAGGCTAAAACTTGTTAGGTAAAAAGCTAAAAGTTACTGTTCACCAAGGTGGCAGTTAGAGTGATCTCCCCTTGATACAGGGATTGGTGGCAAATCCCATGAATACTTCAGTTACTACTGGAGAGGAAGGCATGCTCTCTATATTGATGCAACTGCAGGGTGTCTGGGAGGGTGTATATGTATTATGATCGGGTAAGTATTGTTGAAGAAACATATTTTACTAGAAAAAATTGGTTTCTTCTTCAAATACATTACCTGATCATAATAACTTAAGATAATAGGTAAGAGGTGAAGGGAGATAGATCCCCTTACCCTGGAGAGGCCATCTCCAGTCTCCTAAGGTATGTGAGACATTTCTAGATAACCCATCTGGAGAATAGACTCAATCTGTCAGGGTGTGGCTTCGAAAGGGAAACTTTGTTCCTCCGCCTAATCCAGTGGAAATCGTGAAGCCGCATCCTTATGAAGCTGTAGAACAAACTGTGAAGGAAACCTGTTGTGCCATGGCTATAGGTCCAAATGGGTTGAGCTGAGTCTTTTGGGATGAAAGATCTCCGAGATAAAAGCAAGAGAAAGTGGACTCTGACCTCCATCCCATGGCATGGATAATGTCAGTTAGGGAACAGTTTCACTCAAATGCAATGCTTGTAGCGACTATCCTAACTTCGTGAGGCGACATGCATAGCAAATTCATTTGATCTGGGTTATTTCCTGATATGCGGAGCGAATAACCCGTTTTATGCAGGACAAAAGTACCTGTACTGGTATGTCATCCTCTCCCTCTCTGAGGGGTAAGAAGAGGCAGGATCTGCCTCAATGCACCGGCTCAATGATTTTCAGGCACCATTTGTTGTCAAACAACCGAGGAAGGTAACCGGTTATGCCACGGCTATAGGTCCTACTGGGTCATGCGGAGCCTTTTGGGATGAAAGATCTCAGAGATAAAAGCTACAGACAATGGACTCTTACCTCCATCCCACGGCATGGATAATGTCAGTTAGGGAACAGTTTCGCTCAAATGCAGAGACGATGTTTCCTTCTTTCGGGCCAGGATCATAGCACTTACCTGTAACTGTCGTTCTGGCCCGGGTGCCCGGAACTGAACGTCGCCATAGCCGGTACTGAAAATAAGACACGCCGGAGAATCCTGTGGCCGTTCAACACTGTTCGGTGATGGCATTAGATGGAGACAGATCTGTGAGGTAACCAGTCTACAGAGATAAATAGGGGCCTATTATGGCTATCGGTCCGTAGGCAGGATCCGCTTCGCTATTGACCTCGTGCGGTTATGAGATCTGTAATCCACAAAACCACTCCCTAAGGTATTATACTCTGGTAATGTATTTGAAGAAGAAATTTGTGGATAAAAATAAGAAAATATTAATAGAAACTTCAAGTATATCTAAAACAAAGTGCAGACATGACTTTGAAATTTTATACCATGACTCCAATACAGAAAAAAAGCACCATTACTTAAACAACTTTAAAGAATAGATTTTTGAAGACACAACTTCTGACTGCCCTAAGAATAATTTTACCATAACTTGGACTCCAAATTGAGTAATTGTCTATACAATGCACGAAAATATTTTCAGATCAACTAAAGATCCTTACCCCTTTGTAATACTTTTTTATCATTAGAAACGGGTCCCTGTACTGATGTAGATACCCGTTTCTTGAGATTGAAGAATCTATGCATGCTGGTCCGTATTAAGGAAATGTAATGCCTGTATACTGAATATGTATGCTCTTTCAATAGATGAGCTATTTAAGACTTATATGATATTATTTTCATGACTAAGAGATATTCCTTTGGATCCTATTCTTAAAAATATATTATGATCTCCAATTACTAGATAGTCATATGTAATGCCTTACACACAACAGTCTTTAAACCATAAAGCCATTTGCATGCACGCTGTATTTGCTTAGCGTCTTTACCATGTTTAATGCCTTTTAGTCGGGACTTCCTGAAATATAGGATTAACATAAATGTAAAGTGCAAATAACTCACTAAAATGTATTTCACTAGTTTTTCTCATCTTTGAAAGAAACTTTGGCATTTGGCATGCTTTTTATTAACTTTGAGCTTATTTTAGACACACTGAAATTCCCTTAACAGACTAAGTTGACCTGTTCCATATTCAAAACCCTTCACACACATCTTTTTCTTTCATTTTCATGTTTTAACGAGCCAAACAGTAATCTGCTTTAACGCAGTTGAGAAGAAACATTTACATTCATATGCTTAATGTTTACATGAAACTGAAAAATATACTATGTCAAGATGAAAAGGATACCCATTATTGTATTTGTGATTGACATCAACGAATGTTTCGCACACTGTCTCAATCAAAAATCCTTTCTCAATGTCTTGTCCCAGTCTTTTTTCTATGGCGAACATGATATCACTCAGATCTACTGACGAGTCCTTATCTATGCAAAAATGGTCCATTAAAACATTTGCAAGTTTGTCCTGGGTACATAATTTCTCTAAAAATAAGAAAGAAACGTACATGTAAAATATTAGGTGAAGTTATTTTGCCCAATTATTTATATAACATGCTGACTTTTAAACAAGAATAGGAACATCTTACATATCAGCACAGTTTCGACTATAACCTAAATTTCTGGCTGTTGACTTAACTTCTTTGTCACAAAAGAAATTTTGTACATGATCTAAATGAATTGGATATGATTGGTGTTTTATGGCATATCAACAGTTTACTCTGAAGCAAGTAGAGTAGAATGCCTTGCCCAAAGACACACCATGGTAGCCTATTTGGGCTGATCTGATTAAGGGAATCAAACCCACACCCTTCTAGTTACGAGTCCAAGGCCTTAACATTAAGCCACTGCAGCTCCTGCGAAGAATATTAAGGAATTTTACGAATAAAAAAACAATCATTCTCATTGATATGGCATTAAGTGTACATTTTTTCATTCAGAAATCCCAGACAGTCTACAGTCTTGCACATAGAACCTTACAGTAATTTTGCGTAATTGTGTAGCCTTGGGGAAAAACATTGCTGATTTGTCATCTCGTTTGTTTTCTGTTCACATGTGCATAAAATAGCTAGCATTAAAATTATTATATGAACACATGAGCGTACTTTGTAGAAATTAGTCACATTCATTCAAATTAACGTCCCTTGTTTAAAAATATGATTCCAATTGTGATGATAGAAATATTCTGTAGTTGCCAATACAGACATTTTCAACCTGTAAAATCTGCCTCAAGCAACAAGCTGAGCATGTAACTACACCAGAAAAGATGCAATAATTAATTAAATCAGACTTATGTGGCAAATTAAGAGCATTTCAGTACATAAAGCCAAAGCAAAGAAAAAATGAAGTACAGCAATAAAAAAAGAACTTTATCAATATTTCAGATTGCCTAAAAAAGTGCATAAAGTTTGGGACACCCCTGATATTATTGAACTAGGTTCATTTTTTTCTTAAATTTTATACATTATAGCAAATGCAATTGGCATTACTCAAAGTATAGATATAATAAATGGCAATTTGTTGTGGTTCTTCATAACTTTTGATGACTGTCTGCTATACATAGATGCTATTTTGCGTCTTTGAATTCTGCTAATAATGCCTTGCAGGCTAAAAAAGAAACAAGTGTCCCTTGAATGGACTCGCACATTATTCGGCGAAAGAAGTTCCAAGAATTCAATATATGATATTCTTTAGCAATAACAAGATTTTCAAATTAGCTGCTGTTGTGACATATTGGATGTCAGATTGGCACCATTTTCACTTAGGACCAGGTAGACATCAGTAGAAGTCTTTTGGCCAAAACCCCGTGTCAATATGACCATTCATTCAGAGGGAGTAGCTACAGCAAATTTTCAAGACAACCATCATGGCAGCCATATTGATGTACAACTGACACCATTTTCATTTAGGACCAACTTGGTATCATAAGAAGTCTATTAATTCTGTGAAAACCCTATGTTGATAAAACCATCCATTTGGGAGGAGTAGAGAAAACAATATTTCAAGATGGCCACCATGGTGACCATATTGAGGGTCAATTTGCATCATTTTCATGTACATGTATGACCAGCTAAACACCACAAGAACTATTCTGATGAAAACCCAATGTCAATATGACATTCTATTTAACAGCAGTAGTGATAACATTTTAAAGATGGCTAACATGGTGGCCATATTGGAGATCAAATCAACACCATTTTAACTTAGGACCAACAAGACATTATAAGAACTCTTCTTGTGAAAGTTCCATACTGACATGACTTTTCGTTTTGAAGGAGTAACAACACCAAGATTTTAAAGACAGCCGCCATGATGGCCATATTGGAAATCATATGCACACCATTTCCATTTAGGACTATCCAGACATCATAAGAAGTCTTCTGGTAAAAGCACAATGTTGATATGACCAGCCATGCATGAAAAGTAGCAATAATAAGATTTTCCAGATGGCCACTGTGGCGGTCATATCTGCAATGTTTTAATTTATGTGCCACTAGACATCATTAGAATTATTTCAGTGAAAACCACATTCATTCTTAAGTAGTGATAACAAGATTTTATATTAGATGTCTGAGTGGCAACATTTTCATTTAGGACCAACTAGACATCATAAAAAGTCTTTTGTGAAAACCATGTTAATACGACCATCCATTCAGCAGGAGTAGTGATAACAAGATTCTCAAGATGGCTGCAGTTGCAGCCATCTTTGATGTGCGATAAGCGGCACCCTCTTCATTTAGGACCAACTAGACATCATAAGGAGTCTTCTGGTGAAAACCCAATATCAATGACTTTTCATTAAGGAGGGGTAGTGATAAGATTTTCAAGATGGCTGCTGTGGCAGCCATATTGGATGTCTGAGCAGCATTATTTTCATTAAGGATCAACTAGACCAAGAAAAAAATGTGTGTACAGTTTCATGGCAATCCTCCAAGTAGTTTAAAAAGATTAGCTATAAACACGGACGTAGAATCATCCCATCCCATAATCTCTTCTGGTCTATGACCAGTAGAGCTATAAAAAAAATATATAATATATAAAAAAAATAAAGACAAGACAATAAAAAGCCTCCTGCAATTTTAAAAAATCCCAAAGTGCAAGTGTGAGTGGATTTTATATTGAAAATGGATATTTACATTTTGAAACAGATATCTCTTTTCAAGCCATTATTTCCATTCTGACATGACTAATAAGTAAAATTGGGCTGTTTTACACCAATTACACTGTCAACTTAGTACTACACCATACACGCATCTTGATCTAGCAATGGCGGCGCATTCCTTCAACGAGTCGTAATGTTACATCTTACTGAGAGTTATTGTTGGTGGCAAACGCCTCCAAATAAAGTACCCCTTGTGCTAACTATAAGTACCTCTTTTTCTCAATGTGTGACAGAAGTAGATTAAACAGGCTCTGTTACAGTAATAGATCAATAACAGTTATCTGACTATTTATAATCTCAGTAGAACATTTATCTGGGTCTTGTTCGCTGAATTGGTCAAGTCATTTTCTTTTGCTATGCATGCTTGGTATTTATAAGATATCTCATCAATAAAATCAATACCAAACATTAAAAAACATGCACGGGTATCACCTCACCTTTTATCTAACTGGACTAAGCCTTACTATTTATTATGATATGAATTGTCAATATTAATTCTGAAATATACCAAGCTAATTTATACCATAATCATTGTCATCTATTATGGTCTGATTGAGTTTCTGTACGATGAATGGTTGTCGCTGTCTCAGGACCTCACATAGTTTACTGTATCCATTTTCTTTTGTCTTTAAAGTCTTAAGAAGGCTGGAACGTTGGTTATATGACAGATCTTCTTTTTTGATCATTTCTATTTCCTTATCGTTGATAACACATTCTTGGTAAAAAAAAGGCAGGATTTGTTCCATATCCAAAATTTCCAGAAGAGATCTCCAGTTCCTCTGTATTCGCAACCAATTGATGCTATCCATGGTAAGACCTGGAAAATGAAGGAGGCAAATTATTCATTACATTTGTGCCCCAATTCAAGTACCCCGGTATTCTATTTAAGCACATTTCCAGACAGCGTAACCTACCCAGTCTTAATCTTCCCAACGTGCAACCTCAATGATAGGAAATGAATCTACCTGTAACCTTCCATTCTTCTCCTTAAATGTTCTCCAAAAGGTGGAACAAACTGCATTATATGCACTGTTTGACTTGCATTAACTTTTACAATTTTAATTTTCTAACAGCATTTTCAAAACATGTAATTTACTAATCTGCAAACTTTTAGTGTGCACAGGTATGATGGCCATGGTGAAAAAAATCATGAAAGGAATCAAATAAATCCAGAAATTATTGAGCAACTTTACTGTGCATGCTTTGAATTTATTACGCATGTCATATAACATTGTGAGCATGTATCTGGTGTCTACACATTTGGTGTACAGGTATTTGTTAGTGTATGCATTGATATTTTGTGCACACATTTGGTGTACAGGCATTTGGTGTAATCTTTGATATTGTGCACCTGCATTTGGTATGTATGCTTTGATATTGTGTACCCTGTGAGAATTTTATATTAGTGCATGCTTTGAAACTTTGTGCACATTCTTGTGCACGCATTTGCTGTGCACATTTTGATACTGTGTACACTCTGTGAGAATTTTAAACTTTGTGCACACTTCAAAACCTTCCCTTAAGTTCATTTTATATGCGCTATAAGAGGTCCGCATTTCATTTTACAGTTTGGCTATGCACACATATATATGTTACTTATTTGACAGTTCAATGAGCATTGTGCATTGATTTTGCACATGGTGTTTCACATCATGCTGTATGCAGCATTATACAATGTTTTGTGTATAGTGTAATTTGCGCATACTAAATAGTTCCAATAAGTACAACCATTGTTTTACTAATATATTAATACACATTATAATTCTTCTCTTTGGCGGCATTTTCATGGAGAGCAACTTTCTTTTATGTAGTGAGATAATACAATTTTTCATTAGTCTTTGCATTTATAGAGCCAACATAATTATTTCATGTTTATAGAGCTCTGTCTCTGCCTGACAGACTGGAAGACTGGTATTCGAAACTGCTTGAAAGCCTGATCAGGCTGAAGAGTTCAATGACATCATAACTTTTTATTAAAATTTACATGCTCTGAAACTTTAGTAAGGTATTGTTTACATTAGCATAAAGTTGCCATCTCTCCGTATGCTATACCACGGGTCGTTTTATGGTTTCGTACATGTAGATTGCCATACTATGTAATAATTATAATATACATACATGTATATATTTAGAATCTGGAAGAAAAAACCCATCAAGTTCTTTGTTATGGGGAATACATTATCTGTATATATTTTGTTTGCTTCTGTTATAGTGTACATGTATTTCAGAAAATAATGCATTTAAAATAAATGTCTTCAATCAAGAATTACCTTGTTTGATATCACCATTTACATCTCTATCTTCAATTTAATATTGAAATATGCTATCATCCTTGTCATATTATGTATCAAATGAGTAAAAGTTGACCATCTATATACAGTATGTGTATGCATTACTTCAGAAAAGGAGATTTCAATGTCAGAAATTACTTAAAATTCTCCCAATACAATCTAATTTCAAACTAAATTAAGGTAAAAAAAAGTCAATGTAAATATAAAATATGAAGTTCCAAAACATTCACCAAATGAAATTCGTGGGACACAAAATCATGAGGGTTATCAGCATTAGCGTGGTGGTGGAGACCCAAGTGATCACACCTGAAACAAAACTTTTCAAAACATATCTAGGAAATATTGAATTAGTGACCTTAATTTCTCTATAAATGGTAAACTGTCTAAAAGTTATATTTTTAGCTGCATACATATTAACCAATTGTGCAAAACACCCAACCTAACATAGTCAAATCCACACACTCTACCCACCCACCCACCCTTTTAGGCAGCAGTTTCAGTGCAACGGTTATATTTGAAATGGTGTTTAATTTCCCACTGAAAATCATTCCTAGGCACACAAAATTGATCTTTTTGCTTGTTATCCACAAACAGAATTTTACATGCATAGTAACATAATTGTACATGCATATGTGGAATCCCTGTAAGGTTGTTGTTCTCTATAAGATTCAAAGTACTGTTTCAGCTCCTTTAGTAAATCTATGGAAACACCATGTTAAAAATTCAATAAATTTAAATTTCTAAATGCTCATCATCAAATCTATATTTCTCAGTATATACCATCCTTTATGCAAGCTTCTGATTGGAGAAAACCATGATTCTTTTTACTTACATTTTACTTTTCATAAAAAAATTCTGAGAGCTTATCCTATTAGTATCTGAAAAAAGAGACAATGTTGCAGTTTCAGTCCTTTTACAGACTTTATTTTGGACCACTCATTACAGAAATTAGCATCCGATTCTTTAGGTGCACAACTGAACGCACATTTCAAACACATGTAGATCCAAAGAATGCTGTGGCTAATGTGGTTTTCTCCACGCATAAATCTGCATCAAGGATGGATCTATACTAAGAGATATAGATTTAATCATGGGTATTTAGAAATTTAAAGTTATTGCATTTTTAATATCATGGTGTTTCTATAGGTACACCATGGGAGTTGAATGAATGCCATGAGTCCTTCAGTTGTTTCTGGACTCGCAGTACTACACCTCTCCCTCAATAACTCGTGCACAATGGGGTCCAAAAACAAAGACTGCACTATAAGTGAGGGCACAAGTTAATGTGGGACAAAATAAAATTAAAGAAGGAGATGGATGCCATCCCTGCTGGACATCGAGAAAACCGAAGGGGGGGGGGGAGGAAATGGGGCTGTTTAATGGCTGAATACTCGTTTTATAATCGTGCTGGGAATAATTGTCAATAGAGGGTTTTTTTAATGAAGTTGTTGGCTTTTTTGTATAAATTGCCTTTATTTTCAAGATACCCAACCTGGTTAATATCATTACTCCAACTGCTTCAACAAACATCACGTGTACGCAGAAATAATGTGTATTACGTCAATGAATTTGTTGTTAGTGATTCACAACAGAACAAGATTCCTTTTCTTCAAAACCTAGGGAAATTTATTTCATGAAACAACCATCAAAGTCGAAACTTGATTTTTTTTATTGTTCTATTAGTAAAATATTGATGTCATGATTTCATTGCAAGTAATAGTGAAACTTCTTATCCTTGTGGAAATCTCTGCCAATTCAGGAATTTTAAGTTCAATACAAACTCTGGAACTCGCTTCTCCATCATGAACCGTATCTGTGAAACAAAGCTTTTTATTCACTGAGTACTCATTTTGCTTGGTTGCCTTGTTATCTTTGATCACATTTGTGAATGAGTAGGCTAATTTAAGGTAGTTTAATTATATTACTTACATAATAATATTTATAACATTGTTTGATTGATCAACTGAAATGAGCTGACCTGACACATGACAGTGACTGCTAGCTCTTGCGCAGGTAGGATTTGCATGCCATTTAACTTTTTTTTATTCAATCTCCTTTATATGATACAAAAGACGTAATTAACGTGATAATACAAAGAATTGTCTGGTTTTAATTGAGTGTAACAATACAACAAATACTTCCGCATGTTGGAGATCCAAACACAGCACTTTATTAGGTTCTCACAGAAACATAAACGGACATAGCTGTGATGGCAGATTGACATTTTCCACGTTTGAATACAAGAGGGCATATTGCATTTATGATGATTACACTGAAACCAAATTAAAAGACAGAACTAAAGCACGATTTCACTTCACAAAAACTTATTTAATTGGTAGTTATTTATTAAAGTGTTGCCACCAGTAGACATTAGCGACATTTTCACTGGACAAAATTTCGTCGAATATTGTTATTTACAGTGTACCGAGAATGTTGTTGTAAAGAAAATGTAACAAAATATATGACTTCTTATTAAAAGTTGAGAATTTTAACATCATTTAATTCAAATTTCCAGGTACTATCCACTGTTTTCAATGATAAAACGGGTGATATATCAATGTTTCAGTTACCAATTTTGATTGTGATTTTCTTAAAGCTCAACAAACAGGGGCCAATTTTTTTTTATTTTCTAGTAAAAAATATAGGGTCCAGGCATGACCCCGCATTATAAGCAGGTCTGAAAGTTATCTGGGTAAGAGTCATCGAGGGAGTGGTGTAATTCAACTCCCATAGTAAACCTATGGAAATACCATGCTATTTAAAACAGCAGGTCTCAGGCAACATTTAAGTATTTGCGCTTCATTTAATTTATCTCAATTTGAAATTGAAATATATCATCCTTGTCATATTATGCATTCGATGAATCAAATGTCAATGTGATCATCTATATATGTTGCAAAGGACATTTAAATGTCAGAAATTACTCAAAATTTTCTCTTGAAGACACATAATTCAAATCTAAAACTGTTAGAGACCTACAGGTGTAAGTGATCAAATCTGAAACATAATGTTTCAAAACATAACTTGAAGATATCTAATTGGTGACCATAATTACTCCGTAAATGGCAAACTGTAATATTTACATATCTGGTTGCATAAATATTAACCAATGTGCAAAACACCCCACCCAACATAGGCAAATCCAAACACCCTACCTGAAAATTTGCTTATTTTCCCATGAAAATTCAATACATATAAATGTATAAATACTCATGATCAAACCGATATCTCTTAGTATATACCCATCCTTGATACAATCTTCTGTGCAGAGAAAACCATATGAGCCATGGCATTTTGTCAATTTAATATTTTGTTATCTACACATGTATCCAATAAATCTGCATTTAAAGAACACCTGATGAGTGATCCTAAGTCAAGCATGTAAAAATTTTGAAATTGCATCAATAGAACATTGCCTCTATTTTTTCAGTCGCAAATAAGATAAGCTCCCACAAGATTCTTTTTATTAATATTTTAATCTGAATTATCAACCAATCATGGCAATCCAAACCAGTATATACTATATTTTATGTTCACCCATTTCTAGACTCATTCCCATTTTTCCATGTAATTAGTACCACGAGTTCTTCCACAAAGAGCTCAGAAGGTGTGGCATGCATTACTTTCCAAGTTAGCAAAATTCTTAGTGCTCATTCAACAAAATGAACACACTGCCATCAAAATATATTAACATGTGACGAGTAAAATTTAATGAATGAAAACTGCACCTCATACATGAATTAATGACATAGTATACTCTAAGTAGGGGTGAAACAATTAATCAATATATCGATGTATTGATACCAACCCAGGGGTCACACTACCAGGTGAAGTGGACGACTAAGATGCCAGAAAAATTTCAACTTCGCCTTTTTCTATTAAGAAAGTGAAAACGACTTCGCTCTGTCATTTATTTTAGATCTACACCGAGTGACAGTAGTTTATGGCTTTTTAGATGCTCCCTCAACTCAGCCAAGTATATAGTAAATGTTAAACCCCAGGCCACTAATAGAAGGTACTTGTGCTTACAAACCTATAATTGTACTCCTTGAACTAAACCAGTTACAGAGTGCATTTTGTTTTTTTCTGCTATACTCTTCACCATAATTACCCGACATAGGAAATCAGCCATTAGTACAGAGTATTTCATTCAAAAGTAAAAACTTAACACTGGATGATGAAAACTTAACTTGTACTTCGAAATTAAATCATTTATATGTAAATAAAAAATTCTGTTTTAAGAAGAGAATCGATGAAAGCACTTTCTAAATGTATATTTTGAAGATTTCAACTGCTATGCTTGCATTAATTTCTTCACAAAATCAGCTTGAAACCGTAAGTTAACCTGCCAAGGGGTAATAATGGCAGACATAGTGGAGTCTTGGAAGTACTTCTTCATTAGACTGTCTGTTTTCGTCATTTGGGCACATCAATTAAGGAAATTATACAATTCGTAGAATCAAAGTGTAACTATTATGTAATAAAAGACTTAACCTAAAAACAAAAAAAATTTGGTCAGAAACGTATGGGACAATGCTATGTTCTGGAATCGATAAGAGCTGTAACTTAAGGTCAAGGTTATTTTCTTACATCACTCATTTTTTTGAAAATACGAGAAAAAGTTGCAAAGAAACAAATATCCAACCAATACACGACTTTATTACGAGTACATAGACAAATATTAAAACCATAAATTTTCAATCCTATCTCGGGATTGTTTTAACAAAGCAGGAAAGTGAGTGGTCATATTAAGAAAATCCCCATTTCTAAAAATAGATGCATCTACATGGCATGCGTTGGCCATATTTTCATATTTGTACTTGACTGTGTGGAGATTTAATTACTTAAGTGCTTCAGTTTATCGTCGATGAATAGCTAAATTAGTGTTTCAACTAGATTACATCATTGTAAATTGTAATTATAAATAGGTATAAATAGTTATCAACTCTGATTAGAACAAGCAAATTAATTTTTAAACTTTTAAAAACTTCACTACAAAATGACAGTACAAACATTCACATTTAATTTAGAATCTACGTCTACATGCAGTTGTAAAGTTGAGATTACTCATCAGTGACCACTGTGGTGTGAATGGATGAACACTATGATGTTGAAGACACCTGTGCATGTGCTCTCATGTACATGTCATTGGGATTGTTTCAAACTAGTTTAGAAATGTCGATTGCCACTTACTAGTGAAGAAACAACAAATTTAATTTGTTTGTTTAAGTGGCAGTTGATGAAGTATTCTTACCTATTTGTAATTACAATACTGTAATCTAGGTACTCCTGTCAGTTAAAATTAATTACAATGTATAGTTTCTGCTTTTGCTTTTTGGAAGTCATATGGCCAAAATACATTGCATATATCTCTCCATCTAAATTTACACATTTTCAACTATGAATACACTGCATATGAGTATGACACATTCATACACTTACAAAATGTGATTATAATATACATACAACATAGAGAATTTTCTACTTTAAGATAAAATATTGCTTAAAACCAATATTAAATGCAAATATGCATAATGATTAATAGGACACAGTGGAAATAAGAGAACCAGAGCACATACACACACACACATACATATATATATATATTGCGTTTCTTGCTTTGGTGTCACTTCTCCCTGTTCTGCTCTCACTTCTCCCTATTCTGTCCAAAAGGAGAAGTCACTTCTCCTTAAAATTCAAGTCTAGCTTGACCCCTGCTGACACCTTGACCACTGCTGACCATATATAAGTTATTTTTAACTTCAGCAGTCGTGAATAATTATTACTTGTTTGCCTTTTTATTCTTTAAATTGAGAATTCATCTGAGACAGCTGTTGCAGGCATATGCACTCGTTTCTGTCAGTTTAAAAGAAAAAACAATTGACAACACCCACTAGCCTTCCACAAATTAACACCAGGTGACTAACTCGCGTGGTATGAAATCTGCCCCCACCCCACCAATTCCATGCCAATTATTTTATCCCGTCAGCATGTTTAGCCACTGATAACATATATCAATGTAAAGGAGACATTCAGACTTGTTCCTCGAGTATGATTAAAATACTATACTGACCATTTAATAATCTCTTTTACGCGAAGCTTCTCTGTTGCTTTGAGCAGCAGGGGGGGTGAACCGACCAAATTTGTGGCGACCTCATTTTGGGAAATCGACGCTTCTACAAAAATGGTCGATTTGTGAAATCCATTTTTGTGGCGACTTCATTTTGGGAAATCGACGCTTCAACAAAAAATGGTCGATTTGTGAAATCGAGACTTCTATGAAAAACAGGGAACTGAAAAAAAGTAGCTCACCCAGCGTGCAGGTAAACCTAGTAGGATTACTCAACCAAAGATTTGATCGAGACCAATGCGATATCTTGTTGTAGGGTCATGTAGATGGATCAAAATAAATCCATTAGTTTTTTTTTTTTTAGCATGTGCAAAGAAATTTTTAAACTTGTTTAGGTCCATATCTCCGGAGCACCAAGTCCAGTGAATATTTTGAATCGTATGGGTATCAACGCCGTTGAACACGACTAACAAGTTACAGTTATCTCTGATCACTTTAGGGATTTGGCAGTATCGCTGCGTCACATAAACAATATCTGTATTTTTATGTCTGCCTCGTGAAAATATCCTGGCGGGATTCTTTTGATTGTCAAGCATGACATCGTCATATACAACAAGATTATTAATGCTGCCATCAAGATCTTCGATTGATGGTGCTTCGTCGATGTCTGTGATAAACTCAATGAAGTCATTGCCGTCCAATGCTTCCTCTGCGCTCTCGTTGAAGTCCTTAAGGACATTATAACATTGCTGGTCATCTGCAGATGGTGCTACTAAAGAAAGCTTGTCCCATTTTAGCCATCTCATTATTAGGTTGAGTAGCAACTGAGTTTTACCAGATCCAGATGGACCAACAACAATTGCCCTGATTGAATTTGGCAACATAGGATGATGCTTGGTTGGTTCTTTTTCCTGCGTTGCTGAGAAATCAATTACATCCATTATATAAATATATTATGACTTCATATTGTGTTCGATGTAGAAAAGTCACTGATACCACTGGACTAAAAAGAATAACGACAAAAAATAACAGGCCTGCACTTACAGGCAAGTGCGTGAAGTGCAGTACAAAGAAATACAAGTTTGTGTTGTGTTACGGAATCATACCTTTTTACCTTTTTATAATGATTTAATTTACTAATTTATGATTTCTGTTTTAGTCTGAATAGGGGTTAGCATATCAGTATAGATACGACTATTGCTCGATCAATAAGTGGTCACATGATCAATTGCGCAGGAAATGAAGTCGACCTGGCTTTGTACTTTTTAGAAATCAACATTGAAAGGTCACATTCCATACTACACAATAACATTATGTTTACTCTTTAAGATTTTTAGTACACTAGACCTTTGGGTAAATGACGCGTAACCTAGTTCCTGATTGGTTCTTAGAGGGTTGTGTTATTTTGAAATACCATAGTATTAAAGATGGAGAAAGGATATTCCCTTTGAATTCTACGCACTTAGTAAAGATATATAGGGAATAATCTTTGGAATTATCATTCTTTACAGTTGCTTGATCGAGGAGAGGTTATTGAAATTATTCAGTTCTGTGTGGAATTTATTTAATTGGTAATTCATCTGAATTACTATACAGCTCCGTGGAATTATCGGACATTATTCTAAAACTTGTGAGATTCCAGACTTGCAAGGATTATTTTGGATTACATCAGAACTTATCAGTTTCAGCACATTACAGGCTTTTTCATTCGGAATACCACATCCGGATTATTCTGATTAACAACAGGAAGTGAACTTTAAAACATTTTAGGACTTTTTAGGATATTCTATACTGTAAGTTATTTTAATTCTTTCACTTTGATTGTTTGTTGAATTATTTTAATTCTTTTAATATTTTAGGAAATTAAAGTTTTGCATTTTAATCTTGAAAGCTTGTTTGTGTCTTTTATTCTGTTACATTACCCCTAGAGTCGTAACAGTTGTCTAAGCCAACGCGAGCATTCCAGGGTGGTGATATCGCTGCTCTACTTGGGAGATTACCAGGAACTCCATGGGGAAAGTATCCTGGGGAAAAACACCTTCCGGGATATAATTATTGTGGTCCTGGAACTAGACTTGATATCAGACTTGACGAAAAAAATCAGCCAAAACCAGGCGAATTTCCAATAAATGCGATTGATCAAGCGTGTCATACTCATGACATTGCGTATAAAAATCAAGATCTACAACAACGTCATATAGCAGACGTCAACTTGATTCATGCATTAAAATCTGTAAAAAATACAAATATGAGGGAGTCGCTGGCCAACTGGTTGGTAAGATCGGCCATGCGTGGTAAACTGGCGTTAGGAGCAAATCTGTCATAGGCAGCCAGGAATGCGAGTATTCCAAGGTAATTAAAAGTCTGGTAATGGTAATGAAATCAATTTATTATAGTCCAAGAGGATATTGGAAAGGTACAGCAGCGATTAGCAAACTCGCCAATGCAGCGGGTGTCGCTCGTGACGTTGCTGCAGATTGGTTGTCCAAACAGGCAATATGGCAGATTTATCTACCCCCACCTAAAAAAATTCAATACGGACAGTTTGATGTTAGCACTCCCAACGAGGTTCATCAGGCAGATATTTTGTTTTTACCTCATGACACTATTAAAAGACGTACATACAAATACGCGCTGACCGTCGTTGACGTTGCGAGTAGATACAAGGAAGCGGAGCCGTTATCAACTAAAACAGCAACTGAAGTTGCAGATGCATTTAAAAAGATTTACTCGCAGGGGTCTTTACGGTGGCCACAGTTGTTACAGGTTGATCCTGGAAAAGAATTTCTTGGTGCAGTATCATCGATGATGAAACAACATAGTGTCAAAATTAGACGCGGACACACCGCAATACATCGTGATCAGGCAATTGTCGAACGATTTAATCAAACACTTGCTGAGCGATTGTTCGGATATCAGTATGCAAAGGAATTACTTTCTACTGATACTCGATCTCGTGAATGGGTTGTAAGATTACCAAGGGTAATAGCCACATTAAACAACGAAGTCACGCATGGAATTTCTATGAAACCTGTCGATGCAATAACGAATAAACATATACGGTTTAGTGGCCGGAGCACTCTGCCCTCACAAAAACCATTACTCGGTAACGTCACGGTCAGGTATTTATATGAAACTGGTGAACTTGAAGGTGGTAAAAAAAGAGCAACTGATCCTATCTGGAGTGTAACTACCCATAGGATTTCCAGCATAGTAAGATCTACGGGTAGGCCCGCAATCTACAGACTAGAGGGGGCTCCGACGCGTGGATTTGTCAGTGAACAATTACAAGTAATTCCTGAAGATACACAATTACCACCAGGATGGATTCGCTAGCTGGCTCCTCGACGTCTGTTGCATTCAAGACAGGTCAGCATGACATTTACGCGTATATGACCCAAACTACTATTAATTCTGTCCACGGTATATTGTCGTGGGTCATTAGGAGAATATTGCCAGCGCATTACTGCGTTACACTGAGTGCAATGATTGTTTTGTTGTTGTTTCAGCATAATGATGAATTCTACATCAAGATCAAACTCGCGTTTATTTTTTTTGTCACTTCGCTAATATGCATCTAGTTTTCTCTTTATTATAGTCTTGTTAATATTCCCCTGATAATTTTCTTTTACGGTATAAATCATCCTACGTAATTGAGATATTTTTGTTACTCGAGATACTGCCAAATATGCTAAATTTGACCATTTGACACGATCATCGACGATCCAAACAATAGTGTCTGAAATTGTCAGTCCTTGCGACGAGTGTATTGTTATTGCATATCCCAATGTCCAGCATGTTGGTTCTTTTAGGGCTTCTTCAACAACGTCGATATCAACAGTGACAATGTCATTAAGAACAAGTTTGTGTGTTTCTTGGCGTCCGGGAATAACAACATCAATATTTTGTTTGCGAGTATCCGCTGGGCGATAACACAACGGTACTGGTAGATTTGGAAATTTTTCTTTGTGGAGCGAAAATAATTTCGATTGGAGTGTATCACGAACTATTTTCCTAGATGCAACGATCAGATTATTAGGATACCATAACTTCCAAAAATCGTCGATGGTAGTTTCTGGAATACAACTGCGTATCAGCGCGATTTGGATTTCATTTGATTTAAGCCTCATCATGACTTTTAATTGTTTTAACGATTCATCGATTGCCCTATGATCTTCCAACATTTCTTCGTAATAATCAACATGGTCAAGAAACCAACAATTGGGTGATTTCCCTGTGAATGGTGGAGGTTGACCATGATCACCGCACATAATAATCGCAGTTGATCTTGTTTTTAGCCAATCAAGAAATGGTTGCAACGTTTCTAAGGACACTGTGCATATTTCGTCCCAGATAATGATCTTGGGAATATGTTTCTGCCCCATTCGCGATGGATGCCATTCATCACCGCGCCACCGAAAGAAACTATGATAAGTACAGCTTTTAACACCTCAGAGTTTCATCTCCCTGGCGAGTCGATGGGTCGGAGTTAGTACTACGAGATCACACTGTTTGAGTAATTCAATGGCACGCGTTGTCTTGCCAGAACCACCAGGACCATTAAGATAGACTGTCTTATGTCTAGATATGGGATCATGAACTGATGGTGCCAATGATTTGTCGGACAATTTCTCATTTTTGTAATACTCTGCAGCGGGTTTGTAATCCGCAGAATCGGAATAGTGGTGGATTTGCTCATTTTTGATTCTCCACGAGCCCCAATCAGCTTCATCTGAAAAGTTTACCAGTGACATGGTCCCGAATCTATCTACGACAGATTTCCTGATATAAAACGAATCCGTTGCAACTCTGACAGCTTCATCAGTAAATCGAGTTATCATCGATAAGAGGTTTATTGAGACATAAGACAACATCGAGGATTTCAAATGAGTAAATTGTGGTAAATCGCCATCATTGTAACTGACAATCGTGCCAAGTTCACTTCCGTTTTGTAATGTTACTCGCTCCGTACTCACGAATGTTCCTCTCTTCATTGTATTGTTGATTACAAAATCCAATTCTGCGTTATCAATGATCAGCCGTGTGCAACATCGTTTATTACCAGATGCGGCGCCGTTTGTAAATTTACCGATAATCTTTCGTCCAATGTCTTTCGAAAATGAATTGTCTTTTTTGTCTGCTTGTTGTCCTGGTAGCCAAACATCTTTTTGTGGTTTATATGAAATTACTACTTCGCTTACTGTCAGACGTACCAGTATCCGTACATCGAGCATGTACTTTAATAGAACTATAGGAGCCCAACGACCCCCGGTAAAATGACTACCAAACCAATTGGGAATAATGGGGTGGACGCGCGTGTCAAATTCAAATGATTCAATCAAGGCAAATCCAGTTAGATCATAATCAGGTAAATCGCCATTTATCGCAACTCTGGTCATTTTGTGTGTCGGATGTCCGAATCATGAGAAATAAGGACTACATTCACCAAGTCCAAGAAAACTAGCAGGATAGCATGCAACCATGTCAACCGAGATAACGTCATTATGATCGTATGTTGTATTCCACAACCCTCCATGTTTATATTCGATACAAGAGTGCTGAACATCCTCGAGAAATTCTGAGGGTGTCGGTGCCATGAGTTTTTCCGCCGAGCAAAATGAGCAACGATCGATGGTACCGTAAAACAAGTACAGGGTAATTTGTTTACGAGATCTGTATCGGAGTGCGCGCACTCTATGGTGTATTTTAATGCAACTTGTTCCATTTCCGTCTGAAGATATTGTCTGCGATAAATTACCCCAGATGGCAACACAAACTGGTCAAATACTCCGGCCTCATTACTCCAAAACAGCCATACTGACACAGGATCAGTCTTGCTGATATTATAAATTTCTTCCATCCCATCATATCACCACTGTAAATCCTAACTTTCCTCTCGAGGGGAAACTTTGTTATACCCGTAGTCCACGCGTGGGCGTTGTGGTAAATTATCACCATTGGGGCTCCCTTCGTCCTATATTTACCAGAATCGTATAAAATCTCATCGGTTAATGTTTGAACTTTTATTGGAAATTTTAGTTTCTTTTCTAGCTCGGCAATATCCGCTATCCGTGCTCCCGGCGTTTTTACACCTTCGGACCACTTGTTTATTGTTTTGAGTCGCATATCTGTTAATCCCTTTCCTCGTAGCGCGTTCATGAAGTACTCTGTTACTCGCTGAGCTGCACAGTTTAAGACAGTATCACACGGCCCGGAAGTCTTCATTGTCGCGAGGGCATTAATGTCAGGCTCGTTCAGCGGATAAATCGCATAAACAACTGCGGTCACAGGGTATGACCTTTCATAATACGGCCTGTCGATACATGTTAACATCCCTGGTCTAGAAAGTCTATCTAGTATAACAACATCGCTAGGCCGCCCGCGGCCCGGTTTTGATTCTCGAACAGGATCGCGTTTATCTCGGATGATCCACTTAGTGACAACGTCACCGTCATCAGCATCGGACGACGCCGTAATAAATTTAATTCTAAAATAATATCGATGCATGATGTCCAGATAACCAATAATTGTCGCTGCCCGCTGTTCATTCATCATGGCGTCGATGGAGATATCGTCTTGATCGATCCGAAACGTCGACCAAACGTGAGCCGCTCTATCATCACGAAACTCCCTCTTGGCCTCGCTTATGTAGTCGTGTTATTGTAAATCTAAGGGTATTCTGGGGCGTTCTCGTTTATTCATTAATCGGTCAAAATCAAACCTCGATCGGCCGTAGACCGATTGTCCAGAGGGAATACTATCAATCATGGTTAATCTCGAAAACTCTTCATCGGTACTCCTGCTCATTATATAATTAAGGCAAGTATATATCTAAATTAAATATTATCCTATATTATATATAATATAATATTATATAATGACATTACGAGGCAAAGATAATTGTAAATGGTTGATGATTGGATCAGCAACTCCATGCGGAAAAAATTGCTGTTACGAGTATTGTGCCTATCACATGCAAAGTGTGCGTCGGGGGAGTTCAGGGCCAAAACCGTGCATAAAATGTGGAGTGGGAGTTAGAGGCCAAAGCGAGCTTTGTGTTTCATGCGGTGGAAGAAAATACAGAGCGCTGAAACAGTACTACGATAAACGACAGGAACATATTACAAAAGACGCTCAAGATAATCTCAACAGACAATCCCCGAATGATCATCCAATGGATGATTTCGCCATAGGTAGATTTATACCCGAATGATATATATATTAGAGAAATAATATTACTATATAAATGGAACAAGTGAACGTCGAAGATTTTCAGAGACATCCTACTTTTAATGATTATGAGGCAAACCGCGCTGGTGTAATCAGACATTACACTCGCGCACGGGCGGGGCGGACAAAACCTATCGGTTATCCTCATAATAACGGTTATTTACTGATTACCGTGTGGTATCCAGGACCTTGCGATCTCGATCGTAGCGTGTTTACATGCTCACGTGGGAACAAAAAATATTGCGCTCATAGATTTATCTACGAGCGTTTTAACGGCTTGATCGGTAAAGGTCTTGTCATAGATCATATTAATGGTGTTAAAACTGATAACAGACTTGAGAATCTTAGAGTTGTAAATCAACAAGAAAATGTTTTGGCGGGCCAAAATGCGGATGGAAGGAATCTTCGAAATCCACAACGAGGGCGTGTCACCCCCAGACGTGTTATTGGAATAAATAAGCAAACAGGGGAAGAAACTGAATTTCCGTCATTATACGCCGCTGGAAAACATTATAATATTCGACCAAGTGCTGTCAGATCTGTAGCTAGTAATATAACTAAATCAGCGCGATCAAAACACTCCGGTGAAAGAATTCAATTTCGGTACCCAGAGTGCTAGCACTCCGGCCCCCTTCTCTCTCTGAACGGCTTTAAACAACAGATTTACTCAATTACTTCCTTGTCAGCGATCTTGATCGCCGTGTGCATGCACACTGCCTTGGACATTACGATCGATATACGCAGTGTGCACATAATGTCCCTGGACATTGACAATGTAAATATAGATTTTTTTAACCTTCAGTTTTTTAAAACAGTGTGTACACACAATGTCCAGGGCAGTGTGTGTGCACACCGCGTAGTAAACGGATCAATACTACTGAATAACGCCCAAGTGTGGTTTTTTATCACGTATTATACCAGTTCCGAACACTAGTAAAAAAGCAAGCGCCGTAGTGTAACGGTTAAGGCGTCAATCGGTCTACGCGGTGTGAAGCAAGTGGAAATCTCTCTCATGTTCGAATCACGCGACGGACACTTTGTCGGCGTTTGTAATAAAAATTATTATAATTGGGGGGGGGGGGCGCGATCGAGATCGCAGTGCGTGTACACACCGCGTGTGAATGATTTTCCAAAGGAAAATTCGGATGATCAGGAAAATTCGCTACTCACCCAGAGTGCTAGCACTACAATCATCCGAAGGATGATTCACTCGAACCTAATCCTCCCAACGACGGGAGGAGGTGATGTTTTGCACCTCTGGGTTTGCATTGGGGGGGAGTGGCGTGCATAGTGTGCACACACACACTGTGTACACACTGTCCAATGATCATCCGAATTTTCCTTTGGAAAATCATTCACGCGTGGTGTGTACACACACTGCTATCAAGATCGCTGACCAGCTAGGCTGGTTGGTAAAATATCCATAAAAATTATTATAATTTACCATTGTATATATTCATCGAACACATCAACGATTACCATTGTATATATTCAACGAACACATCAACGATTACCATTGTATATATTCATCGAACACATCAGCGATTACCATTACCATTCTATATATTCATCGAACACATTACCATTGTATATATTTATCTGAATGTGTATATATTTATCTGAATTAATCATTGTATATATATCTGAATATGTATATATTTATCTGAATCAATCATTGTATATATTTATCTGAATATGTATATATTTATCTGAATCAATCATTGCATATATTTATCTAATGTCTGGATCATCCTCTGGACCTGCTAGAATATTAATGACACTCTAGAGGTTCATATGGGGATGTATTCACGCGATTACCATTACCATTGTATATATTTATCTGAATATGTATATATTTATCTGTATCATTGTATATGTATATATTTATCTGGATCATCCTCTGGACCTGCTAGAATGTTAATTTGACACTCTAGGGGTTCATATGGGGATGTATTCACGCCACATTATATTTATCTAATATCTGTATATATTACCATTACCATTATTGTAAATAGATGTTGTATATATTTATCTAACCCTCTGAACCTTCTAGAATGTTAATGACACTCTAGAGGTTCATATAGGATGTAATTGTAAATAGATGTTGTAAATATTTTTTTTTAAATCGCTGCAATGTCCCTTGGACATTATGCGCACACACCGTGTACACACACACACAATGTCCAGGGCAATGTCCAGGGACATCAACGACGAGTTAAAAAAAATATTTTTTTTTTTGTTGAAAAAAGAGACAATGATTACATCACTACATCATTTACAAAGTTGTACTTAGAGTGCCCGCACTCCGTTGATGTAATCACTTAGAGTGCCTGCACTCTGAGTACCCACTGATGTCCCTGGACATTGCCCTGGACATTATGCACGCACATACAAACTCACTGTTAATTCTTCACCGCGAAAATCCAGCAAGTGATTATCTTGATCAACCAGTGAAAAGTGTATGCGCGACAATGACGGATTATGACATCGTAGATAAATGGGATTAACAGGTACTGATACAATCAAACTACCAGGAGCTACTTCCGGGGAAAAGCTATAAAGAATGTAACTTTGTTGAGCTTGTTTGGATTTCAGTGAATATGTCTTTGATAGACCCACTTGATAACTTCCATCGACAGTGTCACATACAAGGTTTACAGAAATCGTTGACGTAATATTGACTATACCTGGCGATATGTGACGGCCTGATCGATCACCAAAACCGTTGTTATGCCGCAGAATCGTTTGATGAGGTGTTATTGCGTTCCATGCGGCTTGGATTTTATCAAAGTGATCATCGATGATCGATTTGAGTTTCTTTTTCTTTTCATCGAGGTCAAGACCGGGTATCTTGAATGTGGGTAAATCATCTTCGGTTATCTTAAAGTATTTGAGAAATTTATTTCCTATTTTTCGGAATAGAACGGGGTTTTTAATCAAACCTATCGCCCTGCCCTGAAAACCCTCTACGTTAGCGATCACCATGTTCAAATGCTGGATTATCGCTATAATTTTTTGCAATAAATTATCATTCGGATATTCAGACAGGTATTTCTCATATAATTTTTCTAGATTAGTTATATACGCATTATATCCCTCATTAATTTTATTAATAACCAGGTCCGCGGAGATATCATCTTTTTCAGTTAAATTAACGCCGAACATCGTCAACGGGTAGTCGTAATTAGAAGTAGGTGTGAAGAAGGGGATTTCAGAGTCAATCCATGTTGATATTATTTGATACTCAGGAGTTTCTATAAACTTTTTGATGTCTGTCTAATAATCAGATCTCTTTGGTTCTGGTGGTCCAACATGAACCGGTGGTGTGTCAGGCCATCCCAATACGGTTCTGATCGACGATTGATATATATCAACGGCGTAATCCGGTGTTGATATTTCAATGGCAGCACTGAGTGTTGGTTTGTGGACCGTTATTGCAATTTTGGATTCCTTTACTGTAATTGACTTGATTCGCCGCTGAAATTCATCGTTGATTTGTTCAATCTGATAAACTCCCGTTGGAATACTAACAACGTTCCAGTCAGGCATACCATCGGCATTGTTTTTGTATGAAAATACCAGTGAATTATAATACACTCGTAATTGTGCCAATGCGATCTCTAAACTAGATTTACTCGGTAGATTCGGGGAAGTTATCGGCGTAGGAAAAATAATATCAAATTCTGGTTGCGTTGACACCGCTGATATCATCGTAGTTGTCGACGGAGTAGTATTAACAGAAATCTGTCTTAACAATGTTATTATCTCCTGATCCGCTGTCATTATTATCTACACAGATTCTAAATAACCGGCACACGTCATGATAAACAGCACTGATTGTATTAAACTCATCATCTGATATAAATCCATCGTTTAAAATTTTTGATATTAGCGATGACATCTGCGCATGTGCATTCATTGCATTTGATAGTAGCGTTGTATATTCGTGTAGTTTATTAACCGCACAGGTTGACAGTCGCTTTGCAATAATATTAAGAACACCAAATACGCGAACGAAAATAGTAACGCCAATTCCGATGGCGGAGGCGGCGATCAAGATCGCTGACAACGTACCGATTAACGTCATTGTTCCAGCAACCACTGCGGATACCGCGTAAACCACATTATCGATAACAACGGTACGTCTACTATACTTCTTTTGTTTTATCATGTAACTGTCGATGATATTTTTCAATGATGCCTGCCATGCACTTACTTGATTATACCTGTAAAATTGTGTACGATCATCCAGATCAAACTTGTGGCCGTGATGTCCCTGGACATTCAACGATGGCATTTTATACTAACACAAATCTGTCTAAGACGAATTTTCCAGATTCAGATAATTAATTGTGGTGTTCCTGCAACGAATTCCAAACACCACCAGTACAACGCTGCGTTTAAATCTTTATCTTCTGGATCCAATATAAATATTTCCTCGGCGGCTTGATTTAGCACAATTGACACTGATTCTGGAAATGTATCGGTTGAATGACGCCATGGGTATGTAGTAAATATACTAAATTTCGCAGCGCTAAACACTGAGAGCCTGTACACGCCAGTATCTTCTGCGGTATGTTTGATAGTGTTATTTTGTTTTGACCATGTTGCTGATCCAGATTTTACCATATGTACACGGAAGGGACATTTGCGTTCTGTTCTCTCTTGTAATTTGTTGATAGTTTCCACGTTTGCTCTGATTTTGGCAAGATCACTATAAATATCAGCTAGCTTTACGTTGACCACCCTGGGATTTCCAAAGAAATCCTCAGTGACTTTATTTATGTTTCTGCGAAAATTAATAAATATTCCTACGTGACTATCATACTCGGCTTGCAAATTGTCTAGTGTGGTGCTATGACTGGAATCATGTTCATCTACGTATTTCTTTGTTGCAGCGTTATTGTCTGATTCTGGTTCTCTCAGAAGAACAATTTGATTTCCGTTCATGTTGAGTTCACCCGTCATTGTATCACTGGTTTTAGCAACGCAGAGTTCTCGCACTCCGTTGATCTGATCTCTGATCGTTGTGATTGATATACTGGAGTCTCTGATTCTTCCGACATCAGTAAATACAGGTATGTTGTCTGCGACAGCATCTAAAACCCGTTGGATAATATCAACCCACCTGATATTACTCGTCTTTAACCGCCCATGTTGATCCTGAAAAACAACAACTTCATCCCGGTCGACCCCGGTCAAGTTCATAAGATTATCAAGCTCGTCGTGAGTCACGTATTTTGATAAATCATCAGTGGTTTGTGGACCTGGTCTGCGTTTGGATCTTCCGTAAATATCAACCATTATAAACCAGAGCGTGTTTCTAACAGTCGCGCATGGTTGACTTTACCGGCCGTATATTCATGTACGACTTTATGTAGCGGTGGTGAACGAGATAGATGACTACGAGACTTTGATATTGCTTCAAGAACAGCAAGTACTTCTGGACCACAAATTGGTAAATCTGTTGTTGTTGGTGTCGGTAACGTTGAATACCACGGAACACACGGATGAATGTATTTCAAAAATTCTACTGGTGGTGCTAGCCCATATGAATCAAAATAGATAACACTATGTGGATCAATCGCATAAGCAACCCAGTGAGTACCTGGACCACTCGTGGAATCAAGATTAATGATACCAGTTTCAACGTTGTTTGGTCGCCTTGGTAGTTGATCTCGCATGAAAACACCTCTGAAATTTTTAATATTTAATTGTTGTACAGCATCAAGTAAATCAAAATTAGACATAGGAATTATGTTCCTGGTAATCTTAGACCCAGACCACTTATGGTCCGCCCTAGATAGGTTCCTGGTAATCTTAGACCCAGACCACTTATGGTCCGCGTTTTTTTTTTGTTGATGTTTTTGAACGCCGGCGTCCGTGGTCATTGCGTCGTATTCCACGACCTGTTGCTTTTTTTAGTGCCATTCCAGCAGCTGTCCCAACAGCGCCAAGTGCGGCTGCTTTTGCAACAGCTGGGGCTGCAGCTGCGATTAATGCTGGTATAGCTGCAAGAAGTGGAAATATACCACCGATTGCTGACATATCATTAATCGCAGCTGCGGAGAGATCAAGTCGTATACCAGTTTTTGATTTCTTAGCGTCGTTGAAACGTTTTATCTGACGTTCAATCAATGATAGTTTATTTGGGCCGGTGTCTACGGCCGTTGATTTCAGCAATATTGTTGTTCCACATTTATTTTTTGCCGCAGATTGCAGTTTTTTAATCTGACCAGGTGTCAAAGTAACATTAACATGATGATATGACATTTATACGATATTATAAATTACCAATTGAATCTGCAAGCAGATTTTTCGATGTATTTTTTTTTTTACATGTTCTCGACTGGAGCATCAGTGACTCTCATTCGCCCGCCAACGCCTTCGAGTAGCATTGTTTTGTCTGATAGTATTACAGCAATGGCTCTGTAGGCAATATCAGCAGCTGGCAGTGCACCTACGCGAGCTCGGAAATGTATATCAACAACTGATTGTCTGAACAAGTCCAAATGTTCCAGTGAGAAGTAATAGATCAGATATAGCGTTGCAAAATCACGCTGAGATATCTGCAAACCAGAATCAACATTCTGATCACGTCCCATAAATGTTATCAAACGATGATACACACGTGCAACATGATTATTAACAAAATCCAATAACACTTCTTCAGATGGTTCCTGATGTCCGTTTATTCTCAGAGAAACTTCGCTCACTTGGATATTGTCAAACACCATCGGGTTGTGTACCTGGGAATCAACTCGCCTGGAATCCTGAAAAGCTATGAATATATGCCGTGGTGCTGAAACTCCCTGTTGTGATGCGATCTGCCATGCGAAGGTACCAACAGTTGTACTTGTGATTGAGTCTGTGGTCATCGTCAGCCGCGACAATGTTGATTTACCACCGCGATCCATGAATGAGAGCAGTCGTTATTCTTCGGTAATTGACGGTGTCATCATTGGCATCCACAATGCGAGTCTTGTCAATGTTATTTTACCAACATCAGCAGTAGCGGAACGCCATATTGCATCATTGTCAGTGCCCCTTCTCACCAGTGCGATTGTATGTTTGGCTCCGAATATAACCTTTCTAACATTCCTACAGAAACCGAAGATATGCGATAATGGAATTGCACAACTAAATCTCCCATCAGTGTTAATTTGATTTTTACGTGCTGCGAATCCCAAGTTAAGATCTGAATTAGCATCCTTTATTACCGAAAAAGCAGCCGCAGGTCTAGTTATCATTCCAGCTGGTTGTGGATCAGCAGCGGTATCCTGTGGTACTTGTACCTTGAGAAATGACCTATGATCGGGGTGGTCAGTAATATCCTTTGCGAACATCATTGATGGACCAGCAGACCGTGAATAATCATCGCTGTATCTGGCCAACCCGATAATTGTTGTGGCAATGTCAATATTGTCGTGGCACACCTCGATTTCTCTACCGTCAATGATGTATCGTGCACTGTTGAATAATGCCATAATACCATTGGTAACAAATCCACATTGCACACCTGCTGCATATGCAGTATCATCGTGTTTCAAAAGTCTACCCTGAACTTCAATGAATGCCTCCGCGGGTAAAAAATATCTAGATGTATCTTGGACTTGAAATTCAATTCTCCCGCGTTGGTTTGGTTCTCGTGCTTCGTAAGAATAATACTGATGGTCACGTACAGATTCGTCTTTGAGGATAGGTGCGTCCATGTCAAATGCAGGATCAGATATACGCTTGAACATTTTATTATAATCACAGTTGTCTAATATCGACGACGAGTTAGACCACTACCCGCTATCAAATTCGCAGTAACATTCTGAGATTCATCGTTAGAAATACTCGCATTTCCGGCTAATTCTTTCAATCGCGTATTTGCAACTTGGTTTATTACTTTACTGACAGCTGCTGGCATTACCTCGGTGCTGGGTAGTTGCGGTCTTCGTCGTATTAATCGTGTAAGTCTGTCTCTGATTGCTGAGAATGCTTTACCAGCAACATCACCAACAACGCCAATACCCTTATCACGAACAACATCGATAGCTTTCATTCCTAGTTGTTTTGCAATCGGGATCGCTTTTGGAGCTACCGTTCTAAATAGTCCTTGAACAACATCACCAAGTCCATCTCCGTAAGTAGCTTTATATACTGGCGATCGTGAGTTTATCACCCTAACCATGATTGATCCACGTTGAGCATTGTGTATGATCATGTTATTTTTTATTACCGCGAATCTAATTGTGACTACGGACTTACTCGTAATCGCTTTAGTAATCGTCAGTAATTTCATCGATCAATACCCAATAAACGTTAATAACCATGATACCACCTGTGAATAATCGCTGGCATATCGCAGCTGCTTCGTTAATAATTTCAGGGGAATTGTTACCGGCTCGTCTTCCACCAATCAGAATTTCTAGTCGATCAACATCAGCAAGAACGTTATCGGGACAGAGTCGATGATCGAGATTATTGTCGTTGTCTAGAGGTTTTTGTTTCCTACGAGTTATCTTGTAACCCTTTCCCTCCGTAGAATATAATCTGTCAAGTGTCAGATCGTAGTCTTCTTCTTCCTCAACATAAGGTGGCGATTCGTCATGTGATTCTAACCATGGTTCCGGATCAGACTGACTTTTTCTTGACCTAGCTTTTGTTTCTCTCTTTTTTTCAGATCGAGTTTTTACGCCCGATTTTCTCCTTTCTTTTGCTGTTTTTTCAAGTTCACGCTTCATTTTCTCTTGTTTTGCTCTCCTCTCTTGCATTGCTTTCACTTCATATTCCTCTACTACGCGGGCGAAGAGTTCCCAATTACTGATATCTTCCTCAGATCTGATTTGTTGAATACCAGATGCAAAGCGATATACATCTTTAGCCCAATCGGTAGATTTTAGAGTTTTAACATATTCAGGTTTTACATATTTGTTCTTTTCACCCCACCCAAACGCAGCAGTATCAATTATTTTGTTTGGATCCCTGATAGCGTTAATACCTTCCTCAGTAAATTTATCTATTATGTTAATTTTACTTTTTGACGGTGGCTGAACTTCAGGTTGGGGTTGAAAACGACCAGCAATGTCAGCGGGTAATGTCTCAAGAGTTTTTCGTGTTGCCTCAGTTGCTGCAACAATTTTTTTGGTTGGTTCGACAATTGGTTTAAATAACTGCTCTGTACCCTCTGTAAATTCCACTTGAGCTTCCTGACGTTGTTGTAGTTGCTGTTTGACAGAATCATGAACAGGAAGATATTTCTTAATCGCATCTAGTCGTTGTCGTGCCAGTTTAGCTGTATGAGATTCCATAGTTAGCACAGAATCACTCATTATTATTAATAAAATGCCGATTTCAATTACATATCTCATCGCTGAGTAATCCTACTAGGTTTACCTGCACGCTGGGTGAGCTACTTTTTTTCAGTTCCCTGTTTTTCATAGAAGTCTCGATTTCACAAATCGACCATTTTTTGTTGAAGCGTCGATTTCCCAAAATGAAGTCGCCACAAAAATGGATTTCACAAATCGACCATTTTTGTAGAAGCGTCGATTTCCCAAAATGAGGTCGCCACAAATTTGGTCGGTTCACCCCCCCTGCTGCTCTTTGTATCTTGTCTGCTTGGACTGAATTTAAAGGTTGCACTTCCAGTGTGTCATGCAGTGAAATATGTAACATTCAATTCTGATTGGTGGTTATTGTTTGTTCAAGCCCAGGGTAAAACAATAACCACCAATCAGAACTAACTGTAGCTTATTCACTGCGTTACACACCGGAAACATTGCATCAAAACTCGAACTAAATAGATACAAAGCAACAGGTAAGCTTTGCGCAAAAGTGGCTATTAAATGATCTGTAAAGCACTTAAATCATACATGGGAAACAAGTTTGTAATGTCTCCTTTTATGTTGATATATGTAATCAGCGACTGAACGTGACAATGGGATAGATCAAACATTAGCACAGGATCGGCGAGGGAGCAGATTCCAATTCACAGGAGTTCTATAGTATTTGCACACCCTCCCGTTTGCTTGTACCCCCCACCACCAATCAAGACGCATAGCACATATGCGGCTTGAAAAGCATCATGGGACTAGGGGTGAAATGATACACATGTGCCGCGTATTGATACGATTCACGATACACAGCCTACAATACGATACATTATCGATTCTCAGTTGAAAGAACAAGGCAAATGACTAATAATTATTCATGACTGCTGAAGATTAAAGTAACTTATATAGGGTAAATATCGTTCTGTATCAATTCTTCACCTCTTGTATCGATATGTGTATCGATATGGCAAAAGTATTGATGCATCGACATATCGATGCATCGTTTCACCCCTAATCAGGACAATGATAGTAAATGGCCATGGGGAGAATATTGTTGAATTTCGTAACATTTGTGCATGCTAGATTCATGCATTTGTTTGAGTTTGAGTATGTGTAAACATCATTTGCAGACAGAAAAAAATACCATGATAAATGATTTTTAAATAAGGTTTAGCTTTGAGGTATGAAATGAATATCAGAAACGCCTAGACTATTAGCACAGCTGACATGTATCTAATCTGGAAAGACTATTCGCAGGGTTACAGTGAACATAATTTACGTAAGACAGACTGAAAAAATAAAAAAATTAAAAAAATGGGAATGGATTCTGCAATATGTAATGTGTGCAAAATAGAGAAGTCAGGTGGTGACAGAAAATGGGAACAAATTCCAAAAAGAAAAAAAGGAAAAGATGCACCAAGCCAAATAACTACTTAAGCATCATAAAACTGGAGAAACCTCCCCCAAATGAGGCGCAAACGATGTGATTTGCCCATGTCACCAAACTAAGTTAATAAAATCATATTTGTATTGTCGATGCCGATTGTTGTGTGACAGTGTATATCCTAAATGTAATACCCAAAACACAGTAATACAGGTAAGCATCCTTACCTTTATTCATCTATGCCTGCACGGTGTAGCCAATGTTCTGAACCTATGTCTCTCTTGTATAAATCTCTCTATTTCTGGGTGGCTTTGCTTTTATGTGCCAGCTGCATTTGGTTGACACTATCGTGCAAGCCATGAGTCGTGCAACTCTTGCACGCAGGCACTGGCTGGTGAACACAGTGTACTTGTACTGCGCACAACACAGGTTTGAATGGCCATAACTGATTGATAAAGAAAAGTAACATTTTATTTTAAAAAATCTTTTAAGAGGTCATTCTATTTGTAACTGAAAAAAAAAAGGCAATGTTGTATTGATGCAGTTTTAATACTTTTACAGACTCAATTTTGAAACACTCACTACTGAAATTAGCACATGATTATTTAGGTGCTGAAATGAAAATGTGTAGATGAAACAAATGCCATGGTTCATATGGTTTTCTCTGCACAGAAACTTGCATCAAGGATTGGTATATACCAAGAGATATAGGTTTGATTATGAGAATTACGAAATTTTAAGTTATTGCATTTTTAAACTAAGGGTTTTCCATAGGTTTACTCGGAGAGTTGAATTAGTATCGTGAGTACTATAGGACTAATTGAATTAGTACCACGAGTCATATTGGACTAATTCAATTCCCATAGTAAAACTTATGGTGTCTCCATAGGTTACATTTCTTGAATTTATTAATTTGTATTCATGATTTTTAATGTTTTTGAATTTTTAACATGATAGTATTTCCTTAGGTTTACCGTACTATGGGAGTTGATTTAATACTAGTCCTATAAGTCTCACTGTACTAATTCAATGTCCACAGTAAACCTGATGGAGACTGCATAGTAAACCTGATAAAGACTGCATAGTAAACCTGATGGAGACTGCATAGTAAAACCTGATAGAGACTGCATAGTAAACCTGATGGAGACTGCATAGTAAACCTGATGGAGACTGCATAGTAAACCTGATGGAGACTACATAGTAAACCTGATGGAGACTACATAGTAAACCTGATGGAGACTACATAGTAAACCTGATGGAGACTGCATAGTAAACCTGATGGAGACTACATAGTAAACCTGATAGTGTTTCCATAGGTTAAATTCCTAAATGTTCATGATCAAACCTATATCTCTCAGTATTGACATATCCTTGACAAAGAGGATATCATATTTCAATCATACAAGGTAACTCTTGATTGGATACATTTATTTTAATATTTTTTCTTCTGATTTTATGAAATAAAGCTCAAATACTTAAATGTTGCCTGAAAAGCACCATTGCTGCTGTTGGTATACATGGGCTTCCATTATGATTTAATATTCACTAGTGTAATCTTTGACAAGCAGAACTATGTGCAGTCTTTACTTGTATACTCTACTACTATACAAAGGTTAATAGTAAAAAGAATCTTTTGAGAGCGTATCCCAACTGTAACTGAAAAAATTGAGACATTCTTTTATTGATGCATTTTCAATCCTTCTACAGACCTGACTTTGAAACATTCATTACTGAAACTAGCACATGATTATTTAGGATATTACACTGGATGAATGTGAGAACATCATTTATGAATATAACTGCAATTTACACTGGATGAATGTTAGAACATCATTTATGAATATAACTGCAATTTACACTGGATGAATGTTAGAACATCATTTATGAATATAACTGCAATTTACACTGGATGAATGTTAGAACATCATTTATGAATATAAATGCAATTTACACTGGATGAATGTAAGAACATCATTTATGAATATAACTGCAATTTACACTGGATGAATGTGAGAGCATCATTTATGAATATAACTGCAATTTAATATCTTTATCTTGCCATTATAAAGCAGAAGAAATAACACTAATACATGAAATAACACTAATACATATCAATTTAAACAACTAAAAAGGTCTACATTTACAGATGAAATAACACTAATACATATCAATTTAAACAACTAAAAAGGTCTACATTTACAGATGAAATAACACTAATACATATCAATTTAAACAACTAAAAAGGTATACATTTACAGATGCAAAACTTAGCATTTAGGCTAAAAGACACAACTTTTCATCGATTATTATGGGACCGGCAAAGTCTTTCAAAAATTATTTCTTTTCTATGAAATCTAAATTGTTCTTAAGGAATTCTTAACCTTACTAGATGTGCAATACAGTCACTTTTAAAGCTGACATTCAAATAAGTGGGTCTTTCAGGAATTTTCTTCAGTGCTCAATTACATTTGCTGGTGAAGTGAGGGGATACAATTGAGCATAGGAAATATTTCGCTTAAGTTACTATTACTGAAGTGCAATTCGTGTACCATCGTGAGAGAGGCTAATGATCGCACTTTATTTTATATATCATCTTTAAAATAAACCCAAATTTATTTTGATTATACCCATTCTTGGATGTAGCTACAGGACTCACGGTACTAATTATATGGAAGAATGGGAACCAGTCTAGAAATGGGCGAAGATAAAATAGAGTATATATGTTTTTGGCTGGCCAGGATTAGTTGATAATGAAAGTAAGATTTTAGTAAAAAGAATCTGTTGAGAGCTTATCTTAGTTGTAACTGTAAAAAATAGAGACAATGTTTTACTGATGGAATATCAGTCCTTTTACAGACTTGAGTTTGTAAAACTCTTTACCAAAATTAGCACCTGACTCTTTGGTTAAAACACATTTCAAACACATGTAAATCCAGAAAATGACGCAGCTCATATGGTTTTCTCTACACAGAAGCTGTCATCAAGGATATGTCTATACTGATAAATATAAGATTGATCATGAGCATTGAGAAATTGGGAGCTGAATTAGTACTTGTCCTATAGGACTCACAGTACTAATTATATGGAACAACTGTGAACCAATCTTGAAATGGATGATGATAAAATAGAGTATATACAGGTTTGATGGTCCATAATTGGTTAATAATGAAAAGTAAATTTTCGTAAAAAATTCTTTTGAGAGCTTATCCTATCTGTACCTGAAATAAAAATAGAGACAAGATTCTATTGATGCAAATTTAGTATTTACAGACTTGACTTAGGATCTGTCAATAATAACAGTAGCACCCAACTCATTAGGTGCAGAATGGATAACACGTTTCATGTGCATGTGCATGTAGGTCCAAAAAATGCAGTGGCTCATGTGATTTTCTTCACACAGAAATCAACGATGGGTCATGTGATTTTCTTCACACAGAAATCAACGATGGGTCATGTGATTTTCTTCACACAGAAATCAACGATGGGTCGATACTGATATATATAGATTTTATCATAACCATTTAGAAATTTAAAGTTATTGAATTTTGAATATCATGGTGTTTCCGTAGGTTTGCTATGGGAGTTAAATTAATACTGCAAGTCCTATACTCAAGCGGGGGAGAGGGAGTGGGGGTTACTCTAAACAGCTTTTCGAAAATAACATTGGACCCGGAATCCAAAAAAACAGCTCAATTTTTGCACCATACCGTGTAAAAATCCCAATTCTGTGTATCTGGCCTTATTATAATTTTAGTTCATGTTTTATGGAGAGTAAATGAATGATGTATCCTCCTACACCCTATTTTGATACAGTGTCATAAACTTCTGATTCTCGAGAGAACGCATCTCTTAATAACATCACAACCACAACATTTTGTTTACAGTGATCAACACCAAGTCACACAGACAGAAAAATTTGTCAAAAATCATGTCCTTATCAGTTATGAAATGAAACAGAGATGCATACCATGAAAAAAAAATCCATTTCGCTCATTCTTTTTTTTTCAATCAGGAAGTCCTCATAAAAGTCCTCACTAACTATTCTGATGGGGCAAATCAACTTCCCGACATAATAGGCATCCAGTTTGCTATTCTACATGTGTTTGCAACGTGACTCACAGCTGATAACTGCATCAGTAACACTGTTTAGAATGATGTACAGTGGTATCAAGTTTTATGTGGATGTGTCGTTACCGATGTTCAGAGGTGGTTGTTTGTTATTATAATTTGGGGAAACACATAGTTTTACTATATATTTCATAATTAAATCAGCATCCTCTATATTTTTGCTTATTTAAATCAAAGTATTAGGATTTTCTATCTGATAAATAGGCAATTTAAATTAACAGTAAATTTTCAATCATCCTTTAATAGAATCTAGATATTTAACTTATTTTGACCAATTTATTTTTTTAAAATTTATTTGATAATGGTAAGAATTATAAAAAATAAAAATAAACCTTTCTCCTGTAACATGATGTCTTCTGCTTCTGATTTTTTTTGCACTTCTAGAGAAATAAGTTATGAAGGATGCAAAACAGTTCTGAAGTTCATAAAACATTACATTCAAGGACTGAGGTTCTTCATATTCACAATGCAAATTAAGTATTGGATAAAAGTCAAACACTAAATCTAACATGTTTTTATTATAAGTAGACAATTTTATTATAATACAGTCCTACCCGTTTATGTCGACATCCGCGGGCCCAAGGAAATATTGTCGACATAAGAAAATGTCGAGATAAGTGTTGGGGGGGGGGGGGGGCTGAAAAAGGCACATTTCTCTTGGACCTGCATACAAGTTAAATTCATCTGTATGGGGTGACCTGTCGTCGGTGAGCAGGATTTACACTTTGAGAAAACCAACAATGGAAATTTTGAGTACATGAAGACAAAACCAGTGTCAAATACATTTCTATATTGACAAATTACATTTTGGTTACCTTTGTGTAATAAAATCCACCATGCGTTTTGTGCATGTATATGAAAAATCCATAAATTCGTGTACGGGTCTCATTTAGAAAATGTATACATCGGTCACATCCTAATAGGAAACACATGTATAAAAATGGTTGTCCTCATTTGATCTAACACGTCTACACAATTCACTACAATATTCATTCCAGTAGCACATGGTTGCATAGTTGTTATTTACATGCTACAAAGTACATGTACATGTACTTAAATTGACCTAGATTTTGGTCAGCCTGAAACAATACATGTTCCCATCTTACTGAGGCTACCAAGGGGATGAGGCTATTCACAGGGAAATGAAAACATATATTTATTTACGGAAGTCATCGTGAAAAGTACATAAAATTGAACACGAGATATGCGGCTGATATGATTAATTGACCTTTCTTTATAGACTCTGCAGCTTTCATCCATCTAGACCAACAAGTTGTTCTCCTTTTTTTCTTTTTTTTTTTTTTTACTGGTCCGCCACCAGTTAAAAAAAAAGGAGGAGAACAACTTGTTGGTTTATCATCCATCCTGACAGGGTGTTATGTTTAAGTGAAAAGTTTCACAGACATCTTTGCGAAATGCCCCACCTTCAACTTCCTTAACAGCCAGATATTTAGTTTCTAGAGACTGTAAATTTAATCTGCGTTTTATGCTGCCGTTGGTAGCCATCGTAAACATAAATATAAAAAAAGGAAACTTTCACAGCACAATAAACTTGTTTTAATCACAGATCACTTTGGAAAATGCAACAATCGATCAGATTTCAATGCTTTTATTCAAGTTTTGTGATGATTTTTTTTAATGAAGGGTGGATTGTTTTTATTGAACATTGTAACCGGCTTGCTTTGATGAAGGGTACATGTCTTATTTAAGACGCCGCGAGAGGCCAACTTTATAGGACGAAACAACAGCCTGTATTTTAATCCACCGAGACATTAAAGCCTGGTGGCAAGATCAACTAATTGTTGAACAAAGTACAGGTCGGAACTGGCCGCTTGTCGACATAAATGATCTGGCGGGGGGCAAATTTAAAGCTTGGCGGCAAGATCAACTAATTGTTGAACAAAGTATGGGTCGGAACTGGCAGCTTGTTGACATGTACGTTTATTTTTTATCTCGACGTCGACATAAGCATGAAAAATTTGGTAGTAATAGTAGACCAAGGGACCGGGACTTTATTTGTTTGTCGACATAGGCGACTTGTCGACATAAGTGATGTCGATATAAGCGGGTAGGACTGTACCATCATGATTTTTTACCCAATTTGATTCTTTTAGCTTTTGAGACAATTCTGTTTCAAAACCAAAATTTATGATAAATGTAAGAAAAGTTTTTGGAATACCAAGTTAAATTTCTTTATGTAATTTTTTCAATAAACTAGAGTTTTCTTTTTTTTTACCGGAGCATATGTACAATGGTGTCACAGGAAGAAATAGACTTCTGTGAAGTGCGTCAAAATGGGTTACATAAAACTAAGTCGGTACATTTATACTGTATAAAACGTGCACAATACCTTCTGCTATAATCTGTGAAATTAAAATAAAGGCTATGAAGCTATGGTATTGTAGACGTTTTATACAGTATAAATGTACCGACTTTCAGTTTTACATGCGTGAGATACGCGTCACAAACATGCACCTTACAACATCTTTTAGGCTGTGCTCGTACTATACAATACATATCATTTCTTTTAACATTGCACTCGCCGTTAACAACTTTATTTTTCCAAATTGAAAAAAAGTTTGCGCAGACGGAACAAGGTTTGGTTTGAAATTCTGTAAGGTATAAAGGGGTTAAATACGATTCAGAATGGAACGGGCCCAAACTATAGAAACCAAATTTTCAAGAATCTCTCACACACTTGGCAGCCCATATTGACAATGTTGCATAGATTAACGTCTAATTATTTTATTAATGAGTAGTATATTACTAAAGAAAGACTGAATTACTTCCTTTTTTTCCCCCTCTATATGCCCAAACACGGCTTTCGAAAATACATGTATTGCTGGTTCGATTCTGGAGTTAGCTTTGGGATTTCCGAGAGTGAATGGCGGCAAACACGAACTTGAAGTATATTTATGATGGCCCAAATCTCTTTTCCAGGCGACGGTATCACGATACCTATTATTTCGGCATAGACTCAAATTCTAACATTTGGTAAAATAAATATAACTTCTATCCTACTTCAGGATGCGAATAGTACCTTGCAGCTTACATCCACCGACAAGCCCCACGTCCAATAACAGACCCGTCCATCATCAGACCGGAATCGGGTCATGGCTAATGCAAAAACACAGGCGTGTAACTCAGTATCCTCGATCGGCCATATTTCGTGCCCTTAACGTTAATTTTAACGCGTTCATTATAATATTGTGATAATCTATTCAAATAACCATAGAAAGTGTTCAACTATATCAACTTCATTTATTCATCGTTGAAAAATGTTTATAAACTCTCTAAATCCTTTGCGAGCTACCGTTTTTCTGAACGTGTCAAAATATGTATATTTCCGGAAAGTCCTCTATGGTTCGTGTCCCTGAAATAAAGGTCACGTGACGTAAGATTGGAATGTGACAAATAGGCCAAAGTGTGGAAGCAGATCGTTTATAATGTCTCTGTATTTTAATTAATTGCATTTGTAATATATTTCATTGCTTTCGTACGCATATTGACTGAATTCAAACACATTCAAAAGAAATGATGCCAAAAGAAAGAAAAAAAACATTTAAAAAATAGGATGCGTTTTTTTTTTTTTTTGTAAAGCTATTTCGATATAATTATCGTAGTTAAAGATACTCTGAACTTTGAAAAGATTTTTTTTTTCTTCAGGCTATGTCACAACAAAGATTTTGAAATTGAAATAATCCAATAAAGAATTTCATACTGTATACTCTTCCATTTGATTTATTTTTCTAACATAATATAAGAAGTGAATTTTATAGAAACGAAGTTTTTACATTGCCTTTGTCGTCTGAGAAATTTTTGTCGTGCATTTCCTTCTAATAAAAAGGTAAAGAAAACCAACACGTAAACAGCGGCCCTGGCTTGAACAGCTAACACTCACGCCAGGGCCACAAAACTTGAGGCATATATGGCATTGGTAAAATTGGCCATTTTCATTGTGTTTTTTCAATTTGAATTGTAGTTCGCATTTAAATTTCATTTCATCGAATATTTCTTAATCAGCACTTACTGTAATTGTCAACGAACGCTTGTGACCCAGTTGGTGACGCCAGGATCTCAAAATAAGCACGAGAGGTCGCGAGAACCATGCCGCACGATCCAAGTCAAAACGTACCTAAGAATGCCAGAACGTACCCAAGTCAAAACGTACTCATAAAGTCAAAACGTTACCATACCAAAATGTAACTGATTTCTGGAATTTATTTAAAAAATAAATTATAATATTGTCCAGTTCACCAACCAAATTCAAAGAAGAAAATTACATTATCACAGGCATAAAGTAAACCATGATAATTTGGGCCTATTCGGCTTTGGCACGATGATTTATGCAGCTGATCAGCTTGAATCGCCAGTGATAATTTTCTTCTGTCTCTTTTTGTTAAACACTAGCGATTTTAAGCAGTAATATTTAATACTTAACTTCACTAAAATCAACTTATTCCAGCAAAATTAAATGTCACATTAATCAGATCTTCGCTTAGCGACAAAATGAACTTGAAAAAAATGATTACACACCAGCAATAATCTACCTAAATCCAAATTAACTTTCGTAACTTTTGATCATGGGCAGCTAATCGATAGAGAGTACATGATGCTGTTAATATCATAGCTTTCACCAAGTTCATTGCTGTAATCTTTGCATGAAGGCTAATTATCTTTTTAAAAAAAGAGCTCACTAGCAGACAATTGTATTGCAATAGGTGCTCTTGCAGCTGTTTGCACGGTAGCCCTACAAATAAAATTTTTACATTAATCAGATTTAGCGCTTAGCGACAAGTGAATTGAATATATATAACACACCTGCAAAATCCCACCTAAATCAAATTTAATATGTTGCGCTTTCTCTGCTCTCAGTCTTTTCGGCATGTTTTGATCATGAGCAAGTTAATTGTCACAGTAACCGAGCCGCATATACATGATTTTGTCAGTATCATAATTTATACAGGTGCATTGCTTTGATCTGTGCGGGGAAAGCTATTTATCATAACAAAGCGCGCTCGCCAACAATCATCTTGCTCTTGCAAGTGTTTGTACGGTAGCCTGGTATGGGATATATAAATTGCCATTCTTGCATACGAAACACTGTCCTTTTGGGGGAAGTTTTGATTTCTAATGCCTCGATACACCGAGCATGTCTTCGTGTAGAAAACCTGTTTGTATAATATGCACTGTGTTTATCTGTTTAATTACGGTATTCATTACGCAATATTTGTACCTACATTTGTTTGGATTTTAATAATTTGGAAATATTCTATTTAATATTACTCACAGACACTTTAGGTTGTTTATCATTGGGATTTTACTAGCAAGTATATTTTTTCCATTTTCGTGCCAATCCGAATAGCCCGTATTTGTGTTATATTTTGTGTTTTGCTGTATACATACTTTTTGTATTTTTTTTGTATCAATTGTTTCTAGTCTTGGTGTGTTACGAGAACTTACAGTTGACAACGAATGTTGTCGAGTAATCCTTGGAAATGGGGGAAAACAAGGGACTTCAAGCCCAACCTCGCAGGTATTTGATTCGCTCGATAGAGGAACCCCTGTGCGTGTTACACTATGTCATTTGAAAATAAACATAAGAGTCCTCAGTTTCATTTCGGCATGGTTTAAGTCTACAAGCACAAGATTAAAGTTTGTTATATTGATCAAATCAATACGCCTGTCAGCCTTCAACCGTGGTGACACATCGACAGAGGAACAGTACCACACAACCATCTTTATCAAATCTTACATCATAAGCAAAGTCTCCCTCGACAGAATCGAGATTGCCTTTTATGATCCACGATGGCAGAGGTATACTTCGCTGACAAGGGTGGAAATACCATCAAATTTGTTGACTTTAAGGATTTTAGACTCCCGACTTTCGGACATGAAACTGAGAAGTGTATTCAGATCTTCAATGACGTGAACAATCTTAAGTGTACAGAAGACGACGTACTTCTCTTTACTCCACCTAAGTCAGGCAAGCTTTGTTTCCTTACTTCGATATCAACTGTTTCCAGATGCAACTACCACAGTGCACTTTTCAATATATATATATATATATATATATATATATATATATATATATATATATATATGAAATGTATGTGTTATCAAAAATATAATTTATATTTGTAGGCACTGTGTTGTAGGTAACCATATTCTATATTTACTTAATAATTAAGTATAGTTTTGTACTTAAAATGGCATAGTAACACTCACATCAACAAATGCGGTGTAGACACGTTAGACCTTGCATACGAAATTGATCATCGAAAGCCACATATCTACATTTGATATGCTTTTGAGAGAAAACAAAATTAAGTGCTTTTATATGGATGTTTAAAGTCAGTGTTAACCGGTAGGCTTTTGAAAGTATTGGGCGAGTAAATTTATTTTTGTTGTGCGAATAAATTGTGACCTTAATTGTGTACACATAATCTCACAAATATGCATGTTTTTTGGTACTCAAAGATGAATGCAATCACTATAAGAGGGACCTGGCATATACTATCAGGGGACCTGTCATATACTATAAGGGGACCTGGCATATACTATAAGGGGGACCTGGCATATGCTATAAAGGGGACCTGGCATATACTATAAGGGGGACCTGGCATATACTATAAGGGGGACCTGGCATATGCTATAAAGGGGACCTGGCATATACTATAAGGGGGACCTGGCATATACTATAAGAGGGACCTGTCATTTACTATAAGGGGGACCTGGCATATGCTATAAGGGGGACCTGGCATATACAGTAAAAATATGGTTTTATCACGGTTATGCAAATCTACTGAAACATATTTCATGTATAGTCTACATACATACATACATACATACATACATACATACATACATACGATGCTTATTCAAGACAATTATATTCTATATCTTCAAATTTCACGCCAAAGATTGCTTACATTTTTGACACAATAGCAATAATTCACAAATATATAAAAGTAATCATCTTGGAGAATTTTCTTGAAATGTACTGTTATTTCATGAATGTCAATAATTAATGACAGTTCCAAAATAAACTGATATATAGTGGTACGTCCTATTACCGCCGTATGCCTATTACCGCGGCATTAAACATTTTTGTTCAGTGATGTCACCATGCGTAAGATCTGAAGATCCTGTATGTAAATATAATGTCAAGAAGTTCACACAGCAGTGATTTTTAAAAATTTAACGAATAACTCTTCTCAGGGTAAACAAAATCGTAGATTTCCTTTACATGTACAAACATTTAAAAAAAGTAATCAAATCCAATTCATACTATATTCAGTTCCAATCCCTTTTTTGTACTCTTTAATCATAAAGTCGTGCCGAGCACAATGTCTACAAATCGTCTGCTTCACAATTGAAACGATGCGAGCAGAATTCGTGACATGACTGATGCTATTCGTTACAAATTCTTATCTAACATGTGGGAGGCCCATTAAGGGTGTATTGTCAAACACGTGAGTTTGTTTCAGTGTGGGTTCTTAGATTAGTAGTATAAAGGCTAGTTAATGAACCCTCTCATCCCTTCAAATTCATAAAAGATGTTTTCTAGACATGGGCATACAATTAAAGTTTACCGGGTTTGTTGTTGACTATAAATATGCAATGTAATATACAGTGCTGGATTACCCAATAGGCAGACTAAGCACGTGCACAATAAGAATATATAAATCATAATTATTTAATGGTGTTACTACAACTCGGGCATATAAAGATGGTGGTTACATTTATGAATTAATTTGGAAATTTTGTTTTTAAATGTCTTGCTTTTACATAATATTTCCTGGTATATTTTTTTTTTTAATTTTTTTTTTTACTTTGATACCGTACTACCGACGGTCACTGTACTTCTCAATTGCCGCGGTAATAGGACATCCTATTTGGAGCGCCTTTCTGTAGAGGTCACCTCCGAATACCCAGCACTTTGGCGGTCACGTTGATCGAAAATTAAGAACATTCATCGTTACAAATGCATCACATGTTGATTACTGATGCAGTAGGATACAAATGAAAAAGTAAGTATAGTGAAACTTTGTGGGGTATGTTTTCTACGTAGTAACGCGGTAATAGGGCGTACCGGCCGACATAGGATCGAAAACAAGGTTAGATTGAAGTTATCAAATTTGATCCTCCCTCAAGGGTGTTGTATGAAGAACTTAATAATTTGATTCTCCCTCAAGGGCGTTGTATGAAGAACTTAATAATTTTGATCCTCCCACATGCGTGTTGCATGAAGAACATAATAATTTTGTCTGTGTAAACTTTTTAAATGAATCAGTATAATACAACAACATTAAGAGGTAAAAATAAAAAACATGTTTAACAAATGGAATTTTGTTTTGAGGAACACACTGGATATGGGAGATACTAACAATGCTGTTGACGGGCCAGACAGAAAACAAAGCGATGAAAGGCAGTCTCATGTTGGAAGCTGTGCCGCTTGAATCCATAGAAAATATTCCTTCTCCAAGAGTCATCAACACCCATCTTCCATTCCGCCTGTTGCCGAAATCTATCATAGACAACAAAGTCAAGATAGTGGTATTCCTGAGGAATCCCAAAGACGTGGTCGTGTCTTTCTATAACCACACCAAAGGTCTGAAGCTGTACGAGTACTCTGGCAAGTGGGAAAACTACCTCCAGATGTTTCAAGAGGGACAATGTAAGTCGATAATTTAATCCGTTCCGAGAAAGAGAATTTTACTTTATCATTATAACTGTGATTTGCAGACTCAAATCAAGGGCATTGCATTTCAGTTTGGAAAATGGGAATTGTACCTTTCTATATGATTAGAGGTGTTGTATGATCTGTACATTATTACACAACTTTACCGCACAATTACAATTGTACCTTGCTATATGACTCGAGGTGCTGTATGACCTTGACCTTATTATCTAACTTACCACACAATTATAAGTGTAACTTGCTATATGACTCCAGGTACTGTATGATCTGTACCTTATTACCCAACTTACTACACAATTATAAGTGTACCTTGCTATATGACTCCAGGTACTGTATGATCTGTACCTTATTATCCAACTTACCACACAATTATAAATGTACCTTGCTATATGACTCTAGGTGGTGTATGATCTGTACCTTATTACCCAACTTACCACACAGGTATAATATGATATTTTTGTCATTTAAATATAATTTGTTTTTAATAAATAATATTGGTTTTTTGACAGTCTTGTATCTTTTTAAATGGTACTGTATATCCCATCGATTACCGGGAACATGCAACATATTAGTGAATTTAAGACATAGGTATGAAAAAGATTTTTGAAGAGTTAGTAGCTTTTGTGAATTGGCACTAGCTACAACAGTCAGATTTACATTTCAGAAAGTACGTATAAATATTTGAAAAGGGCGAATTGAAGAGCGCCTTGTCGCTCCGGCATTACTCTTGTGATAGCATGATTTGCTGTCACCTGTTTTTCAGTTCTTTTGTTGTCTGTAATAATTTTAACAATAACTTGCACCTGTACAGCAAAAAAGAAAAAAAAAAATAAAGAAAAAAAAATCCACACCGAGATGAGTCGATGACCAAATGGATCGTAAGTGGCAATAGCTTACTATGGAAAGTTGTGTTTTTGATTCCCTAAAAATTTTTTAAAGATGGCAGGTAATCATAATTAAATTAATGCATTTTAAACAAAAAGCACACTGGATCGCTTCTGGTAGAAACATGTACATGTTTGAATGGACATGATTCAGCGTGTCATATAAACTATACAGTACCTATGCAAGGGGACATAAACTGTACAGTACCTATGCAAGGGGACATAAACTGTACTTTACCTATGCAAGGGCACGCTATGAGCTACAAAGTAAATTCTTAAAACTATATAATTTCCTCTTTTACATGCAGTGGATTATGGTTGCTGGTTTGAAATGGTGCAAAGCTGGGAAGAAGCGAAGGAAAACCTTACCGATATTGACATGATCTTTATGTACTACGAAGATATGAAACAGGTAAGGGCAGAAGTAGACGAATTGGTGGCATGGAGGAAAGTGAGCATTTGATCTTGCATATCAATTGTACATCAAAATTTCTTGCTTCATTTTACTGAAGTCGTGCTAATACAGAAACGTTTACGTTCAACCTGAGACAATTTTTGAAGGAAAATATATATCACAATAGCAATAGGGTGACATCTTCGTTCGGTAAAGTCCAGCAATGCACTCTCCCTAGAATGCGTTTGGGATAGTGATATTTGTAACCCACGGCAAAATGCCTCAAATAATAAATCATAAATTAAAAAGACACTGGCTGGCGATCGAGATATCTTCGTTACTTATTTGGCTGGTATCGTATGTTTTTGTAACCGTAACATTCGGTCGATCTGGGAGAGAAAAACTATTATTATTTTTATTATTTTAAAATTTGATCATTTGAATTAAAATGATCATTTTTTTTTTCTTTCTTTTATAATTTTCACTCTCCTAAAAATTAAACAATAAGTTAAAATGTGTAATTTTTCTCATGAGCATTTAATCACATGATCCCGTTTGATACAGACTATAGTGTGAGAATGCTTTGTAAATGGATTGTGATTGCATGCATGTGATACGACACCAGGCTTGAGTCAGGCATGTTTTCTTCCTCGATGTGTTTTCACATTTGGATCTTTCTAAAGCCTGATACAATGCATGATAGGGTGTAGTATTTTCGAGTGTTGATACAATGCAAGATAGGGTGTAGTATTTTCGAGTGTTGATACAATGCAAGATAGGGTGTAGTATTTTAGAGTGTTGATACAATGCAAGATAGGGTGTAGTATTTTCGAGTGTTCTATACAATGCAAGATAGGGTGTAGTATTTTAGAGTGTTGATACAATACAAGATAGGGTGTAGTATTTTCGAGTGTTCTATACAATGCAAGATAGGGTGTAGTATTTTTGAGTGTTGATACAATACAAGATAGGGTGTAGTATTTTCGAGTGTTGATACAATACAAGATAGGGTGTAGTATTTTCGAGTGTTGATACAATACAGCATAGGGTGTAGTATTTTCGAATGTTGATACAATGCAAGATAGGGTGTAGTATTTTCGAGTGTTGATACAATACAAGATAGGGTGTAGTATTTTCGAGTGTTCTATACAATGCAAGATAGGGTGTAGTATTCTCGAGTGTTGATACAATACAAGAGAGGGTGTAGTATTTTCGAGTGTTGATACAATGCAAGATAGGGTGTAGTATTTTCGAGTGTTGATACAATACAAGATAGGGTGTAATATTTTCGAGTGTTGATACAATGCAAGATATGGTGTAGTATTTTCGAGTGTTGATACAATACAAGATAGGGTGTAGTATTTTCGAGTGTTCTATGCAATGCAAGATAGGGTGTAGTATTTTAGAGTGTTGATACAATACAAGATAGGGTGTAGTATTTTCGAGTGTTCTATATAATGCAAGATAGGGTGTAGTATTTTCGAGTGTTGATACAATACAAGATAGGGTGTAGTATTTTCGAGTGTTGATACAATACAAGATAGGGTGTAGTATTTTCGAGTGTTCTATGCAATGCAAGATAGGGTGTAGTATTTTCGAGTGTTCTATATAATGCAAGATAGGGTGTAGTATTTTCGAGTGTTCTATACAATGCAAGATAGGGTGTAGCATTTTCGAGTGTTGATACAATACAAGAGAGGGTGTAGTATTTTCGAGTGTTCTATACAATGCAAGATAGGGTGTAGTATTTTCGAGTGTTGATACAGTACAAGATAGGGTGTAGTATTTTCGAGTGTTCTATACAATGCAAGGTAGGGTGTAGTATTTTCGAGTGTTCTATACAATGCAAGATAGGGTGTAGTATTTTCGAGTGTTGATACAATACAAGAGAGGGTGTAGTATTTTCGAGTGTTCTATACAATGCAAGATATTGTGTAGTATTTTCGAGTGTTCTATACAATGCAAGATAGGGTGTAATATTTTCGAGTGTTCTATACAATGCAAGATAGGGTGTAATATTTTCGAGTGTTGATACAGTACAAGAGAGGGTGTAGTATTTTCGAGTGTTGATACAATACAAGATAGGGTGTAGTATTTTCGAGTGTTCTATACAATGCAAGATAGGGTGTAGTATTTTCGAGTGTTGATACAGTACAAGATAGGGTGTAATATTTTCGAGTGTTGATACAATACAAGATAGGGTGTAGTATTTTCGAGTGTTGATACAATGGAAGATAGGGTGTAGTATTTTCGAGTGTTCTATGCAATGCAAGATAGGGTGTAGTATTTTCGAGTGTTGATACAATGCAAGATAGGGTGTAATATTTTCGAGTGTTCTATGCAATGCAAGATAGGGTGTAGTATTTTCGAGTGTTGATACAGTGCAAGATAGGGTGTAGTATTTTCGAGTGTTGATACAATTCAAGATAGGGTGTAATATTTTCGAGTGTTCTATACAATACATGATAGGGTGTAGTATTTTCGAGTATTGATACAATGCAAGATAGGGTGTAGTATTTTCGAGTGTTCGGTGAATTTAAAACGAGTCTAATGTCTGTCCTTCAAATTCTTGAGTCAGTGTGTGGGCAAAATAGATTGCTTTTCCTCCAATTTAGGATTGCTTTAAAGAGCCTTGTGCACTTACAAAAGAATTCTGACAAAAAATTCCATCAAAATTGCAGACATATATAGGTTTATGTTTCACTAAAATCATTGTATCAGTTGTTTTATTGTCCATTCTGTAAGACTGATAATTCATTTATATCAGACACTTTATTTTCCAATTCTATTTATTTTATTAAAAAAAATAACATCAGAAAATGAAGTCATATACTGCAAGCATGACATTCTTATTCCACATAAAACCAGTCATATCTTGACTAGTATGTTGTATTTATTGTCCTACACGCACAATATAGCATTCCTACACACACACATTGTAACATTCTGTATATATTATTTATCCAGTTTAAAAAGTCCTACACGCACAATATAGTATTTTATTGTGATATTTATCCAGTTTAAAAGTCCTACACGCACAATATAGCATTTTATTTTATTTATCCATTTTAAAAACTCTTACACGCACAGTATAGCATTTTATTTTTATATTTATCCGTTTAAAAAAGTCCTAAAAGCACAATATAGCATTTTATTTTTATATCTATCCCAAAAAAAATCCTACACGCTTAATATAGCATTTTATTTTTAATATTTATCCTTTTCAAACAGTCCAACACGCACAATATAGCATTGTATATATTATTTATCCATTTTAAAAAGTCCTACACGCACAATATAACACTTTATATATTATTTATAAATTTTTAAAAGACCTACACGTACAATATAGCATTTTATGATTATATTTATCTATTTTTAAAAGTCCTAATTTTCTTAAGTCTAGTCCACATCTGTGAATCATCTGATCAAAACTGACCCCAGAATCTTTGAGCCAGTTATTACTATGATCGAGAATTGCAATGTTTATTTTGCAATGAAACCGAATTCTTCTTCTTCTTACTATTAGTACTTGTAGTGGTTATGCATGAAAGAAAATTAAACGTATTTACAATTTATCAGATTCTTCAAACGACGAAGACGTTCTAGTCTCTCTCTCTTTTTTGTTGCTTTCAAAACAAGTTTGTGTTTCCGTCTTTTTATTTTAACATTAGGATCCTCTGAGAGAAGTACAGAGAGTTTCCCAGTTCTTAAATTTGAACCATCCAGATGATTTCATACAGAGAGTGGTCGAGAAGACGCAGTTTAAGAACATGGTGATTGATAAAGCCGCGCCCAAGGAAATGACGGAAAAGTATTTCAATAAGAACTTCAGCATGTTCAGGAAAGGTATATAACAAACAAACAAAACTGACGAGGGCGATTCCTTGAACCTGATCTATTAAAGTATCAAAAACGACGTAATAATAATAATAATAATAATAATAATAATAATGTAATAAACCTAGGTTATGTGATATTTGTATTTACGGCTCCGTTTATGGCTTTGTTAGATTTTAGTGATTATTTGTTGATAATGGGGAGTCGGTGTTGGGAAGATATTTCTCAACCCGAGTAATTAGCCAATTTCTAGAAGCGACGTCATAATGTACAGTATTCATGAGACGTTATGATAGCATTGATTAAAACTGACCCTTCCCAATTTCTTAACATAAGGACCTCTCCGGATATTCTAATGTATAAGTATTTAGTAATTTGAGATAGGAATAATTCTTTGCATTAGGTGTTTGGATTGTGTTTTATGGTGCATGGTGTAAAGTACCAATCTTTGCCTTGGAAAGGCATACAAATGTGAAGAAAATAAAGAAAGAAACATGCAAGTGTGAAATCAGAGTTTAATGATGTGTGCTCATTAGGTGATTAGAGGAAAATTGTTTGTAGTATTTGCGCGTTAAGAGTTGACAACGGCTGTTGTTTTAAGGTCCTTGGAAATAGTGGGGGGGGGGGGGGGAACCTCAAGCCAGACTCACGCAGTTGTTTGATTCGCTCTGTATTGAGACCATCTTGCCTGTTACAATAATAATAATAATAATAGTCATATTTATAATAATGACATTAACAATGACCACAAATATGACAATGCTGCTGCTGCTGCTGATGATGATGATGATGATGATGATTATGATGATGATGATGATGATGCTGTTGATGATGATGTTGCTGCTGTTGATGCTGCTGCTGTTGCTGCTGCTGCTGCTGCTGATGATGATGATGCTGTTGATGATGATGATGATGCTGTTGATGATGATGATGATGATGATGATGATGATGCTGTTGATGCTGCTGCTGCTGATGATGATGATGACGATGATGATGATGTTGATGATGATGATGATGATGCTGTTGATGATGATGATGCTGTTGATGCTGCTGCTGCTGCTGCTGATGATGATGATGATGATGAAATGCATTTTGAAAAGCACAGACAATATTAGATTCCATTGTGGGGCTTCATTTCATTTGAAATAAAATATTTTACTTCGGTTTTTTTTCTCTTTAGGTGAAGTCGGTGACTGGAAAAACTGGTTCACAGTTGCTCAGAACGAACAGTTTGATGCTCTTTATGAAGAGAAAATGAGAAATTCAAAACTTAAGTTTAGATTTACACTTCCATGATTAAAAAGATGTTCATCTTTTACTGAATTAAACACCAGTGTTACATAGATCTTTAACAGACCAATATATAAACTGTGTTTGTGTTTCTTTTATTTACGTATATAGAAAATGCACATGGCAATCAATACAATATTAATCATACAGCAGAAACATCTGGTGTCTTTTATACTCCCTATGTGTGTTTGAAAGGGGGGGGGGGAGTAACCTCATAATATACATTTGTCAGAAATGTGATACGGTCCTAGTCCGTTAAGTGTAAAAGAATTAAACGTTGCCTTACTGTTTCGTTGCAGTGCATTTCCCTTGTGTTGCTTTGCGTTACCGTTACGAATTCATAAGGATGGTTGTAACGGCGAGAGCCTGCTCGACTTTATAACTATGACCATGCGTTACAACAGTTGTGGAGTGTCGCAGCATAACGGTTGCGGCATATTACACCCGTTACAGGGCAGTACAACCGTTGCAATTGCAGTATTAAATTTCAGATCAACTAATAAACACTTCGGATTGACACTGTGTTTCTAAATTTGAATATATCTTATCGATTCACGCTTTAGAATCGATTTTAATTTTTTTACAAATGTAAACTTTTTAAAAAACTAAATCTAAAATTAAAACTTGGCAGAATGATATAATTTGTTGGAACTCCGTATGTTTGCAGCAAGTTTTTATTACATCCAGCAACGTATGTGAAAATATCGGTGTGTGCTAAAATGCGCATTTTTATTACAGATAGCGATATGAATTGAATATAGCGCATGTGCTCTTTAGTATAAAATCGTGATCTTTCGTGTTTGATAGCTTTAGTTTTTAAGTGCTATAGAGCTATCCGCAAGTTTCTTAGCCACTATTTCAATTTTAATAGCAATTCCAGTGCATTATATGTGTATCACCTTCCCATAATACACGCCAATTATGCCATCAAGATTTTTTTATATACGAAAATTAGTATTCTAAAGCCATTTTTATGTTTTTGCTTTATATCCATTTGCCAGATATCAGCAATATTAAGAAAGAAAGAAAGCATTAGTTTCCATGCAAGACACGGGTCCGGAATACGGATTTCAAAATGTATGTATAATCGCCTCGTCTCTTGTGTTCACCGCTCTACCACAGTTTGAATAATATACAAAAATTACATTAGTCACAGACTTCAGCAGCCTGTGACTAATCAACAGTAAAATTCAACAAACAAAATCATACATATTAAACACAGGCATTCGTTTCCGTCAACAGAAAAGTGAAACTGTTACAATACCCACTCCCCTTCTACCAGTGTACACAAGGTGACTAACTCGCGCGGTTCAAATTTGCCCCCTCGTTGATTCTGTGCAAATTTCTTATACCGTCGGCACGTTCAGCCATTCACAACTTATATCAAGGTAAAGGAGACATTCTAAACTTATTTCACCATGTGAGATCAAAGTACTTTACTGAGCATTTAATAGCCAGTTTTACGAGAGGTTACTTTGGATTATAAGTGACGTTATCATGGCGGAAGAAAGAAGTCTCTCAGTCGCTCTATCTTTAAGTGGTTTTTACCTTAATCTTTATTTGAGACTTTATTCAACAAATATTCCAAATGCTAGATTTTTTAACGATTCACCAACAAAAGATTTTGTACCGTGCGGTTGGACACTGCGTAAGCCATATTTCTATCTGTAAGTACCCTACCAGCTGAAACAAAAAACAATATGGCTCTCGACACAGCGCACTCGCAACTTGTCATACAAGAAGTCATCTGCCAAAATTTACCTTTAGTACTACAGTTTACTGTACGTCTTTCTCAGCGGTGACGACTCTCCGATTCCTGGCCCTATAAGATACCCGTGCTCGGCCTGCAGTAAATCCGTCAAGTCAAACCAACAATGGTTGCAATATGATGTTTGTGATCGCTGGACTCGTCATAAATGTACCGATTTAACAATCACAAAATACAACCTATTTAGCAAGTCTGATGAACCTTTTTTCTGTCCTTCTACCAGTGCCAATATACTTCCAATTTTACGGATTCCTTTTTTGAGGAGGACGATGACTTATTTGTTGGTTGAACAACACAAGTGGTCTCCCCTTACCGATACAGCATACCATACTTCAGGATGCAATCATAACCAAGGAAGATATTTTTGTGAATTTTCTAATAAACGTTGAGATGGTCAGGATAGATCATTCTTGTTGAAGGTACAAAATTTGCAAACAATACCAAGGAAATATTGAAATCTTCGATAATTCTTATGTAAATGTGGCATTAGACATTGACAAAGATGTTCCTTTTGGCCTTTTAACTCATCAAAGCATCAAGGTTATTAAGGACAATAGTAACACAGATACAATATTTGAATTTAAGCAGGTTAACCATGAAGACGTGTATAAAATGATAAGAAGTTTAAATTCGAAAAAAACCGGGGGGGGGGGGGGATCGAACTCTTGTTAAAATGTTAAAAGCTGGAGCATCAATCCTTATTGGCCATGTTGCAGACCTAATTAACAAAACTTTAGTCAAATAATTTTCCTGATCGTCTGAATGAAGCTCAATTAGTTTCGATTTTAAAAAAGAACAAAGTAACCATAGACTTGTCAGAATTCTACCCACCATATCCAAACTGAGATCCAGTTAGCATCAACGTTTGAGAACATTTTAAAAAATAAATATTTGGGTGCTTTTCGTAAAGGTCATGTAATCCAGACCACTCTGTTGCGTTTACTTGAAGACTGGAAGAAGGTTCTTGACGAAAACAAATATGTAGCTGCAGCATGTATGGATTTATCTTAGGCTTTTGAATGTCTCCCTCATGATATTCTCATTGGCAAGTTAAGGGCTTATGATATGTCAGATGACTCAGTAGGTCTCTTACTGAGCTATCTGTCAGATCGAAAGCAGCAAATTAGTTTGCAGGGTGTCTTGAGTAGCTGGACTGAAATTCAAAAATGGGTTCCTCAGGGTTCAATCCTCTGACCTTTACTCTTTGATGTTTTTTAAATTATATTTTTTATTTTATTAAATATGGCTCTTTATATAACTATGCTGATAATAACACGTTGTCCATTTCCACACCGGACTTTGACACTCTAATAGACACACTTGACATTCTGATTGACTTGTTCACAGCGAACAAAATGCAAGCCAACCCTGAACAGTTTCAAGCACTAGCTGTGGGTAAAACGACATTCAGTATGAAGCCTGTACTTTACATAAGCAGTGCTGTCATAAAAACTGAAGAAATTCTTAATCTGCTAAAAATTGACATTGACTATCAGCAGCAATTCGATTCACATGTCAAAAATCTTTGTACAAATTGTTACGACTAGGGGTAATGTACCAAAAGAAAAGACTCAAACAAGCTTTCAAGATTTAAACACAAATATTTAATTTTCTAAAATATTAAAATATTTCAACAAACAATCAAAGTGAAAGAATTAAAAATAACTTACGGTATAGAATATCCTTAAAAGTCATAAATTGTTCTTAAGTTCACTGATCCGGAAGTTAATCCAAATATTCCGAATGAAGTAGGTTCCGAATGAAACCTCCAAAGTGCTGATGTATTAACAAGAATCAGTTATATCCAAGTGTTATTAATTTCAAGTAATCCTTGTGAATATGGAATATCACACAAGTTCTAGAAATGTTTCCGATAATTCCAACGGAGCTGAATAATTCTTAAAGTTTAAGTAGCAGTACTGAATCCAAAATGTACTGTATAATAATATATCTCTGAAGCAGAATATCCACACAAAATGAACCAATCTCGTTTATGACCTCTCAGGCTGAGCGAACTATGAAAGAATGACGAACGCTCCAATACATCTTAGTATATAGCTTCTGACTGCATAAATCAAATAAAAACCCAATTCTCAAACAAACACATCAGAATTGTGATCTTAAACTCTAATTTCTGGTCAACAAAATGAATCACTCCTCTGGGATATTACGAAATCTAGGTCAGAAGTTCAAAAGTACAAATTCTCACGCGCTAGTGCACTTGCCATGACTCATGCCTAACCGACAATATTGATTTTCCCAAGACCAATGTACTGGGTCACATGTACCGTATATGTACTTTCTGCAAAGACGACAGCTGTTAGACTATTATGCAGAGATCATAAAACTATACCATTATTTAAAAACAAAATGATACATAATTCCGTAACAGAATGCTTCAAGGCAACTATCTGCCTTGAAACGTATTGGTCGGAAGTTATCTAGACTCAACCAACTGACAATCTTACATACATCTATCATTTCCAATTTCAACTTCTGTCCCTTAGCTTGGCATTTCTGCAGTGACATCAACACTTCTAAACCTGAAAAAATACAAGAGCGTGCTCTGAGGTTTGTGTATGATGATTACATAAGCAGTTATCAGAAACTCTTGCTTAAGGCAAAATGCCATCCCTGAAGGTGCACATACTTAGGGTTATGGCTCTAGAGACTTTTACAATAAATAAGTGTGCTTCCACATGTTTGGATGATTTGATATGTTTTAAACACAATAAATACAATTTTAGATATTCAAATATTTTAGATGTCCCAAGAATCAAAACCTCAACATATGGCAAACAACCTTTAAGATATGCAGCTGCCGTTCCATGGAATGAGCTACCTAACCATTTTAGAGACCAATCAAATTTTACTTAGATCATTTTAGATCATTACATTTATCATGGAATAGTAAAGACTGCAAATGTAATATTTGCAAACAATACCTCCCCCCCCCCCACCAACCGTCCTGCCATGATGATGATAACTAATATCTGTGTTACTGTTTTGTTTTACTGTCCTTGTATTATGTATCATAAATTGCCCCATTGTTAGCTCCTTTCTTTTTAAGTAAGGGATAATCTGCGTCTCAGCATGCTTTTAGTCCTAAATTGGTACTTTTGCTTTTAAATTAATTTAAATTTCGATTTTTAGCCTATAACTTAAGTAACCTAGCCTTTGATTTTTCATCCTTTAGATCATCCTAACTTGTGATTTTTAGTTACCTAAATACTAAATTCACTTGAAAAATGCTTTGCTTGCTTATACTTTAAGTTCGGTGCTATGTGTTTTGTCCCATTGCATCTATGTATTATGCTGTGTTTGTATGTCTTGCAAATCATGTTTGATTTTATGTCTTTTTTTGTTTTTATGTCATGTCGGTAAAAAGCTCATTAGAGCTTATGTTGCAATGTTGTTTAAATCATGCCGACTATAAATAAATCTTATCTGTTAATTCGTTTCTTGACTACTTTAAGCAAGCTTGAAAGTATACACTTCCGGTATGTCACGCAGTGAATACGCTACTTTCAATTTTGATTGACAGAATCTCTAAACACCTTAAAGGCGCTTTCTCCTTTTTAATTAGGTACCATAAAGCTTATTTACAAATTCTGCTAACTTATTTGAAGACAATAATTACAAGACCGACAGCCTATGTCTTAAGGGAACAGCTCGTCAAAAGATTCAATGATAGACTGCCAAAGAATAAATAAGGCAAAGTACATCGACCAAATGACCATAAAGAATTTAAAGTATATCGAAAATAATCAGTTTCTTGTAAAATAAATGAACATGTAGATAATGTGTAATCTGGGTCAGTATAATATTGCCGAGATGATGATAAGCGACATCAATGTATTTTAGTTCGTGTGTTTTTGAGAAAGCACTAATTACTCCACCAATTCATTCACCAACTATCCAGGCTAAATACTTGTACCCTGTTTTATACAGCATGAAGCTACCGAATTTGTCTACTTTGACCCCCTTGATTAATATTTCATCTAGTGGATCAGACATAATGTATGTATGTATGTATGTATGTATGTATGTATGTATGTATGTATGTATGTATGTATGTATGTATGTATGCATCTTTTATTTTATTGCAATGTATTTTTGATGATAATCAAAACATTCATATATTGTTTGCACAAAAGTCATTATTATTATTATTATTATTATTGTTATTATTATTATTATTATTATTATTATAAAGGTGCAGAAGTTAGTAGTAGTAGCGGCAGTAGTAGTAGTAGATGTAGTGAGATTAAAGCTAGTATTATTTTTACTATTACATTTAGAGCAACAACCACAACAGCTGCTATTACAACTAGTACAACAACAACAACAACAACAACAGGTACTATTAATATTAATGGTACTACTACTACTTCTCCTCCTCCTACTACTTTCTGAATTTAATGTTTTAATTACGTTACTGTTGCAAGTGTTCGACTTAACGGACCAGGTACTGTAACAATATTTTTGGAAGAAGTTGCGAGTAGAAATCATTCGTGTCCAATATCTTTGACAGAATGAGAACTTCTTCTCCGATGACAAATGTCAGTGACAAAATCTTTATTACACTCATGTTACAGTACGCAACATATGAGGTAAAATATTTGTATTTCACTTTGCATGCGTATAAATCAACCATGGACGATATAATGTTTTTCTAAAGTAATTGCAATTAAATTCAGATTGACAGCAATATCAGTCAATACTCCAATGCAATACGAGCAAGTACAAACTTACATCTGTTCACACCTCAATACATGGATGTTGATATAATGACAGGATACAGATTACGATAAATGGAACACAAATTAATCTGTAGTAAACTCATTACTTTACAGTGATCAACCTATGGTACTTTTTCTCTTCCTGAAAAATATGGAAAGTACAACATACACATCGAGTAAAAGGTGTTAGAAATTAATGAAAATTTGATAAAATATATAAATAATTTTAGATAGTTTTCTTAAAATGACAATTTTCTCAGAACTCCTAATTTTTGTTACACTTTGGTACACATGGACTGATATAGAAGTGTTAGGTGACAAAGCACTGAAAATAAAATTGCTTATTATTTTGTTTTTCGTTAAGATTTTACTGATTTTTGTATGTTAAGACACAGATGTAAATAAGATTCTATCTGACTAATAAAAATACTGGACGGTGAAACTAAATTGTTTAAGCCGCACGACTGTTTGAAGATTATAATTACAAATACCCTTTTAAAATGTGCAATTTAATCCAGACGCTTCCATTTAGAAATTCACCTGATGGGATATATATATATATATATATATATATATATATATATATATATATATATATATATATATATATATATATATATTGCATTAAAATTAAAATTTTAATTTCCTAATGATAAATAGATAAAAAGATGTATGTATGGATGGATGTATCTATTGATGCAAGCATGGAGGTGGAAAAGAAGAGATAGATGGATGAATGAATGTGTGTATTGAGGAGCGTGTATATGCACAAGTATTTATTGGTCAATATAAATCTTTGGTTTTCTCTGGAAACAAAGAATAAAGGTACACTCGCTCGATTGAAACTAATTTGAATCGTACCGTACATGCCACTTAATAAGTTATAAATAGTGGGCAGATCACGCATGGCGAGATAAAGCACAATTTTCCTATCTAAACCTCCAGGACATAACAATGTGGCTCCAGTTGGCGAGATAAAGGACAGTTCCCGTGTGAGCTTCCAGGCCATTGTAACATGGCTACAGTTTGATCACAAGCTTCAAGATGTTAAAGTGCTTACAAGTTCTTGCCATCAGCGTTTTAATTGGATCTGCCGGTTAGTACTATGCTTATACAATCAGGTATCTGTAACTTATAGGAAATATCTTAGATAGGTAAAAATAGAGCAGCAACAACAAGAACAATAAATAAGAAAATAAACAACAACAACAACATAAAAAAAAGAGTGGAATGATGATTCTAGGTCAAAGGTTTCTGTTTGTAAATGAAAAACCACCACAATAGTCTTTATCCTAGACATGGCCACGTTTTATAATGTCATCTGACATGGCCACGTTTTATAATGTCATCTGACATGGCCACGTTTTATAATGTCATTTGAGGGGGATGTTGGTTTAAAAATACACATCTGCACGTTTTATAATGTCATTTGAGGGGATGTTGGTTTAAAAATACACATCTGCACAGTATGCTGAACAGACTATTTTTGCTCTGCATGAAATACATTAAATTTGAAATGATTCATTTAAGTTCGATTTGTAAAGTCTTTTCATATCTGAATATTCCATCAGGAATGTTATTTATAAATTCATAGATGAAGCTGTACGAGGTGAATTCACACTCCAACATTTTAGTAGCATTATTGCTAAGACGTATTGATTTCTACGTTTTCAAAAGTTAATTTTAAATTTTTATGAAATTTTTTTTAAAAATTGAACTAAACAAATTGATTACGACGACGACGATGATGATGACGACGAAAACGACAATGATGAGTAGTATGATCATTATTTTTTTTTCTTCTTCTTCTTCTTATAATTATTATTATTATTATTATTATTATTATTACTATTATTATTGATGGTGTTATTGTTATTTCGTTTTGCCATGTAAATTGTACCAATTGACGTTGTCTAATCTCAGAAACACACACCTTTAGTGAAAACAAATATTGTATTTGTTTTTATTTTTTTATGAAAAATGCATATGCACAATATAATTAGAAAAAAGGGAATAGTGACCCTATAATACCATAATATGACATTCAATAGTATTGTAACGTGAAGTAATATGTTGTAATATTACATATAGAGTGTTCTCGTAGAAAATTGTTTCCTTTCATGCATTTCCAAACACTTTAAAATATCACAATATGTCTTTAGATTTTGGTTGATAAAGTTCTATTTAATATTATCCTGCGACAAGTCTATATTCTATATAATATCATCCTGCGACAAGTCAATATTCTATATAATATTATCCTGCGACAAGACAATATTCTATATAATATTACCCTGCGACAAGTCAATATTCTATATAATATTACCCTGCGACGAGTCAATATTCTATATAATATTTCTCTGCGACAAGTCAATATTTGTCGTATATAGACGTCTAATTAAAGTAAGAACTCATATTGATATCGTACAAATTCCAGGATGTGTAAAGGAAGAGGGTAGGAGTAGAGTTTTTTTCTTTTTAAATTTATGTTTTATTTCTTTCTTTAAGACGATTTAATTCAATATAAAATCATTTACGATTTTGTCAAAAGTTATCAAGGAAAAAAATAAATTATTCTGCGTACATTTTTACATCTGTACGGGAATGTTATCAATCCTAAAGGGACATAATTGGTATAGAGCTTTTACATACAGTAGTGGCTGGACCAGTCAAAAAGAGACTTCTAGACTCCGGTCTCCCTGACCTGGATCAATTAGGAGGTCTTTTGCCAGATGAGCTCCTGTCCCCTGATCCCTTCAGTTCCATCATCATAGATAGCTGTAAACGATGTTGCGGACCCCATCCCTGCTGTAATGAACCCTTCAATTGCCTCCATCTTGGTGGACCCGGTAAGTCATGTGGTGTACCGTAAACCAACAATTTTTCGACGGCGTAATTTCGCGGATTTCGCTGGAGGATCGCATCACTGAAATGAAATAATAAGGAAAACAAAAACGCGCAATATATATATGATATGTCAGACTATCTATGCAATCTTTCCAATACCAGGAAGTAATCACGCAATATTTAGAAAAAATTTCCAGGGAAGGTTTCATTCTATTTGTGATAAGCTAGATACCCAGAAAAAAAATATTCTATTCTATTTGTGATAAGCTAGATACCCAATAAAAAAAAAATTAAAAAAAAATAATAAAAAAAATAAATAAATAAATGAATGTCTTAATATTGAAGGTACCCTAAACCATATTATATGTTTAACAATGGTTTAGCTCATTTGGTTCCTTTTATATAAATATCACAGCTGAACCTTCATTCTTGATTATTTCAGATATTCCCCTGGATCTCTCCAATCTGCTATTGCATTTTACCACAACACCGGAGTCAGGATCTCCAGAGCACTGAACGGTTTATTTCATCTCTCATAAGTTGTGCTTTTTTATCCAACTGATGTAATGGTGACATACTGAACAGACCAGGAATAAATATATTCTGTTTGATGTTACTTTGTTGTTTTAATTTAATTTTTGCCCAAGAGTATCTAAATGATTGTTTCAGGCATATTTGAACATGGAAATGAATGTGTGCTTATAATGTTGAATCGTAATAAACGGAAGTTCCTATGTGAATTTGTGCTTTTATTTTAAGCCTTTGGAAATAAAAAAATTAAGGTTGTTCTAACCGCTTCGCACACCATGACAAAAGACCGAGTAACGACGATATTTACCTTTTTAGTTTCTTTTCTTTCTGGTTTCATCAGATTGGGACGTAAATCTTTCAGCCATTTTTTTCCTATAGCAGACTACGCTGGCATGAGTGATTTCCCTTAGTTCCTACACTATAATATTGCTCAGCGCATTATACAAAGGCTGTTGTTTCTTTCATTATTTTAATATCATGCTTATCTGAAAATAATTCTATCTTACGAAATAATTTTACAATTACAATATACAAGTATGACTGCGGAATGGTTAGTTTCACATCGTTTAACTTCGCAAGTGGTGGCGTCAGTAGTTATATGGAGGTCAAAAGTGTGTATGGAATCATACGGGAATGGTAATGTTAAATTGGTAAGGGCAAGAGGGTCGAAAATTTATGGAATCAAAAGGGAATGGTAATGTTAAAATTGGTAAGGGATAAGGGTCGAAAAGTTTATAGGGACAAAAGGGAATGGTAATGTTAATGCTATCCAAGCACACCCCGTTGCAATCGAGCTCCCTCTTTTTGATTACAGTCCAAACACACACCCCTACACTAAAACACAAGGATAGGAGTCTTTATACACACACTATACCCTCAAACAAAAATACTATACAATCTCACACAGGTAGGCACGGGTAGAAATGTTTTATACATACTCTATACTTACATACATACTATCACATAAGGGTAGGAGTGTTTTATACACACGCTATACCCTCACACAAGCATACTATACCCTCACACAAACATACTATACCCTCACACAAACATACTATACCCTCACACAAACATACTATACAATCTCACACGGGTAGGCATGGGTAGCAGTGTTTATAGACACACTACTATACCCTTACACACAAACATACTATACCCTCACACAAACATACTATACAATCTCACACGGGTAGGCATGGGTAGCAGTGTTTTATAGACACACTACTACACCCTTACATACAAACATACTATACCCTCACACAAACATACTATACAATCTCACACAGGTAGGCATGGGTAGCAGTGTTTTATAGACACACTACTATACCCTTACATACAAACATACTATACCCTCACACAAACATACTATACAATCTCACACAGGTAGGCATGGGTAGCAGTGTTTTATAGACACACTACTATACCCTTACATACAAACATACTATACCCTCACACAAACATACTATACAATCTCACACAGGTAGGCATGGGTAGCAGTGTTTTATAGACACACTACTATACCCTTACATACAAACATACTATACCCTCACACAAACATACTATACCCTCACACAAACATACTATACCCTCACACAAACATACTATACAATCTCACACAGGTAGGCATGGGTAGCAGTGTTTTATAGACACACTACTATACCCTTACATACAAACATACTATACCCTCACACAAACATACTATACAATCTCACACAGGTAGGCATGGGTAGCAGTGTTTTATAGACACACTACTATACCCTTACACACAAACATACTATACAATCTCACACGGGTAGGCATGGGTAGCAGTGTTTTATAGACACACTACTACACCCTTACACACAAACATACTATACAATCTCACACAGGTAGGCATGGGTAGCAGTGTTTTATAGACACACTACTATACCCTTACACACAAACATACTATAAAATCTCACACAGGTAGGCATGGGTAGCAGTGTTTTATAGACACACTACTATACCCTTACATACAAACATACTATACCCTCACACAAACATACTATACAATCTCACACGGGTAGGCATGGGTAGCAGTGTTTTATAGACACACTACTACACCCTTACATACAAACATACTATACAATCTCACACGGGTAGGCATGGGTAGCAGTGTTTTATAGACACACTACTACACCCTTACATACAAACATACTATACAATCTCACACGGGTAGGCATGGGTAGCAGTGTTTTATAGACACACTACTATACCCTTACATACAAACATACTATACCCTCACACAAACATACTATACAATCTCACACGGGTAGGCATGGGTAGCAGTGTTTTATAGACACACTACTACACCCTTACATACAAACATACTATACAATCTCACACGGGTAGGCATGGGTAGCAGTGTTTTATAGACACACTACTACACCCTTACATACAAACATACTATACAATCTCACACGGGTAGGCATGGGTAGCAGTGTTTTATAGACACACTACTATACCCTTACATACAAACATACTATACAATCTCACACGGGTAGGCATGGGTAGCAGTGTTTTATAGACACACTACTATACCCTTACATACAAACATACTATCACAAGAGTAGGGGTAAAGGGGTTTTAAGTTTGAGTTGTCAACAACATCCACAAACACATACACAAACATACAAAAATTGGCAATGATTCAAGGTGTTTATACACACGCTATACCCTCACACAAACATACAAAAATTGGCAATGATTCAAGGTGTTTATACACACGCTATACCCTCACACAAACATACAAAAATTGGCAATGATTCAAGGTGTTTATACACACGCTATACCCTCACACAAACATACAAAAATTGGCAATGATTCAAGGTGTTTATACACACGCTATACCCTCACACAAACATACAAAAATTGGCAATGATTCAAGGTGCTTATACACACGCTATACCCTCACACAAACATACAAAAATTGGCAATGATTCAAGGTGTTTATACACACGCTATACCCTCACACAAACATACAAAAATTGGCAATGATTCAAGGTTGACAACGTTTGTAACGTAAGACTAGAGCTCCAATCATTTAGTACAGCGTCATTTTTGCCATCGATGCACACTACTTTTCTGAGCTAAAGAAATTAGATAACCATAATGTTAACAGAACCACTTTTCTATTGACATTTATCCTGACTCGTTGACTATTTTGACCTCCTACTGCTAGCATAATGCACTGAAAGTAGCATCACTTTAACATTCTTTCACAAAAATAAAGATAAACATTAATTTCAACACATTTGCGTACTAAAAGCTAGTAGTGGTTAAAGTTTACTGCCTTGCATACACGCCGTTTCGTACTGATTGACCCAGCTACGCGAATAGCATCTTAGGCTACTATGAGCATGGTGCACACAATGAAAAATTGTCAAATGAACGCATTATTGTTTTCCAAAACATATGGTTTGCCTCAAACAGAGAGAAGGTAACCCTTTTTATGAGTTTCTGAAGACAAGGGTAAAATTCTATGATAGAAATGTTCATTGGCAATTTTTTTTTTCATTCATCAGTTTAAAAGAAAGTAGTGTTATATTTCTTGTCGAAGATATTTTATGTTTTGCTGCACACGATTTGAGACTACAAACAATGTTACAACATTCCCTAAATCGTAGACAGGAGAACAGTATGAAATGGACTCACTGAAAATAGGGCATACATTGTTACATTTTTACTTAACGCATGTTTTGGCTCTAGAATGAGAGTGCAGACTAAGATGGGTCATACTCTAATCATTCTTACACTGTAAAGCTGTGTGCTTGTGTTTTTGTTTTATATTTTTTTTTTCTCCGGAAAACGGTAGATCTAATGTTAGAAATTTGTCTCGTGACACATTGCAGTGCCAAAATAGGACTAGCCATACACAAAGCTAAGATATCTGACATGCACAAGCACAACTAGACTCAAGATTTTATATAATCCATTAAATTTACACATTGAAGAAAAATTGTTCTACAATATTTAGGGGTGCAAGTTTTTGAAACAAATTACAAAACTAAAGTAACATTTTCACATAATCATTGTGACTACTACCAACATTTTTGGAGAGGTATCTTAAAGTGGAAACAGATACCGTTATGATTTCAATCTAAATCATTTTATTAGAAACTTAAATGTGTGTGTGTGTGTTTGTGAAGCAGAGAGAATTGACATTACGAGAGAGAAAGAGAGAGAGAGTATTTTATTCCTACTTTAAAAAATATCAAGGCACTTACGTTTTTTATGGTATATTTGTTCCTTAAGAAATTTAAAAAGCACATCCTATATAAAAAATCACATCGATAGGAAAAATCCACCGGGGGATGGGGTGGGGTGGGGGATATCATAATATTGAATTGGAGACATAGTCTACTAAAATCTTTCTTTGGAAAACGTAGATGTAAAGTTCTCACAACATATTACATCCAAACATTCCGTGATGTATTTTGATCTAAGACTGACACAATTTCCATTGATCACACATTGTACGATTGGATTGTGGGCTAGCTTTTTTGTAATGCGACTATCGGTCAGGCACAGAAAAAAACACTTCTAACTTTCTCAAAGTGTCAATAGTAACTGAAGGCGATTCAAAGCGAACGCGGTAGGAAATTATTTTTAGCCAAAGAATTTACTTATAACGAGTGACGAAGTGTTTTGCTCTAGGTAGTGTGGCAAAATAATGCCTATGATCTGGCTTTTTACAATTGCAGTGCAGACAGACTGGAGTGAATTTGTAGTCATGTTAAGAATTCGTGTCCTGTTACATTTATTCTTATCACACTAAATATTGAACTGTAACATTTATCGGCTCACGTTTTGAAACTGACAAAAAAAAAGTTGTCACTTTTTACATACACGCAAATATGTAGAGAGAGAAGGGCTACACTATTTAGTGGCAGTTTTTTCAAACTAGTGAATTTGGTGGCTTGTATGAAGTTAAGATTTCTGGTAAAGTTGTAACTGTGTGTTTTGCAAAACGGCAAACATCGGATAGACACATTTGAAGTTGAGAGTCTGTGCAAGTTTCAAAACTAAAGTCACATAGCTTTCTATTGCTCGTAGACATTTCGACTTTAGCAAATTGTAAGTATCGTCCATCCTCCTGACTTCGTTTTCATCCTTGAATCGTGCGCCATGTTTCTCGCGCCCGAGCGCGTTTGTTTCGAGATAATGATGTCATCAACTGTCACCAGCGTTCTTCAAGAGTGATAGCAATCAGACAAAATGAGATTTAAAGAGGTAATTTCATGTAATTATAAAAAATCAGAATGCAAATCTATATTTTGACTAATGCCTTATTTGTGTCAGACATTTAGGCTTTGAATTGTGTATTATATGCCAAAGATAGGTCCGCAGATCACATGTTGGCTTCGTTTACATTTCTTGAACAGGAAAACCCACTATTATTCAGAACAAGGCACCGAATGTCCCAGAAGTCATCATGAACGGAGATAAACTCATCTACATGAAAGTGGGACAAGTACAATTTAAAGATTCCATAAGTTATTTAGCCATGCTTTTGAGTCGAATGCCTAAAATTTTTGGAATGACAGAAATGGCCAAAGGGTATTTTCCCCATTTTTTCAATACCGAAGCGAACCAACGCGTAGTGCTCCTGCATTTGCCTGACCTTCACTATTACGACCCCGATGCGATGCACATCGAACACCGAGAAGCCTTCTACGCTTGGTACCACACTCCCGCTTCAGACCCGTTTGACTTTCAAGAAGAAATGCTAAAGTATTGTCGATCGGATGTGGACATTTTACGCCGTTGCTGATGAAAGTTTCGAGAATTAGTTCTGGATCACGGAGGTATCGATCCTTTGAAGGAAGCTTGTATCATTGTCAAGCATGTGAATTAGTGTACCGAAGCATCTTCATGCCCGAGAACCAACTAGCCATCATACCCCTTCAATCTTACCTGTCAGTCAGCCGTTAATACTCTGACAAAGCATTGCGTTGGCTCCATTGCTTGTGTGAAAGGGAAGAAAAATGGATACAACATGCGAGAAACGGGGGAGAAAAGAACATTGGAAGTTTTTCTGTCGATGGCTGGGATTTAGAAAACCCACAGACGGTGTACGAATTCCAGAGATGCTTATTTCACGGATGCCCTACCTGTTCTTTCCTTTCTCATGTTCCACCATGGAAGAGTTGAACGAACAAACATACCAACGCCCCATAAAGTTAGAAAGTCAAGGATACCAAGTGGCAGAAATGTGGGAGCACGAGTACGATCGACGTTTCAAAACCGAGCCAGAATTTAGACGCATTGCTGAAACTTACGACGTGGTAGACATCGAACCTTTGGACCCACGCAACAGTTGGTTTGGAGGACGAACCAATGCCACACGCTTGCTGTACGACGTAGACTAATCTCAAGGAGAAGAAATCAAATACATCAATGTGTGTTCGTTGTATCCTACGGTGTGCAAATATGCTCGATTCCCTACCGGGCACCCTGAAATGACACATTGACGTGGAACACATTCGTGAATATTGAGGATTGATCAAATGCGAAGTCTTACCCACAACCAACTTGTACCATCCTGTCTGACCCCATCATTGCCAAGGAAAATTGATGTTTCCTTTGTGCCGTACGTGTGCTGAAACATGTAATCAAGACCACCCTTGCAACGACACGGAGGAAGAACGCGCTTTGACAGGAACGTGGGTGAGCGCCGAATTGTTTCATGCTCTGGATCGGGGATACGGCTTGTTAAAATTATACGAAATTTGGCACTTTCCTTCCACCTAACAATACCAAAAGGACGACGCCTCGAATCCGGAAATTTTCTCAGGCTACGTGAACGAATTTCTGAAACTGAGACAAGAAGCGAATGGCTATCCCTCTCTGTGTCAGACGCCAGAAGACCAAGTCAAATTCAAAGAACAGTACCGTTCTATATAAGGCATTACTTTGGAAGACGTAGAAAAGAACGAAGGAAGACGATCGTTTGCCAAAGTCTTGCTCATTTGCTTGTTGGGAAAATTGGCACAACGCCCATGATTGCCCAAGACGGAATACTTGGCAGATCCAAGTCGCTACTTTCAACTTGTGGACGACAAAGGAAAACTGATGAAACACGTGAAAATCATCCGTGAAAATTTGCTCTTGGTCAATTACGAAGAAGAACGAAAGTTTGTTCATCCCCACTACTTTAGCAATGTCGTCATTGCAGCCTACATGACAGTCAAGTCTCGCTTAAAATTGTATGAGGTCTTGGAACTTTTGGGAGATCGAGTCCTGGACTTTGACACCGACAGTTGTATGTACATCCATCGCCCTGATAGCGAACACCCAACGATTGAAGGGGATCCTTTAGGGGCATGGACGGACGAGCACCCACAAGATACGATTTTCAGTTTTCCCAGCGGTGGTCCTAAAAATTACGATTACCAATAATCTAGACCGACAAGGACAACTTCATACCAAATGAAAAGTCAAAGGACTGGCACTGAACTATCGATCAAGTCAAAGGGTGAATTTTGCTGTCTTAAAAAAGGCTTAAGAGTCCGGACAAGATCAAGACTTTTGCGTGAAAACATTGGATCCCCAAAATATTGTACGTTTGCCAAACCACCAAATCGTCAGTCGCCCTTTAGAAAAAGTCTATCAAATTGTCTACCAGAAACGAGTGCGACTTCCAGAGCACAACACTTTACCGTACGGACACTCTGAGCTTCAGAATAAAAAGGGAAAAAGTTACAAGACCAACACTTCATTGCGAATACAGACGTCGACCTAGAAAGATGAATTTCACACAGAAAAAAGGCCCGTATCCAACACCATCTACCTCTTCCTCCACAATACCGTCAGAGCAAAGTTCGTCCAAGAAAGAAAATGATTCAGTAGCCCCTACAAATTATTTTAAAGTCCAAATCAATCACAAAGTGACTTCCAGAAATTTTAGAACCACCGCTTATACCTACACACGTCTGAAGTTCCAGCAGAGAAAAGCAGCAGATTTTATTACGGACTTATTTGACTCATTGCTAGAGGAACTGAAAGGACAGTGTCAAGTCAAAGACGGTGTAAACTTAGGTTTACACGAAAAGGACATCATCGTAATGCCAGTATTATTTACATTGCTCAAAATTTATTTCAACAAAGAAAAGCCCATTATTCCATCAGTCTCAATGTTTATTATGTGGTGTTGTTTAAAGGCCTCAGAGACAAATCTCAAGTGCAAGTGTTAGCCAAACAGCTAGGAACTCCCTAACTATATTATGCGTACGACGATGAAACTGACACACCTCGTGCATATTTACTCAATGATTTTAAACCGACCACTCCCGATTATTTGAGATTTCGTACCACTTTGTTTCACCACTGATGCCAAGAAGGAGTTCCTGTCATTTACATGTCCCCTTTGGCGGCCATCTAAAAAAAACCTATAAAACATCCTACACTTCACTTTCTTTCCAACAGTATTCAACATGACTTCCTTTCAATCTCATCCTCCTGCCAAACTGATTCGTGCCCTGTATGCTATCAGTCGCAAAAAAATGCACAAGTACGTGTTCATTTGAGTGAAGCAAGCCTCGAAGAAGTCTAACGATGGTTTACTTTGACAGCACGTCAATTACTTCAAGGGATCATTCACATAACCCATCAAACCAAACGTTTTTTGGAAAAACATACAGCTGCGTTGTCACGACTGGCAGATCCAAGAATCGATACACAAACTAAAAAGCAAATCATTTTAAAAACCTGGTGTAAGTGACTCTTTAGGTGGTGTCATTATTCTTTTTTTTTTTGTAAATGTTCGTTTTGAAATTTTCATTTTCAATTCTCATTTTCAAATTTGGTTTTTCAATTTTCATATTTTTTAATTTTCATTTTTTAAATTTAACATTTTTTAATTTTCATTTCCAGATTTACTTTTCAATTTTCATTTTTTAATTTCATTTTTCTAACCTTTCATTTCCATTTCTAATTCTCATTTTCAAATTTCGATTTTCAATTTTCATTTTCCATTTATCATTTGTTAAAATTTTCATTTTCAAATTTAGTTTTTCAAATTTCATTTTCTCAATTTTAATTTTATTTAAATTTTAATTTTGAATTTTCATTTTCAATTTACATTTTTAAATTTCATTTTCCAAACTTTCATTTTTAATTCTCATTTTCAAATTTTGCTTTCCAATTTCCATATGTTTATATTTTCATTTTCAATTGATCATTTTTTAAAATTTTCATTTTCAAATTTAGTTTTTCAAATTTCTTTCTCTGAATTTTCATTTTATTTTAATTTTTATTTTCTATTTTCATTTTCAATTTACCATTATTAAGTTTCTTTTCAAATTTTGTATTTTGAAATTTCCTTTCTTAATTCCCATTTTCAATTTTCATTTTCAATTTTAGGGTGGTGATGTTGCTTTGGATATAAATTTTTTGTTGTGTCAAACCAAAGACTTACAGAGAAAAAGTTAAATATTCTGTTCAAGATTGAAAACGGTAAAACTTTTGTGTAATAATCTTCTATAGACATTAAAAATGATGGAGAGAAAGGAAGTTATGCATCTTACATTGAATGTTTGTACTTATGAAGAAAAGAACTTTCCGTCTATCGGTAAAAATGCGAAGGCTAGTAGTGCTTACCCACACTATACATTCAAGCATACATATGTCTTAAGGTTAAGTATTTTGTAAAAGACATAGACATATATAACCCTTCCACAGCAACTTAGATCACTTGGAAAAGAGATACTACTCAAATGAAGATACGAACAGAGAAGTGTTAAAATGAACCTTTTACTTGTCGGAGTGACAACGGGTGACCAAAAAAAAGAAGACGACGTGTACGATATCGAAAGCATTCTCGATCGAAGAAGACGTAAAGTGGGTAAACGTCAAGAAGTGAAAGTGAGTTGGAAAGGATATCCACCTAGTTTTGATTCTTGGATTGCAGCTTCACAAGTCATCTTATGTTGGCACCTCCCAGCATATATAGCTGGTTAGTCCCGGAGATGTCACCTCGTGTTTTATAAATATTAGTGGTTTGTATTTGTGTATATTTTCCCTTGTCCTCTCTTTTTTGTATTCGTGTATGAAGAATAATAAGTTCATAAGGGCATTTGGAGTATACTTTTGTACGAGGTTGGTCTATTTTTGCTCTTTCATATTATTTTTGTTAGTTTCCTATTCCCCTTTTTTATTGTTAAGAAATTTGGCTCGTACTACCCTCCCTTCAGGTATATGAGACCTGTCGGTCGAGTTTCCTTGCCTTTTCCCTTTATGTTATTATAGTTGTTCGTCTTTAGGTACCTCTGCCCTTGAGGTGTAGTTAGATGCTTGACTTTTCCCTTGTGTGGTGCTATTTTGTGTGTGTATTGTGTTGTATTGTAACCAGTTGTATTGTGAGGGATGGGCTTATCGATGTCAAATTCAGCATTGGTTTTGAGCTATGTACAACCTAAAGTAAAATTATAAATAATATAATTATAAAAAATTACAATAAGGCGTCTAAATACATGTGTTTTTGGATGTGTTTGTGTGTGTGTCTGCTATATTCTCTCTTTTGCTCTCTCTCTGTCCAGTTATGTTTGTTTTTAATAAGGTTGAGAATAAATTTTGGAATGGATTGAAAATTGTGATTGTGCGGACGTAATTGAAAACTATATCGATAATCGGGTTCTGTGTTGTATGTATAGCTTGTTGCTTGGAAAGAGATTGAAATTAGTTTTTGCGCGGACGTGATTGAAAACGAGATCGAAATTTCGGTGGAATAGTCTGTCTGTAGCTTAGTGCTTCATATAGGATTGAAAGCAGTTATTGAAAACTATATCGGAATTTGAGTGATGTTCTATATCAGGTTAGGAATGGTTGTAGCATGAGGTCATGGAGCGATGTATTTGTTATCTTGTTTGCAATTGGGAGTTAGTTTGGTTTTGTTATAAGGTTGTTATTTCTGTGTTGGAGTTCATTCTCATTCTGTCAAAGATATTGGACACGAATGATTTCTACTCGCAACTTCTTCCAAAAATATTGTTACAGTACCTGGTCCGTTAAGTCGAACACTTGCAACAGTAACGTAATTAAAACATTAAATTCAGAAAGTAGTAGGAGGAGGAGAAGTAGTAGTAGTACCATTAATATTAATAGTACCTGTTGTTGTTGTTGTTGTTGTTATTGTACTAGTTGTAATAGCAGCTGTTGTGGTTGTTGCTCTAAATGTAATAGTAAAAATAATACTAGTTTTAATCTCACTACATCTACTACTACTACTGCCGCTACTACTACTTACTTCTGCACCTTTATAATAATAATAATAATAATAATAATGACTTTTGTGCAAACAATATATGAATGTTTTGATTATCATCAAAAATACATTGTAATAAAATAAAAGATGCATACATACATACATACATACATACATACATACATACATACATACATACATACATACATACATACATTATGTCTGATCCACTAGATGAAATATTAATCAAGGGGGTCAAAGTAGACAAATTCGGTAGCTTCATGCTGTATAAAACAGGGTACAAGTATTTAGCCTGGATAGTTGGGGAATGAATCGGTGGAGTAATTAGTGCTCTCTCAAAAACATACGAACTAAAATACATTGATGTCGCTTATCATCATCTCGGCAATATTATACTGACCCAGATTACACATTATCTACATGTTCATTTATTTTACAAGAAACTGATTATTTTCGATATACTTTAAATTCTTTATGGTCATTTGGTCGATGTACTTTGCCTTATTTATTCTTTGGCAGTCTATCATTGAATCTTTTGACGAGCTGTTCCCTTAAGACATAGGCTGTCGGTCTTGTAATTATTGTCTTCAAATAAGTTAGCAGAATTTGTAAATAAGCTTTATGGTACCTAATTAAAAAGGAGAAAGCGCCTTTAAGGTGTTTAGAGATTCTGTCAATCAAAATTGAAAGTAGCGTATTCACTGCGTGACATACCGGAAGTGTATACTTTCAAGCTTGCTTAAAGTAGTCAAGAAACGAATTAACAGATAAGATTTATTTATAGTCGGCATGATTTAAACAACATTGCAACATAAGCTCTAATGAGCTTTTTACCGACATGACATAAAAACAAAAAAAGACATAAAATCAAACATGATTTGCAAGACATACAAACACAGCATAATACATAGATGCAATGGGACAAAACACATAGTACTGAACTTAAAGTATAAGCAAGCAAAGCATTTTTCAAGTGAATTTAGTATTTAGGTAACTAAAAATCACAAGTTAGGATGATCTAAAGGATGAAAAATCAAAGGCTAGGTTACTTAAGTTATAGGCTAAAAATCGAAATTTAAATTAATTTAAAAGCAAAAGTACCAATTTAGGACTAAAAGCATGCTGAGACGCAGATTATCCCTTACTTAAAAAGAAAGGAGCTAACAATGGGGCAATTTATGATACATAATACAAGGACAGTAAAACAAAACAGTAACACAGATATTAGTTATCGTCATCATGGCAGGACGGTTGGTGAGGGGGGGGGGGGGAGGTATTGTTTGCAAATATTACATTTGCAGTCTTTACCATTCCATGATAAATGTAATGATCTAAAATGATCTAAGTAAATTTTGATTGGTCTCTAAAATGGTTAGGTAGCTCATTCCATGGAACGGCAGCTGCATATCTTAAAGGTTGTTTGCCATATGTTGAGGTTTTGATTCTTGGGACATCTAAAATATTTGAATATCTAAAATTGTATTTATTGTGTTTAAAACATATCAAATCATCCAAACATGTGGAAGCACACTTATTCAGAATTGTAAAAGTCTCTAGAGCCATAACCCTAAGTATGTGCAACTTCAGGGATGGCATTTTGCCTTAAGCAAGAGTTTCTGATAACTGCTTATGTAATCATCATACACAAACCTCAGAGCACGCTCTTGTATTTTTTCAGGTTTAGAAGTGTTGATGTCACTGCAGAAATGCCAAGCTAAGGGACAGAAGTTGAAATTGGAAATGATAGATGTATGTAAGATTGTCAGTTGGTTGAGTCTAGATAACTTCCGACCAATACGTTTCAAGGCAGATAGTTGCCTTGAAGCATTCTGTTACGGAATTATGTATCATTTTGTTTTTAAATAATGGTATAGTTTTATGATCTCTGCATAATAGTCTAACAGCTGTCGTCTTGCAGAAAGTACATATACGGTACATGTGACCCAGTACATTGGTCTTGGGAAAATCAATATTGTCGGTTAGGCATGAGTCATGGCAAGTGCACTAGCGCGTGAGAATTTGTACTTTTGAACTTCTGACCTAGATTTCGTAATATCCCAGAGGAGTGATTCATTTTGTTGACCAGAAATTAGAGTTTAAGATCACAATTCTGATGTGTTTGTTTGAGAATTGGGTTTTTATTTGATTTATGCAGTCAGAAGCTATATACTAAGATGTATTGGAGCGTTCGTCGTCATTCTTTCATAGTTCGCTCAGCCTGAGAGGTCATAAACGAGATTGGTTCATTTTGTGTGGATATTCTGCTTCAGAGATATATTATTATACAGTACATTTGGATTCAGTACTGCTACTTAAACTTTAAGAATTATTCAGCTCCGTTGGAATTATCGGAAACATTTCTAGAACTTGTGTGATATTCCATATTCACAAGGATTACTTGAAATTAATAACACTTGGATATAACTGATTCTTGTTAATACATCAGCACTTTGGAGGTTTCATTCGGAACCTACTTCATTCGGAATATTTGGATTAACTTCCGGATCAGTGAACTTAAGAACAATTTATGACTTTTAAGGATATTCTATACCGTAAGTTATTTTTAATTCTTTCACTTTGATTGTTTGTTGAAATATTTTAATATTTTAGAAAATTAAATATTTGTGTTTAAATCTTGAAAGCTTGTTTGAGTCTTTTCTTTTGGTACATTACCCCTAGTCGTAACAATTCGTACAAAGATTTTTGACATGTGAATCGAATTGCTGCTGATAGTCAATGTCAATTTCTAGCAGATTAAGAATTTCTTCAGTTTTTATGACAGCACTGCTTATGTAAAGTACAGGCTTCATACTGAATGTCGTTTTACCCACAGCTAGTGCTTGAAACTGTTCAGGGTTGGCTTGCATTTTGTTCGCAGTGAACAAGTCAATCAGAATGTCAAGTGTGTCTATTAGAGTGTCAAAGTCCGGTGTGGAAAGGGACAACGTGTTATTATCAGCATAGTTATATAAAGAACCATATTTAATAAAATAAAAAATATAATTTAAAAAACATTAAAGAGTAAAGGTCAGAGGATTGAACCCTGAGGAACCCATTTTTGAATTTCAGTCCAGCTACTCAAGACACCCTGCAAACTAATGTGCTGCTTTCGATCTGACAGATAGCTCAGTAAGAGACCTACTGAGTCATCTGACATATCATAAGCCCTTAACTTGCCAATGAGAATATCATGAGGGAGACATTCAAAAGCCTAAGATAAATCCATACATGCTGCAGCTACATATTTGTTTTCGTCAAGAACCTTCTTCCAGTCTTCAAGTAAACGCAACAGAGTGGTGTGGAATACATAACCTTTACGAAAAGCACCCAAATATTTATTTTTTAAAATGTTCTCAAACGTTGATGCTAACTGGATCTCAGTTTGGATATGGTGGGTAGAATTCTGACAAGTCTATGGTTACTTTGTTCTTTTTTAAAATCGAAACTAGTTGAGCTTCATTCAGACGATCAGGAAAATTATTTGACTAAAGTTTTGTTAATTAAGTCTGCAACATGGCCAATAAGGATTGATGCCCCAGCTTTTAACATTTTAACAAGAGTTCGATCCCTCCCCCCCCCCCCGGTTTTTTTCGAATTTAAACTTCTTATCATTTTATACACTTCTTCATGGTTAACCTGCTTAAATTCAAATATTGTATCTGTGTTACTATTGTCCTTAATAACCTTGATACTTTGATGAGTTAAAAGGCTAAAAGGAACATCTTTGCCAATGTCTAATGCCACATTTACATAAGAATTATCGAAGATTTCAATATTTCCTTGGTATTGTTTGCAAATTTTGTACCTTCAACAAGAATGATCTATCCTGACCATCTCAACGTTTATTAGAAAATTTACAAAAATATCTTCCTTGGTTATGATTGCATCCTGAAGTATGGTATGCTGTATCGGTAAGGGGAGACCACTTGTGTTGTTCAACCAACAAATAAGTCATCGTCCTCCTCAAAAAAGGAATCCGTAAAATTGGAAGTATATTGGCACAGGTAGAGGGACAGAAAAAAGGTTCATCAGACTTGCTAAGTAGGTTGTATTTTGTGATTGTAAAATCGGTACATAAATGACGAGTCCAGCGATCACAAACATCATATTGCAACCATTGTTGGTTTGACTTGACGGATTTACTGCAGGCCGAGCACGGGTATCTTATAGGGCCAGGATTCGGAGAGACGTCACCGCTGAGAAAGACGTACAGTAAACTGTAGTACTAAAGGTAAATTTTGGCAGATGACTTCTTGTATGACAAGTTGCGAGTGCGCTATGTCGAGAGCCATATAGTTCTTTGTTTCAGCTGGTAGGGTACTTACAGATAGAAATATGGCTTACGCAGTGTCCAACCGCACGGTACAAAATCTTTTGTTGGTGAATCGTTAAAAAATCTAGCATTTGGAATATTTGTTGAATAAAGTCTCAAATAAAGATTAAGGTAAAAACCACTTAAAGATAGAGCGACTGAGAGACTTCTTTCTTCTGCCATGATAACGTCACTTATAATCCAAAGTAACCTATCGTAAAACTGGCTATTAAATGCTCAGTAAAGTACTTTGATCTCACATGGTGAAATAAGTTTAGAATGTCTCCTTTACCTTGATATAAGTTGTGAATGGCTGAACGTGCCGACGGTATAAGAAATTTGCACAGAATCAACGAGGGGGCAAATTTGAACCGCGCGAGTTAGTCACCTTGTGTACACTGGTAGAAGGGGAGTGGGTATTGTAACAGTTTCACTTTTCTGTTGACGAAACGAATGCCTGTGTTTAATATGTATGATTTTGTTTGTTGAATTTTACTGTTGATTAGTCACAGGCTGCTGACGTCTGTGACTTATGTAATTTATGTATATTATTCAAACTGTGGTAGAGCGGTGAACACAAGAGACGAGGCGACTAGACATACATTTTGAAATCCGTATTCCGGACCCGTGTCTTGCATGGAAACTAATGCTTTCTTTCTTTCTTAATATTGCTGATATCTGGCAAATGGATATAAAGCAAAAACATAAAAATGGCTTTAGAATACTAATTTTCGTATATTAAAAAAATCTTGATGGCATAATTGGCGTGTATTATGGGAAGGTGATACACATATAATGCACTGGAATTGCTATTAAAATTGAAATAGTGGCTAAGAAACTTGCGGATAGCTCTATAGCACTTACAAACTAAAGCTATCAAACACGAAAGATCACGATTTTATACTAAAGAGCACATGTGCTATATTCAATTCATATCGCTATCTGTAATAAATATGCGCATTTTAGCACACACCGATATTTTCACATAAGTTGCTGGATGTAATAAAAACTTGCTGAAAACATACGGAGTTCCAACAAATTATATCATTCTGCCAAGTTTTAATTTTAGATTTAGTTTTTTAAAAGTTTACATTTGTAAAAAAAATTCAAATCGATTCTAAAGCGTGAATCGATAAGATATATTCAAATTTAGAAACACAGTGTCAATCCAAAGTGTTTATTAGTTGATTTGAAATTTAATACTGCAATTGCAACGGTTGTACTGCCCCGTAACGGGATTAATATGCCGCAACCGTTATGCTGCGACACTCCACAACTGTTGTAACTCATGGTCATGGTTATAAAGTCGAGCAGGCTCTCGTCGTTACAACCATCCTCATGAATTCGTAACGGTAACGCAAGGGAAAAGCACTGCAACGAAACAGTAAGGCAACGTTTAATTCTTTTAAACTTAACGGACTAGGACCGTATCACATTTCTGACAAATGTATATTATGAGGTTACTCTCCCCCCCCCCCCTTCAAACACACATAGGGAGTATAAAAGGCACCAGATGTTTCTGCTGTATGATTAATATTGTATTGATTGCCATGTGCATTTTCTATATACGTAAATAAAAGAAACACAAACACAGTTTATATATTGGTCTGTTAAAGATCCATGTAACACTGGTGTTTAATTCAGTAAAAGATGAACATCTTTTTTATCATGGAAGTGTAAATCTAAACTTAAGTTTTGAATTTCTCATTTTCTCTTCATAAAGAGCATCAAACTGTTCGTTCTGAGCAACTGTGAACCAGTTTTTCCAGTCACCGACTTCACCTAAAGAGAAAAAAAACCGAAGTAAAATATTTTATTTCAAATGAAATGAAGCCCCACAGTGGAATCTAATATTGTCTGTGCTTTTCAAAATGCATTTCATCATCATCAGCAGCAGCAGCATCAACAGCAGCAACATCATCATCATCATCAACAGCATCATCAACAGCATCATCATCATCATCATCATCAACAGCATCATCATCAGCAGCAGCAGCAGCAGCATTGTCATATTTGTGGTCATTGTTAATATAATTATTATAAATATGACTATTATTATTATTATTATTATTATTATTGTAACAAGCAAGAGGGTCTCAATACATAGCGAATTAAGCAACTGCGTGAGTCTGGCTTTAGGTTTTTCCCCCTATTTCCAAGGACCTTAAAACAACAGCCGTTGTCAACTCTTAACGCGCAAATACTACAAATAATTTTCCTCTAATCACCTAATGAGCACACATCATTAAACTCTCATTTCACACTTGCATGTATCTTTCTTTATTTTCTTCACATTTGTATGAACCAGCAGTAAGCCTTTCCAAGCCAAAGATTGGTACTTTACACCATACACCATAAAACACAATCCAAACACCTAATGCAAAGAATTATTCCTATCTCAAATTACTAAATAGTTATACATTAGAATATCCGGAGAGGTCCTTATGTTAAGAAATTGGGAAGGGTCAGTTTTACGAAACTAATCCATGCTATCATAACGTCTCATGAATAATGTAAATTATGACGTCTGCTTCTAGAAATTGGCTAATTACTCGGGTTGAGAAATATCTTCCCAACACCGACTCCCCATTATCAACAAATAATCACTAAAATCTAACAAAGCTATAAACGGAGCCGTAAATACAAATATCACATAACCTAGGTTTATTACATTATTATTATTATTATTATTATTATTATTATTACGTCGTTTTTGATACTTTAATAGATCAGGTTCAAAGAATCGTCCTCGTCAGTTTTGTTTGTTTGTTATATACCTTTCCTGAACACGCTGAAGTTCTTATTGAAATACTTTTCCGTCATTTCCTTGGGCGCGGCTTTATCAATCAACATGTTCTTAAACTGCGTCTTCTCGACCACTCTCTGTATGAAATCGTCTGGATGGTTCAAATTTAAAAACTGGGAAACTCTCTGTATCTCTCTCAGAGGATCCTAATATTAAAATAAAAAGACGGAAACGCAAACTTGTTTTGAAAGCAACAAAAACGAGAGAGAGAGACTAGTGTTACGACTCTATGGTCTAAGAAAAATGTAACAGAAAGAAAGTGAAACCAACAAATCATGTAAAAATCAACAAGCAATTTATTACTAGATAATTAAAATGAAAAATCAAAAAGTCACTTACAGTAATGTGTTTTGAAATCCTAATAATCCAATAAGAATGATTGTTCTAATCACAAGTCCTAAATATAGAATGTTCCGAATTCACGGCTGTGTCCTTGAATGTTATGATGTGCTAATGGTCTCCAAAGTCCTGATGTACTAGAAATCTTGATGTGCTGATGTCGAAATGAAGTATTCCAAAATCTCTGAATAAGTTCACATAAATTCCAAAATCATCAATTAAAAATCCAAAATCCAAAAGTTTATGAGCACTGTTATAATCCAATGAATATTTAAAATAATTCCTCTCTTAGAATTTGGAATGAATTTTCACAACTGTAATAGCTCTTTACAAGACTGATGGTAATGTCAAAACTGAAAAAATGTCCACCAAACATGGTATATATAAAGATTGGTCACATGACAGAATGTTCTAGAACATGTGTCATCTTAATGGAATTTTACTTGTAAACAACAATCAACCTTGACCTTCAAATTGAGAAAACATATTGATCAAAACAACCTAATTCAAGGACACTAGTTAAACATGTTTTTCCTGATAACATTAAGATTTAAGCAAATATTAAAGTGAAGAAACATTTATAATTTCCTAAAATATTTATAATATTATATAAACATCATACATAACACTAGAACTTCTTCGTCGTTTGAAGAATCTGATAAAATGTAAATACGTTTAATTTTCTTTCATGCATAACCACTACAAGTATTAATAGTAAGAAGAAGAAGAATTCGGTTTCATAGTAAAATAAACATTGCAATTCTCGATCATAGCAATAACTGGCTCAAAGATCCTGTGGCCAGTTTTGATCAGATGATTCACAGATGTGGACTAGACTTAACAAAATTACGACTTTTAAAAATGGATAAATATAATCATGAAATGCTATATTGTACGTGTAGGTCTTTTAAAAATTGACAAATAATATATAAAGTGTTATATTGTGCGTGTAGGACATTTTAAAATGGATAAAAAATATATACAAACCTATATTGTGCGTGTTGGACTGTTTAAAAAGGATAAATATTAAAAATAAAATGCTATATTAAGGGTGTAGGATTTTTTTTTTTTTTTGATTAATATAAAAATAAAATGCTATATTGTGCTTGTAGGACTTTTTTAATGGATAAATATAAAAATAAAATGCTATACTGTGCGTGTAAGACTTTTTAAAATGGATAAATAAAATAAAATACTATATTGTGCGTGTAAGACTTTTTAAACTGGATACATAAAACAATAAAAATGCTATAATGTGCGTGTAGGACTTTTTAAAATGAATAAATAATATATACAGAATGTTACACTGTGTGTGTAGGACTTTTTAAACTGAATAAATAATATATACAGAATGTTACAATGTGTGTGTGTAGGAATGCGATATTGTGCGTGTAGGACAATAAATACAACATACTAGTCAAGATATGACTGGTTTTATGTGGAATAAGAATGTCATGCTTGCAGTATATGACTTCATTTTCTGATGTTATTTTTTTATATATTTTTAGGAGAGTGAAAATTATAAAAGAAATATTAAAAAAATTATCATTTTAATTCAAATGATCAAATTTTAAAATAACAAAAATAATAATAATTTTTCTCTCCCAGATCGACCGAATGTTACGGTTGCAAAAACATACGATACCAGTCAAACAAGTAACGAAGATATCTCGATCGCCAGCCAGTGTCTTTTTAATTTATGATTTATTATTTGAGGCATTTTGCCGTGGGTTACAAATATCACTATCCCAAACGCATTCTAGGGAGAGTGCATTGCTGGACTTTACCCTATTGCTATTGTGATATCTATTTTCCTTCAAAAATTGTCTCAGGTTGAACGTAAACGTTTCTGTATTCGCACGACTTCAGTAAAATGAAGCAAGAAATTTTAATGTACAATTGATATGCAAGATCAAATGCTCACTTTTCTCCATGCCACCAATTCGTCTACTTCTGCCCTTACCTGTTTCATATCTTCATAGTACATAAAGATCATGTCTATATCGGAAAGGTTTTCCTTCGCTTCTTCCCAGCTTTGCACCATTTCAAACCAGCAACCATAATCCACTGCAGGTAAAAGAGAAAATTATATAGTTTTAAGAATTTACTTTGTAGCTCATAGCGTGCCCTTGCATAGGTACTGTACAGTTTATGTCCCCTTGCATAGGTACTGTACAGTTTATGTCCCCTTGCATATGTACTGTACAGTTTATATGACACGCTGAATCATTTCCATTCAAACATGTACATGTTTCTACCAGAAGCGATCCAGTGTGCTTTTTGTTTAAAATGCATTAATTTAATTATGATTACCTGCCATCTTTAAAAAAATTTAGGGAATCAAAAACACAACTTTCCATAGTAAGCTACTGCCACTTACGATCCACTTGGTCATCGACTCATCTCGGTGTGGATTTTTTTAAATAATTTTTTTTCTGCTGTACAGGTGCAAGTTATTGTTAAAATTATTACAGACAACAAAAGAACAGAAAAACAGGTGAGAGCAAATCATGCTATCACGAGAGTAATGCCGGAGCGACAAGGCGCTCTTCAATTCGCCCTTTTCAAATATTTATACGTACTTTCTGAAATGTAAATCTGACTGTTATAGCTAGTGCCAGTTCACAAGAGCTACTAACTCTTCAAAAATCTTGTTCATACCTATGTCTTTAATTCACTGATATGTTGCATGTGCCCAACGATAAACGGTAATCGATGGGATTTACAGAACCATTTAAAAAGACACAAGACCGTCAAAAAACCAATATTATTTTTTAAAAACAAATTATGCTTAAACGAAAAGATATCATATTACAACTGTGTGGTAAGTTGGATAATAAGGTACAGATCATACACCACCTCGAGTCATATAGCAAGGTACACTTATAATTTTGCGGTATGTTGGGTAATAATCTGCAGGTCATACAGCACGTCTTGTCATATAAAAAGGTACAATTGTAATTGTGCGGTAAAGTTGTGTAATAATGTACAGATCATACAACACCTCTAATCATATAGAAAGGTACAATTCCCATTTTCCAAACTGAAATGCAATGCCCTTGATTTGAGTCTGCAAATCACAGTTATAATGATAAAGTAAAATTCTCCTTCTCGGAACGGATTAAATTATCGACTTACATTGTCCCTCTTGAAACATCTGGAGGTAGTTTTCCCACTTGCCAGAGTACTCGTACAGCTTCAGACCTTTGGTGTGGTTATAGAAAGACACGACCACGTCTTTGGGATTCCTCAGGAATACCACTATCTTGATTTTGTTGTCTATGATAGATTTCGGCAACAGGCGGAATGGAAGATGGGTGTTGATGACTCTTGGAGAAGGAATATTTTCTATGGATTCAAGCGGCACAGCTTCCAACATGAGACTGCCTTTCATCGCTTTGTTTTCTGTCTGGCCCGTCAACAGCATTGTTAGTATCTCCCATATCCAATGTGTTCCTCAAAACAAAATTCCATTGGTTGCACATGTTCTTTATTTTTACCTCTTAATGTTGTTGTATTATATTGGTTCATTTAAATAAGTTACAGAGACAAAATTATTATGTTCTTCATGCAACACGCATGTGGGAGGATCAAATTATTAAGTTCTTCATGCAACACGCATGTGGGAGGATCAAATTATTAAGTTCTTCATGCAACACGCATGTGGGAGAATCAAATTATTAAGTTCTTCATACAACACCCTTGAGGGAGGATCAAATTATTAAGTTCTACATACAACGCCCTTGAGGGAGGATAACATTATTAAGTTCTTCATACAACGCCCTTGAGGGAGGATCAAATTATTTAGTTCTTCATACAACACCCTTGAGGGAGGATCAAATTTGAAAACTTCAATCTAACCTTGTTTTCGATCCTATGTCGGCCGGTACGCCCTATTACGGCGTTACTACGTAGAAAACATACCCCGCAAAGTTTCACTGTACTTACTTTTTCATTTTTATCCTACGGCATCAGTAATCAACATGTGATGCATTTGTCACAATGATTGATTTTAATTTTTGATCAACGTTACCGCCAAAGTGCTGGTATTCGGAGGTGACCTCTACAGAAAGGCGATCCAAAGAGGATGTCCTATTACCGCGGCAATTGGGAAGTACAGTGACCGTCGGTAGGACGGTATCAACGTAAAAAAATAAATAAATAATGATCAGGAAATATTATGTAAAAGCAAGACATTTAATAACAAAATTTCCAAATTAATTCATAAATGTAACCAAGATCTTTATATGCCCGAGTTGTAGTAACACCATTAAATAATTATGATTTATATATTCTTATTGTAGTAACACCATTAAATAATTATGATTTATGATATTCTTATTGTAGTAACACCATTAAATAATTATGATTTATATATTCTTGTGTTATATTAGGGCCGTATTAAGACCTTTAGAGGCCCTAAGCACTGAAAAGATTATAACCCCCACCCCCCCATATGTAATTCAAAAGAAAAACAATACTCAACCGCAATTTCTCTTTTTTTTTCTTTTTTCTTTTCTGCTTTGCTTGTGCCCTAAGCACGTGCTTAGTCTGCCTATTGGGTAATCCAGCACTGTGTATTACATCGCATATTTATAGTCAACAACAAACCCCGTAAACTTTAATTGTATGCTCATGTCTAGAAAACATCTTTTATGAATTTGAAGGGATGAGAGGGTTCATTAACTTGCCTTTATACTACTAATCTAAGAACCCATTGAAACAAACTCACGTGTTTGACAATACACCCTTAATGGGCCTCCCACATGTTAGATAAGAATTTTTATCGAATAGTATCAGTCATGTCACGAATTCTGCTCGCATTGTTTAAATTGTGAAGCAGACGATTTGTAGATATTGTGCTCGGCACGACTTTATGATTAAAAAGTACAAAAAAGGGATTGGAACTGAATATAGTATGAATTGGATTTGATTACTTTTTTTAATGTTTGTACATGTAAAGGAAATCTACGATTTTGTTTACCCTGAGAAGAGTTATTCGTTAAATTTTTAATAATCACTGCTATGTGAACTTCTTGACATAATATTTACATACAGGATATTCTGATCTTACGCATGGTGACATCACTGAACAAAAATGTTTAATGCCGCGGTAAAAGGCATACCGCGGTAATATGACGTGCCATTATATATCAGTTTATTTTGGAACTGTCATTAATTATTGACATTCAGGAAATAACAGTACATTTCAAGAAAATTTTTCCAAGATGATTACTTTTATACATTTGTGAAATATTGCAATTGTGTCCAAAATGTAAGCAATCTTTGGCGTCAAATTTGAAGATATAGAATATAATTGTCTTGAATAAGCATCGTATGTATGTATGTATGTATGTATGTATGTATGTATGTATGTATGTATGTATGTATGTATGTATGTATGTATGTACGGTTAATATAAAATAGTGAAAAATGTTTCAGTAGGTTTGCACAACCGTGATCAAACCATATTTTGACTGTATATGCCAGGTCCCTCTTATAGTATATGTCAGGTCCCTCTTATAGTATATGCCAGGTCCCCCTTATATTATATGCCAGACTCCCCTTATAGTATATGCCAGGTCCCTCTTATAGTATATACCAGGTTCCACTTATAGTATATGCCAGGTCCCCCTTATAGTATATGCCAGGTCCCCTTTCTAGTATATGCCAGGTCCCCTTTCTAGTATATGCCAGGTCCCTCTTGTAGTATATGACAGGTCCCTCTTATAATATATGACAGGTCCCTCTTATAGTATATTCCAGGTCCCCCTTATAGTATATGCCAGGTCCCTCTTATAGTATATGCCAGGTCCCTCTTATAGTGCTTGCATTCATCTTTGCGTACCAAAAACATGAATATCTGTGAGATTATGTGCAAACAACCGATGTCACAATTTATTTCATATACAAAGTCTAACGTGTCTACATCCTATTTGTTAATGTGAGTGTTACTATTGCATTTTAAGTACAAAACTATATTTAATTATTAATTAAATATAGAATATGGTTACCTACAACACAGTGCTTCGAAACATATAAAAATTAAAGCATATAAATTATATATTTTATAAGGCATATATTTCATATATATATATATATATATATATATATATATATATATATATATATATATATATATATATATATATATATATATATATAAGTGCTCTGTGGTAGTTGCATCCATAAAAAAAATTAATATCGAAGTAAAGAAACAAAGCTTACCTGACTTAGGTGGGGTAAATAGAAGGACGTCGTCTTCTCTACACTTAAAATTCTTCATGTTATTGAAGATCTGAATAAACTTCTCAGTTTCATGTCCGAAAGTCGAAAGTCTAAAATCTTTAAAGTCAACAAATTTGATGGTATTTCCACCCTTGTCAGCGACGTATACCTCTGCCATATTCGATCATAAAAGGCAAACTCGATTCTGTCGAGGGAGACTTTGTTTATGATGTAAGATGTGATAAAGATGGATGTGCATTACTGTTCCTCTGACGATGTGTCACCACGATTCAAGGCTGATAGGCATATTGATTTGATCAATATAACCAACTGTAATCTTATGTTTGTAGACTTAAACCATGCCGAAATGAAACTGAAGACTCTTATGTTTCTTTTCAAATGATAAAGGATGATACCTGACCTTTGGAGTCAAAATATTCCTGCAACTAGAGTGTTTAGTGCAATATCTCTTTTTATTCGCTTATCTTGTGTAAATTGCTGACAGAGGGGACAAAATAAACTCACAAGCGGACGGAATCGCAAACACAAATTCCTTAAACTCCTGTTTTAAGAAACTGTATGAGGACTTTTTAAGGGAATGCGGTTTATAAACAAAAAAAATTAATCATATTTTGAAGGATTTTACATGTGTTGCCTTTACATGTTTAATATATATATATATATATATATATATATATATATATATATATATATATATATATATATATATATATATTGTACAGAATTTTAAAATCTTTACGTTATGTATTTTATCTTGTACTGAATTTTACATTGTTTTGGAAGGGTTTAACTGCAATTTGTGTTGGCACTATGTAGACACTTTTGTGCTGAGGTGCCGTAAAACACTTCTACATACATACATACTGACCTATTTCAAACTGATTTCTTTTACGTCGGCTGACTCGACAAGCAAGCAGTCACAACTTATTCCTTGTCAGGGAAAGCGGACGTAAACCTCGAATATTCGACCAGTTGCTTTTACGCATGAAAGCACCTAAATCTAAATATACAAACACCAACTAGTGGATAATGTCCCAATAACACCAACTAGTGGATGATGTCCCAATAACACCAACTAGTGGATGATGTCCCAATAACACCAACTAGTGGATGATGTCCCAATAACACCAACTAGTGGATGATGTCCCAATAACACCAACTAGTGGATGATGTCCCAATAACACCAACTAGTGGATGATGTCCCAATAACACCAACTAGTGGATAATGTCCCAATAACACCAACTAGTGGATAATGTCCCAATAACAACAACTAGTGGATAATGTCCCAATAACAACAACTAGTGGATAATGTCCCAATAACAACAACTAGTGGATAATGTCCCAGTAACTAAACGATGCATCGCCAATGAACAAAGAAAGAAGATATGTTGAACGTGAGTGAAATATAACTATGATTTATCAAGTTTGTACAATGACTGAAAGAAAATAGAATCACGATCAGAAATGTGCCCACTTAACACCTTCCATCGTAACGGGATACGTTCACTTTGTAATCTATACATTGCTATCTAATTATGCAAAGTCAAAATGTAGGTTGAATGTTAAGTGCATGGCATGATATATTCCTGTGCTGATAATTTGTATGCACACGGTGTATTGGTGTATTGTGTAGTTTTCCTCCTAACATTTTTATCTCGGAAAACTGACTTATGTTTGATTTTCACCAAGGAAATAGGCTAATGAATAATGTTGTCGTGGTGATAAGATCGTTATAAAACAGATTTTATTCCCTTAGGAAAGATATATCTGGGACAAGTTTTTGAATCTTTTAGGCATGAAATCCTTCTTCCATCCTGTAATGGGTAACAGTGCTAGCTCCTCTGATAGAGTGACAGACTCGTGTTAGTGCTGTTAGAACCAACACAAATAAAAACCATTGCGTAAAATATTATTCACATAACGAAAGGCATTTTCTTTTCTTTTCTCAGTTCATGAGGAATGTTGGAATTTAAAAAAAAAAAAAGATAATATCCATTCATAAATTATTATAAATGATTATCAATATGTAGCATTCAATATTAAGGGAGTAGTTGCTTACGTCACACTGGATTAGAAAACGGGCATTCCCTTGTATCATCAATTCAATTCATGATCTTATTATATAATTTTTTATGAAAGTAATTTTATATCTCAAAAGCTGTTTCGCAAAGGAGCTAAGCTATACAATTTCGAATCTGAAATATTTTGTCCTCCTCGTTTTTTTAGAAAAGCGAGGGCCATGATGTTAGTTTTCAGTCCATACGTCCGCCCGTTTTGTTTCCGTAAGCCGTTCGAGATAAATGAATTAAACTTTGTTTATATATATATATTTATATATATATATATATATATATATATATATATATATATATATATATATATATATATATATATATGGGGGTGTGTGTGTGGGTGTGTGTGTAAAAGTCCTAGATAAACGTTTTTTAAAATGTGTTGTAGGTTTCCGGTCTATTTATATACACGCTATACGAGATAGGCATAGGCAGAAGGATGAACCTTGATAGACCTGTATATCTCAACTAGACAATGGGTGTCGTCTATCAAGGTCATAACTTTAAGGTAAAGGTCACAAAAATAAATAATGTTTCTCTTTCTGCTCTATTACTCGAACGCCTTTTCAGATACAACCACAAATTTTGCTGCACTTTTATTGCTAAAGGGCAATTTGTATTTTAGCATTATTTAGTGTGTTACGACTCTAGGTCTTAAAAATATGTAACTGAAAGAAAGTGAAACCAAAAATGTAAGTTAAATCAACAAGCAATTTATTTCCAGACAATTAAAGTGAAAATTCAAAAGACACTTACAATTTGTGAGTTAAATTCCAAAAATAATCCTAAATGTCCTAATCACAAGTCCAAAATAATAGAATGTTCTGAATGAAATCCAATAGCCTTGAATGTCCTGATGTGACAAAGATATAATCCAGAATGTATTTGAATTAGTTCACATAAATCCCAAAATCATGTATTAATCCAAAAATGAGTGAGCAATTCAGTATTTCAAATGAATAGTGTAAATAAATAATTCCTCTCAAAATATATTTGATTTCAACAACTAAAATAGATTCCTTACGTACTAATCTTTTAGAACCGAAATTCTAGAATAGGAATGAATTTGTTTACCAAAATCTGTATATAAATACATCTGCCTAAATGACCGATGTCACATCAGAATATGAGTATTTCTAATGAAAAAATACTGGCCTACCTGACAGATGTCACAAACTTCTAATTGCGAAATGCCGATGAAAATACTATGTAAACAACTGGACAAAAGTTAAGTATGTATTTTCAAATAACCATACAACTTACAATCATAGACAAAAGTATATAAACATCATACATAACAAGTGTCACGTTATTAAGGTAAAAGTCAAACATTAATATCACAAATATGCTTCACTTAACTATGGATAGTTGTAGACGAAAATTCCCAGCTTGGCTTGTTTCCACGAGACAGATGTGACCATACCCTGTATTCACAACTTGAGTGCACACTCAAACTCAAATGCTCATACCGTACAATAAATAAACTAATTGAAATACAAGAGAATTCTAAGTAGCAATAACATGAGACACGCATGTCTGCTAACAATGTTAAGTTTATTTTGTAAGAACTTAACTAATATGAGACCTGTGACAACGATAATTTTGAGTTTGAGTGAGCACTGTAGTTGAGGAATTTTGTCGGAACCAGTTAAAATGGTATACCAATACGTAGAGTGTTGGTAGGAAATTACTGTTCTGGAATTTTAAATGGTGCACAAATCACTGATATTGACAACTTAGTAACTTTGAAATTTCATGATAGCCTGAGAGCTATCAATTGACGTATTGATATTATTCAAGTACATGAATATAGTATATGACTGGTGCATTGGTTACGTCAAGAGTAAAGAAGAATCCATGTTTAAGCATTGATAGACTGATGGTTGAATGTAGTAAAGTTAGGAACTGGTCAAAATTTGATTATTGATTTTAAAAATGTTCAGCAAAATTGGTTGTCTCATCTGCTCCATTTGACATAGAATGTTATGATGCAACCAGAGGGCAAAGTTCAAAGTTAAACAGGAGCTATAATTTCGTAAAATCTAGCAAGAAAACTATGAAATCAACCTAGGTATTTTAAATACAAAGCCTTATAACATACAAGTTTAAACTCGATGAACTCCTTCAAGGTTATTGAGCAGAAATTGAAAGGCAAAGTTCTAAATCAAACAAGGGCCATAACTCTGCAAGAATTGGCTGGAAAAATCTGAAAACAAATTTAAATTAGTGCTTAATAATAACCACACACTAAATTTTATTTCCTTAAACAAATTATTGAGTGGAAAAGTTTCTTTTACTTACATGACATGACTGAAATATACGGGTAACATTATATGCCCCTCCCATGATATGGTAAGTTGATAAGAAATGTATAATTGGCCAATAATAGGCATAAATAAATACTGTACACGTGTATGCATGCCTAATATAAATCTATATTAAATACATCATTAATTAATAAGAAATGGAGAGGGGTAATGCTATCACATAGTACTTTTGCAAAGGGTTCACATCCATATAATGTTTAATGGCCTGGTCAACATTAAATGCGAGTCGTCTAGATTATGCCCCACCCCATTAAAACTAGGAACCTTCTAAACCCAACCCAATACTTTTTTCATCTCTCCTGGAACATCCCTAATTACTTCTTAGCATGAAATGACAGATTGGTAGCATGGTAGTTTACTATATGTTGAAGAAAGTAATATCGAGTTTGATACTAAAAAGGAAAACACAAGCAATTAACTTCTGTGACAATATGCTTTATTATTCATTTATATTATCGTAAGAATGGTGTTAAAGATGAAACACTTCATGATGTGGTGTCTCATTATGTGAAACGGAGTCAAAATCAGCAATATATTAACTGGCAAAAGTCACTGCCAAAGTAACAAGTTGTCAGTACACTGTTTTCATTCATACGTCTACCCCACACTGCTCCAACCTACACAGCCTTGCCCTGAGGAATCAAGAATATAAAATTATACATCAAACACCCTACACCCATTATACACATCAAACACCCTACACCCATTATACACATCAAACACCCTACACCCATTATACACATCAAACACCCTACACCCATTATACACATCAAACACCCTACACCCATTATACACATCAAACACCCTACACCCATTATACACATCAAACACCCTACACCCATTATACACATCAAACACCCTACGCCCATTATACACATCAAACACCCTACACCCATTATACACATCAAACACCCTACACCCATTATACACATCAAACACCCTACACCCATTATACACATCAAACACCCTACACCCATTATACACATCAAACACCCTACACCCATTACTTCCAAGTCTAAACCAAACAGCAAAAATATTGACCAAAGACTATACATATAAACCTAGCTTCTTGGGAGAAAAAAGGGATAAAAGCAATGAAAGTGGCATTGACAACCGCATTTGTTTCTTTTCTTCTTTATTCATTTTACAGATGACTTCAATGTATACTAAAAGGCAGCTACACAAACAAGGTATGTCAAATTTATTTTCTAATTTATAAGAAACCTGTACCTGTACATGAATGAGGGGAAAAAATGTCACAAACAATTAAACACACTTTAATGTGATAATTATCTTCATTAGTATTACATATGCATAGATCACTGATAAGGTTTCACTTATCATGCATTCATCATCAGTTAAAAATCAAAATGATTTGGTTTCCACACTTAGGAGATATAAAAATGCACTCCTCAAAGAGTTGGCTTCTGTCTGTACACACCAACATTTCAACATTCTCTATGTCCTTTTATGCATCCATCACATGATGAGATTTATTATATATTTCATAGTGAGATACTGAAATACATAAGGGGGAGAAAACTGATATTGCCACAAGGGTGATACCACTTTATTCACCACAGTGGCAATATAACTTTTAGAAAATGATGGAGAAGTCGAGCATTTATAAGTGTTGATTGCAAACCGAAATTAAGAGACAATTAAAATTTTGGTGCAGCTTCCATTACTGAATTAGATTGCAAGCTTGCCAAGGTCACAGAAAAACAAGCTTGCCAAGGTCACAGAAAAACAAGCTTGCCAAGGTCACAGAAAAAACTCATGCTTGAATACAAAAATAAAGAAAATAAAGAACCAAAATCCTTACAAGTAAACTCATAATAATTTAAATCTTTTGTTTATTGATGCTAAGCTCTGTAATCTGTCCAATATCAATCCACGCAAGAAATGTGTTAACAGAAATAAAAATCTCTTCATTTTCTTAACAAAAGTCATTACTTGGACAAAATACACAATTTTAATCATTATATGTACAAGCTAAATTTATAAAAAGGTCGATTTCCTAAAACTACTGTAAGATTTTGCAACTTCTTGTTGATCACATTCACACAGAATGGAGAAGAAGCAAATCGACAGTTTTTGCCTTAAAAAATGTATATTAAAAAGAAAATCTACGTTTTTTTCAGTAGATATAAGGAAATATTTCAATTATGAAGTGGAAACATCTTGTATTATCAATCATGGAAATACAATGTTTCCACTTCACTCCTGAATTATTACCTTAATGTACTCAAAAAAACCAAGATATCCTCAATGTATTCCAAACATTCAATTTAACTGTACAATTTAATCGTTATAATAGATCAGAGTTAAATAAGAGAAAATACCAGTGTGCTTTCACTGTTACCAAACATTCCCATTCATTAAGGTAAAAACAATTCAAATTCACTCACTTCACTTTCATCACTGTCCAATTCACTTTCAAACTCATTGATACAGATATCTTCCTCACACTTTACTTCTCCCATAATTTCATCTATTTTTTGCTTTGTCACCCATCACAAATACTCTACAAGGAATTTCTGTCTCACCAATGTGATATTTAAACAAATTACTCAATCAATCTACCTCTCTCTCCAAGGCAAATGCTTAGGATATCAAAACTGACTTCAGTCCAAGATTTAAAATGGATTCATCTAACAGTGAGCATAGATGGTCATATTCATTAAGTAGGTAAGCTAAGACAGAAGCCATCTCCTCTTTGAGGAGTGCATCTTCTGCTTTACATCTCCTAAGTGTGGACATTAGTTCAATGCATTGTTTCTTTACTGTGATGGACATATTTGTTGACCCTACATTTCCAATCAGGGCTGTCCTCCAAACAGAAGCATCAACATTCTTAACTTCTTCAAAGGTTACATGTTCTAGAAATTTTCATTTGGCCCTTTCATGGCATTGTAGATATCAATTTCCTTTTCCACTTGGCCTTCCATGGCATTGTAGATATCAATTTTCTTTTCCATTTGGCCCTTCCATGCCATTGTAGATCTCAATTTCCTTTTCCATTTGGCCCTTACATGGCATTATAGATCTCAATTTCCTTTTCCTTTTCCATTTGGCCCTTCTATGGCATTGTAGATCTCAATTTCCTTTTCCAATTGGCCCGTCCATGGCATTGTAGATCCCAATTTCCTTTTCCTTTTCCATTTGGCCCTTCCATGGCATTGTAGATCACAACTTCCTTTTCCATTTGGCCCTTCCATGACATTGTAGATCACAATTTCCTTTTACATTTGGCCCTTCCATGGCATTGTAGATCACAACTTCCTTTTCCATTTGGCCCTTCCATGGCATTGTAGATCACAATTTCCTTTTCCATTTGGCCCTCCCATGACACTGTAGATCACAATTACCTTTTCCATTTGGCCCTTCCATGACATTGTAGATCACAATTTCCTTTTCCTTTTCCTTTTGGCCCTTCAATGGCATTGTAGATCACAATTTCCTTTTCCATTTGGCCCTTCCATGGCATTGTAGATCACAACTTCCTTTTCCATTTGGCCCTTCCATGACATTGTAGATCACAATTTCCTTTTACATTTGGCCCTTCCATGGCATTGTAGATCACAACTTCCTTTTCCATTTGGCCCTTCCATGGCATTGTAGATCACAATTTCCTTTTCCATTTGGCCCTCCCATGACACTGTAGATCACAATTACCTTTTCCATTTGGCCCTTCCATGGCATTGTAGATCACAATTTCCTTTTCCATTTGGCCCTTCCATGGCACGGTTGATCACAATTTCCTTTTTGATTTTATTCACCACCTTCTTCAACCTTCAACTGTCTGCCAACTCTTGTTGATACAGACTGATCTCCTGAAATTAAAAAAATATGCAGTACATCAGAAAAAAAACCTTGTTTGTTTCTTCTCATCACAAGCACCATTTCTGTATTTTCAAATAAATAAAAAGCTTTGAAAAAAGGAACATTCTATATAAACTGAAATATAAAGTTACCACATATGCACATGTCACCTGTTCCTGTGCAGCAAAATATATCTATCAATCAGGCAACTTGGACACTCGCTTTGATGAAGATGATAAATGGTTGTCTGATTCACAGAACACACATTCACATAGTGTGAATCACAATATTATAACATCATTACATTTTAGCAAAAATATAAAGTTGTATTGTGATATATCATCTGTAAGGCTGAGGAATACTCAACCTCCAGTTTTCATCACTGATAATGCAATTGTGTCTTAGAAACATATAAATGCAAGATTTAATGCTGATATTAAGCATAACATGATTATCTCTGTACAATAATAGATGTGTCTTGCATTCAAGATTAAGAAACAAAAGCAACTTAAATTTATATGTTTGTTTAAACAGGTGAATATTAAACTTTGACTTGAAATGAATACTATAAGCTTTCTTACTTGCATATTTTTTATCCATCCTAATAAATGGGCCCTCTGATATGCACAATGCTTAATGATGCCAAGCTGCTTTTCTCTAAGTTTTTCTTTGGCTGTCTGGAGGTGCTTCATTGCTCTTTCTTGCTTCTGCAGACTTTTTAAAAAAAATTATATGAAAGCAATTAAGACATAAAGGCAAAACCAAAAAGAGGTCATTTCTGCTCAAGCAATTTCTGCTGTAATAATCAAATTTTGAAGTAGGATATGTAAGAATGAAAGGATGAAAATACATTTTCTGTAAAGAAATCACTGGATGTTATAACTACACCATTATGTACTTAAAATAAATTCAAAATATCTTAAGAATTCAAGTAGCATTAATCACAGATAACTGCAAGGTGAATGCAACAGTTTATAGTGCAATCCACTGTCATAAGATACAAATTCTCCACACAGTGTTTCAGTGATAGAACTGTAAAGCCTAATAACTTAATGAAAATCTGGCATGCTGCATCTTTATGGAAAAACACTGGGTCCACACAATTTATACCTTTAATCACTGCCCATATTTTGGTACAATCTTCTGTGGAAACTATGATGAAATCCTAGTAGTATACTTCAAGATCTGTTCTGCATAGCTTTTACTTCCAACAATAACATTGACTTAGCCAGCAGATACCCTAGAAAAGACTTTGTAAAATTTTTTTAATAAAACATTGGTACAACTGAGAAATTTTCATTTCTAAAAGGTGTTATTTAAGCAGAAATCTTACCATTGTTCTTCTTTTTTCAGTTCCATCTCTTCATCCTTGTTCACATCTCGACTTTCTAAAATTAATGAAACATCATTTAAGATGTGACGAAATCTCTTTTACTTTGATGCTTGTTTTATATGTACTTACTTAACATCAGAAATATTCATGTGGATAAAATTTTTGATGCCTGGGCTTAAGCAAACAATTTTGTTGGCTTGGAGCATTTACCTTAACACTTTCACTCAACAAAAGCTTATTGTAATGCATTTCAGTTTTATGAATTTTCATTATCCACAGAAAAATAAAATAATGAAATCCTCTATGAATATTTCTGATTGTACAGTAGTAATACCTGTATTAGGAAAAAATGTTTGTGACATCAGTAATTTATGCAAGTCATACTACCATAACAATACTTCTAATCCATACAATCCACCATCTTTCAGGAGGAAAATATTCCACAAATTAAGCACAATGATCTTTTAAATGTATCATTCTTTCCATTTTGAAAGGTTCATGATGAAATAAATAATTACAATGAAAGAATATTTGTAGCTTACAATTCTATTGGTGATTCAGCAAAGACAATATATTCATAACTTTAAATCTGTCTCCAAGTGAACAGGAGAGGAACATTTGATTTCATAATCTAATGGTAAACTGTGTGAAACAATCTGTCCATTAACTAAATTGTCAACTGTATCGCTACTTATTCCAGGAGCTTCGACAACAATAAAGTTTACATAAAAAAATATGAACACTATCCAACCCTCTTCAACAAACACACGATTTTGAAATGGACCATGCAAATTCTGACTTCAGATATTTTTAAAAAGTCATATAAATCTAAGATTGCTAATTCTACATGAGTGTCCTTTCACCAGTCTATGTACCTTACAAAGTCATATAAATCTAAGATTGCTATTCCTACATGAGTGTCCTTTCACCAGTCTATGTACCTTACAAAGTCATATAAATCTAAGATTGCTAATCCTACATGAGCGTCCTTTCACCAGTCTATGTACCTTACAAAGTCATATAAATCTAAGATTGCTAATCCTACATGAGTGTCCTTTCACCAGTCTATGTACCTTACAAAGTCATATAAATCTAAGATTGCTATTCCTACATGAGTGTCCTTTCATCAGTCTATGTACCTTACAAAGTCATATAAATCTAAGATTGCTATTCCTACATGAGTGTCCTTTCACCAGTCTATGTACCTTACAAAGTCATATAAATCTAAGATTGCTATTCCTACATGAGTGTCCTTTCACAAGTCTATGTACCTTACAAAGTCATATAAATCTAAGATTGCTATTCCTACATGAGTGTCCTTTCACCAGTCTATGTACCTTACAAAGTCATATAAATCTAAGATTGCTATTCCTACATGAGTGTCCTTTCACCAGTCCATGTACCTTACAAAGTCATAGAAATCTAAGATTGCTATTCCTACATGAGTGTCCTTTCACCAGTCTATGTACCTTACAAAGTCATATAAATCTAAGATTGCTATTCCTACATGAGTGTCCTTTCATCAGTCTATGTACCTTACAAAGTCATATAAATCTAAGATTGCTAATCCTACATGAGTGTCCTTTCACCAGTCTATGTACCTTACAAAGTCATATAAATCTAAGATTGCTATTCCTACATGAGTGTCCTTTCACCAGTCTATGTACCTTACAAAGTCATATAAATCTAAGATTGCTATTCCTACATGAGCGTCCTTTCACCAGTCTATGTACCTTACAAAGTCATATAAATCTAAGATTGCTAATCCTACATGAGTGTCCTCTCACCAGTCTATGTACCTTACAAAGTCATATAAATCTAAGATTGCTATTCCTACATGAGTGTCCTTTCACCAGTCTATGTACCTTAATATCAAAAACTTTTCCAAACTGACAGCATACTTCTCCATTCTGTCCAGGGCATCTACAATTAAAATGAAATTCATGTAGTGAAACTGTTTTAATCGGTAATAAGCCTGATCTGGTACTATTGTACTCTTTTAAATGTTACATATTCGCTATATATTTCTAATATCTAAATATGACCTATCAAAAACTACAAAAGATCGTTCTACCATTTTTTAAAGGTGAAAGTACAGAAAATATAATTTCCTTGATATAAAATATAATAAAAGCCAAGAATTAGAAACGTGTTCTAGGAACATGGAAGTTCCAACAAAGAGCCTGCAAACTGACCTCTGCAAATTTAACCAAGTTGTAATGGACATACAATTAGATGGATAGATATATGGATAGACCGTTAGATTGATAGATGTACAAGGGTAACACTATATGCCCAAGCACTAACATGCAAAGGACATTGGTGACTCTGACTATGATGATCCCCATTTGATCTAGAAGCAAACCGTCAACAAAGAGCCAAAACTTTGTGAAATAGTACTGGGAAGTGGCAGAAACTGTAATATGCATTCCCAAGCCATGATTGTGGGATCAAATAGGCTGCTGATGTGAAGATACGAAATATTTGAAAAGGCCTACAACTCTCAACATGAAGGCCATGGGCCTGTATGTTGAGACCATGATCAAAGCATTGCTGAAAGGCCCGAACCACAAAAGACTGTTGAAAATGACAAAAATGCAGGAACCAGACAAGTAACACGTAATTGCAACAGGATATGTTGAATAGTCCCAAAGCTATGCTGTTGAAAAATAAAGTGGAAGAAATGAAACTCCTAAAAGGGATATATAGCACTATCAGACAGTGTTTGCACCTAACTACATCAGGATATGTTGATGGTTCCTGATCTATGCTGGTTAAAAGCAGCTTCCAGCGTGAAGGTGTGACATTTATCGACATAGGCCTTAACTATGCAAAACAATAAAGTAGAAGTGAGGACATCCATCATAGGCAAATCTAGATCTGCAAGACAGTTTCTCCAAAAAGTTGCATCAGTATATGTTGAATGGTTTCAAAAATATGCTGGTTACATGCAACTTCCAATGTAAAGACAGAACGTTTATTGACAAGGCTGACAACTGTGTCAATACTGAAACAGAAGAGACAAACTCCCTAAAAGGCATATACATCTCTATCAAACAATTTTTTTACAACAAATCACACCTGGATGTATTAAATGGTTCCTAAGCTATGCTGGATGAATGAATGTGCTATAATGAGGATCCAATATTGACTGAGAAAGGGCTATGTCCAAAAAAGCAACTGGAAAGGAAACCTTTAATATATAGTTCACACAACAAATGGCATTAAACTGTATCAAAAAAGTTACTGAGCTATACTGGATAAAAGTGTGAATGGAGAGAGAGGACGAAACAGTGATTACTACAGGACTCATGCAAGTAATTTAGAGATTATACTCACTATTATACGAGTCTTTGTTAGCTTGTGCAGCAAGTTGCTCTTCCTCGACCCACTCTGACACTATCTCCTAATTTACACCTGAAATTGTACATTTTATCTTATGAAACAAAATTTATGACTCTGAGGCAAATGAAAAAATAAAACTAATAATGACAAATATTAATTTTTCATATTAGGTAGTGCTATTTACAAACACACATTACAAATATTTCCATAAATCGAAACAAATGACAGATTTATTTAACTGATTAATTTTATAAAGTTGTATATTTTTGTTCCATCAATTTTAATCCATCACATTAAACTACAGACTTGTCTGCTATAAGCTAAAAACAGTTAATGTAGAGTAAAACAAAGACATTTCTTACTGTGGTTAATTCACCTTTTATAATTTTCCTTCTATAAAGCACAATAACATAAAATAAAAAAATAAAACACTTACCCTGTAATTGTGCAATGAGATCATCCAACATTTCCTGGCTCGTATCCTGCAGTGCCTTAGCTCTCATCATTCGACACATCAATGTGTTTTCTGTGATTGAAAAATAAAGAAAATAGCTTATGAAACCAATATTCAAAGAACCACAATGAACCATAAACCTAAAAGGTATACAAAAATTAACTATACATACTTTAATTTTGGACTAATGGGGAGGGGGGGCCTAAAATATTCACCCATAAACAGACTTTGTATGAAATTCCACTTTTTGTAATGAACGGGCACCACTAATTCATTTCCTATAGAACTTAATGTTAATATATTAAAAAATAAAAATAAGTTCTTCATTAGTTTGGCATACAAACCACACATGGTTCTATTAATTAAAGCTACAAAAAAATTTCAGCCTAAAAAAACTGGTGCTTCGCATGATGTTTTTGAGTCTCGTGATGCTATAGGACTCACGGTACTAATTCAACTTCCATAGTAAACCTATGGAAACATAATGATATTAAAAATTCAATAACTTTAAATTTCTAAATCCTCATGATCAAACCTATATTTATCAGTATAGACCCATCCTTGATGCAAGCTTCTGTATTAAGAAAACCACATGAGCCGCACCATATTTTGGATCTACATGTACATGAAACATGTGTTATCCATTTGCACCTAATGAATCAGGTGCTACTGTTGTTATTGACTGTTCCTAAGTCAAGTCTATAAAAATACTAAAATTGCATCAATAGAATCTTGACTCTATTTTTTTTAGGTACAGATAGGATAAGCTCTCAAAATAATTTTTTGCTAAAATTTTACTTTTCATCATTAATCAATTATGGACCACCAAACCCGTATATACTCTATTAAATTTTACCCATTTCTAGACTGGTTCACAGTTGTTCCAATACAGGGGGGGGGGGGGGGGCTTCCTAGTCTGCACCTAATAACATAGCCTTGCACCAAGAGTCCATATACTATTTTGTCAGTAGGAAATTAAATACAGGATATCAAAATAAAAGTATATATTTTGTTATCAGCTATAGTACATAGATTGAAGTTTGTGAAATTAATAATGGAACAAAATTTAACCCATTTATTAAACAATGGGCGCATCTCAAAAGATTCAGTACTATATTTTTTATTATCCCACCAGTACACTGGTTCCCTGGCTGTAAAATAATTAGTGGTCTGATACTTATACCATGCTTAAATTCAATGAAAAAGAAAATCTTATAACTAATTTCAATAAAGGTTGCGAGGAGTGTCTTTGCTGTCTCAACTGTGAATGGGATATTAATGATTTGCTTCAACAGGCAAGAAAGGAAACTTTACAACACCCAAGTATAAAAATTCAGGTACAAGGTAACATTACACAAAAGTTTCACTAAAATACAGCCATTACACAAACTTTAACACAGAATCATTAGGTTGATACTGCCAGTGCTGCCATTGTAGGAAAAAATGGGAACACTGACATACTATAAAATCCGAATACTTGTATATGCTTTTCTAAAATACGTTATGGTTGCATGCACATATTTTATTATATGCTCTTATTAATAATTGACTCTGATACAATGATTTCAAAACTTTCAATATTTATCCTCAGCAATTTAACATAACAACACATTAATGATTACATGTAAATGTTTTGAATTATTACAAGATCAATAGTGTTACGGCATTATGTGTTATCTTTAAATTATAATAGTTTAAATTTGGGTTTATAAGCATTGTATTATAATTACTTAATTCAGTAGCCTATGCTATTAAAGTACGAATGAACCTCAACATGTTTGCATGAGTCATGCTAAGTCCAGGGAAAATCAATAATTATGTCGGTCAGCTTAACCCACAATGGTGAATCACGTGGTCTTGAAAGCTTGTTTGAGTCATTCTTTCTCTTGTTACTTTTTCTAACCCTTAGACGTAACAATAGCAAGGCAGAATCACAACAAGGTAAATAGATAAACAGTAATTTTAAATAGCTACAACATTAGTGTCCATGGAGCAAAGTTACATATTAAAGCTGGTTCATCTTTTACACAAATAATTGCAATTATTTTTTTTTTTTAAAAACAGGCAAAGGTTTCTGTGTGATTATTTTTCATATATGCTTCTTTTCACAAAACAATGATACATGTCTCCACATTCACAAAACAATGATACACGTCTCCACATTCACAAAAAAGATAACATATTTGATAACAATCACTTTTAAGTTAAACTTCAGCAATTGTCTTATTCATTATTTCTGCAATTATCCAAAACTCCCACATGTCTTTACTTGTCTTTTCACTGTTATAAGGACACACAGTGTTAACAACGATAAAGAATGAAAAGCTACTCCATGTCTTACATCACATGTCAATTTAAGTTCTTATTAGATTTGCTTTAGGAACACAGCTAATGGTGCACTAATCACAGTTAACAGTCTATCTCATTTATTTTAATTTTCCTCTCATAATATTCATAGGCATTTGACAGCAGATCTACTCTTTTTTCTGGTGTCATTTCCTTCGTGATAGAGCTGAATTTCCCCAAATATGACCATAGTCTCTCAGTCCCGTCTCCATCACTAAGACCCACTCCAGAAACTCTTCTGGGATTGTATAGTATCTGTAAAACACACATGATACTGTTGCTTTTGCATGTGGTTTCTACGTTTGATTATCTCCAACCACTGTCCTAAATATTTAGTTACAAGTTGAGTGAGATTGTGTTGTGGTTGAGTCACAACATAATTTGCAAAAATTGGATTCGATAATCCATCACGTTTTTGCTCAGCTCCACAAAATTGTCCAAATCAGAACCAACACTAAATATCAATCCATAAAATCCTAGCCTGATGTAACTTGTGAAATCATTTATTTCAAATGTATTTATAAACTGGAACAATCAGTTGAACGCTTTCACAGGAGTGCAATATATTAAAACAGAGACTGAAATACATTGTCATATCTTGTATTTGAAAGGTAGTGAGATCAATGAAAATTGCTCATGAAGCATGCAATCATCTAAATGTTCTTGTGAGTTTTACACATATAAAAACATACATACATACATACACACACATATTCTTGCTCTTAGCTGTTAAAAAAGTACAAGCACAGTAACTCCTCAATAAAAATTAAAATCGATATTTTAAAGTCTACACAGATAAAGGGAGTTGCCAAAATGAATCTATATTTAGCTTGCATCTGTAAACAATAGTGTTGTCTAAGACACCATATTTAAAAGTTTATACCTTACAAGAAAGCCTGTGTTCATAGCAGTGAAAGATGGGAATACAGAATGTAACCTTCTGTCATATGTCAGGCTTATTCTTCTGAAATTAAAAATAAAAACATTAAAAAACATTTGGCATATTGCAACAAAATTTTAAAAGAGTCAGAATATATATATATATATATATATATATATATATATATATATATATATATATATATATATATATATATTTGCATACACCATTCAAGTTCTAAACCAGACAAGTAAAGAAAACACTTAAAATATTGGGTTGCTTTTAATGTTAACATTGGTTGTGCTTGAAGATCTTTCATAAAACAACAAAGAATAATTGTTCAATTAAAAATATCATGCAGCAGCACTGCTAGTTGTGACTAAAATGGTCACATTTGTTAATATAAATTCAGATCTGGAAACTGAACATGTTCAACTGCTTGTTCTCTGGCAACCTTCAGAGGCCAGGCAATATGCGGAGATAGTTTTGAGAAAAACAGAAGTACAATTATGCTTTTATATTTAGAAAAATCCATTGATTTGTAACAAGGGACAACTTAAACATGGGCAAACAAATGAGGCAAAGTCAAAACAAACAAAACAACCAAGTTTTGATGGCAATTATTTAAAATGCAATTTTTTCCTGTTTTAAAATTGGGTTCTCTTCATGAATGAGGTTAAAATATACATTTTGGCACTCATTTTCACATAATTTGCAAGAACTCCAATGCTATATTTTGAATATTTAATTGGACTTACCTTAAAGATTTTTTTTGTTGAACAATATGATGTTGCTGGACAACCATGGTTTTTAAAATTTGACTACTGATGTTAATTAATGAATTTTATTGGTTGCATCTTCTACCATTAAAAGGTAGAACACGCAAAATATCAGTGCACACACTGAGCAAGGCAGTAGAAACAGTATCCAGTTGGATCTGGCTGAGACATGGGGAAAAGAACTGGCAGCCAACACAGACGGGCAGTGTATGAACAACACTGTCGACCCGCTATCTGGAGGGTGTACCAAGACAAGGGGCAAAACACCCGGGGACGGATGGGAACTTGGCTGATGATGTCTATATCACCAGTCTATCTGTATATTAACACAAATTCTCACTCAATAGATTTCTGCTCTCAATGTCTTAGGCAGCCAAAATCATTTTGACTTGGCAACAAAAAATTTGAAATGACTACTCAAATTTTTAAGAAGGTCTCCTTATGGATATGAAAGTTTGATGGATATTTGGAGTTGTTACGACTCTATGGTCTAAGAAAAATGTAACAGAAAGAAAGTGAAACCAACAAATCAAGTAAAAAATCAACAAGCAATTTATTACTAGATAATTAAAATGAAAAATCAAAAAGTCACTTACAGTAATGTGTTTTGAAATCCTAATAATCCAATAAGAATGATTGTTCTAATCACAAGTCCTAAATATAGAATGTTCCGAATTCACGGCTGTGTCTTTGAATGTTATGATGTGCTAATGGTCTCCAAAGTCCTGATGTACTAGTAATCTTGATGTGCTGATGTCAAAATGAAGTATTCCAAAATATCTGAATAAGTTCACTTAAATTCCAAAATCATCAATTAAAAATCCCAAATCCAAAAGTTTATGAGCACTGTTATAATCCAATGAATATTTAAAATAATTCCTCTCTTAGAATTTGGAATGAATTTTCACAACTGTAATAGCTCTTTACAAGACTGATGGTAATGTCAAAACTGAATAAATGTCCACCAAACATGGCATATATAAAGATTGGTCACATGACAGAATGTTCTAGAACATGTGTCATCTTAATGGAATTTTACTTGTAAACAACAATAAACCTTGACCTTCAAATTGAGAAAACATATTGATCAAAACAACCTAATTCAAGGACACTAGTTAAACATGTTTTTCATGATAAACATTAAGATTTAAGCAAACACCAAAGCGAAGAAACACTTACAATTTCCCAAAATATCCACAATATTATATAAACATCATACATAACACCTCCCCTCATAAAAAAAGAAAGATTTATGTAATAAAGCTTTCTTTTGAATATACATCTAATACTATAATAACCAAAATTACATAAGAACATGTTTTATGATACTGGACTTAATTACATCAAGCAATATTACATTTCTAGGCACGTGAGAGTGCATCTGCAATCACATTGTCTTTTCCCCTGATGTGTCTAATGTCAATGTTATATTCCTGCAATATCAAACTCCATCTCAACAATCTCCGATTTTTATCTTTCATTTTGTTGATGAAAGTAAGGGGATTGTGATCACTGTACACAATAATTGGAGAAAGAGCTGAGGTAACATACACTTCAAAATGCTGTAAAGCCAATATCAAAGCCAAACATTCCTTCTCAATTGTGGAATAATTTTTCTGGTGCTTGTTTAGTTTTTTAGAAAAATAACACACAGGGTGATCCACACCACTTTTGTCTTCCTGAATCAATACTCCACCAACCCCTACATCACTTGCATCAACAGATAATTTAAATGATTGGCTAAAATTTGGTGCAGAAAGAACTGGTGCATTCTTAAGCATGGCCTTTAACTTTTCAAAAGATTCTTGACACTTGTCAGACCAATAAAATTTGGCTTTCTTACTCAATAAACTTGTCAAAGGTTCAGCAATTTTGGAAAAATTGGAACAAAATTTCCGATAATATCCAGCCATACCTAGAAATCGCATCAGTTGCTTTTTACAAATTGGAACTTGAAATTCAGAGATAGCTTTGACCTTAGCTTCTATAGGTTTAACTTGACCTTGTCCCACGACATGTCCTAAAAATGTGACACAAGCATGGCAAAACTCACTTTTGCTCAAATTAATTGTCAGATTCGCATCGCTGAGTCGATTGAAGAATTTTCGAATGGTTTCCAAATGATCTTCCCAGGTGTTGTTGTAGATAATGACGTCATCGATATAAGCGTCACAATTATCAAGACCAAATGTTATCATGTTCATCAGACGTTGAAACGTTGCAGGCGAATTTTTCATTCCAAACGGCATGACTTTATATTGATAAAGTCCATCTGGAGTTGCAAATGCTGAAATTTCTTTTGCCCTTTCCGTCAGTGGAATTTGCCAGAATCCTTTTAAAAGGTCAAACTTGGTGACATATTCCGCATTTCCAATTTTATCAATGCAATCGTCCATTCTTGGGATTGGAAATGAATCAGTTTTGGTGACACTGTTGACTTTTCTATAGTCAGTACACATACGGAATGTATTATCTGGCTTGGGAACAAGAATACATGGTGAACTCCAGTTACTTTGACTTGGTTCTATGAAATCATTCTCCAGTAAATACTGAATTTCTTTCTTCAGATAGTTCTGTTTGAGAGGATTCATCCTATAAGGATGCTGTTTCACAGGCGCAGAATCTACAATGTCAACGTCATGATAAATTTTACTTGTTCGTGTTGGAACATCAGGAAACAAGTGCTCATAGTCATGTAATAGCTGTTTTAGTTCATTTCTTTCCTGTTGTTGTAGATGTGAAAGTTTCTGGTTCAGTGTTGTTTAATATTTCTGAATTCCGAAGATTGGTTATACCAGAGTCACTATAGTCTGATCGTATTCCATCGTTGATATCTTCACTGTGTGGGACAGGTACAACTAAATTAACTGAATAATTAGCTGGGCTATCTCTGTCAAAATATTCCTTTAACATATTTATATGACAAAGTTGTTTCTGTTTCCGTCTCCCAGGAGTGTTAATGATATAATTTAAGTCATTTACTTTCTTTTCAACGGTATAAGGACCATAAAATTTAGCCTGAAGAGGATTCTGAGGTATGGGAAAGAGAGCCAGAACTTTGTCACCAGGTTTAAAACTCCTTTCCTGTGAATTTCTGTCATACCTTAATTTCATTTTTGACTGGGTAGTGTGAAGATTAGTTCTTGCTGCTTCACAGGCCTTTGACAACTTGTATTTGAAATCAGAGACATAATCAAGAAGATTAATCTTTGAATCTTCATTTGAAAGAAGTTTCTCTTTCAATAATTTCAATGGTCCACGGGCAGTATTACCAAAAACTAGTTCAAAGGGACTAAAACCCAACGACTCTTGAACTGATTCACTAACAGCAAACAACAACAAATGAACACCCTCATCCCAATCCTTTTCTGTATCAAAGCAATATGATCGAATCATATTCTTCAAAGTTTGATGAAATCTTTCCAAAGCACCTTGACTTTCAGGGTGATAGGCAGAAGATTTAAACTGTTGGATGCCTAATTCATGCATAACTTGTTGGTAAATTCCAGACATAAAATTTAACCCTTGATCCGACTGGACAGATTTGGGAAGGCCAACAAGTGTAAAAAACTTCACCAAAGCTTTCACAATAGTTTTAGTTTTTATATTTCTCAGAGGAATTGCTACTGGAAATCTTGTAGATGTACAGATGATGGTCAACAAGTATTGGTTGCCTGACTTGGTTTTAGGTAAAGGACCAACACAGTCTACTATTATTCTACTAAATGGTTCATCAAATGCAGGAATAGGTTGCAGATGAGCCTTAGGTATCTTCTGATTGGGTTTTCCTACCATTTGACAAGTGTGACAAGATCTGCAGTATTTAGAAACATCACTTTTGAGTTTCGGCCAATAAAAATGATTCAAGATCTTGTGATAAGTCTTACGGACTCCTAAATGACCAGCCAAAGGAGTTTCATGGGCTAAATTAAGAATTTCCTGTCGATATGACTTAGGAACAACAATTTGATAGCTCACTGACCACTCGTCACCAGCGGGTACATCAGGTGGTCTCCATTTCCTCATAAGGACCTCATTTTCAAAAAGTAACACACTGGAACTTGTGTGGCTTCAGTTTCACTAATAGCCCTCTGAAACAAACAAGATATCTCGGGATCTTGCTCCTGTTCAACGACAAGGGATTGTCGTTTGTCATCCTGATTAGAACAAAGAGAATGAGTTGCCAAAAGAGGATCACTGTGATCAATACCATTTGATTGATCAATACCTGAGGAAAAAGTGACCTCATCAAAAGACTGACCAATACATGTGTCAGCTAAAGGAATAATATCCTGATCAACATCACTCTCAAGAGCTCTTTTTGCCATAGCTCTAGTAACTGCACAAGCAGGGTACAAATCAGGGATTTCAGTTTCGACAGGATCAACTTTCTGATCCAAACAAGGCTTGTCAGTTACAAGTGGATTAACCACAACCTTATCTCCAGCTAGGTCATTGCCTAGTAATAAATGAACACACTCTATGGGTAAAGAAGTCACTGCCCCAACAGTCACAGGTCCAGAAACTAAGTCTGATGCCAAATTTACACAATGAAGAGGAACATTTACAAAGCCGCACTCTACTCCCTGAACAAGAACACTTTCACTTGAAGAAGACTCCTCAGACAAAGGCAAAGTACCTGATAATAAAAGACTCTGAGAAGCTCCAGTGTCCCTTAATATTTTAATTGGGATAGGTTTGGCAGAATCACCAATAAGTGATATAGAACCTTCTGACATGAATGGTTCATAAGCCTCCAAAATAGAATCAGACTGGGGTTTGTTTGACCCAACAAATGTATTGCTTTCAATACAAGACCGTGACCTTGACCTCGTAGAAATAAGAGCATTTGAAAAGCTCTGTCTTTACTCTGTTGCTTATTTTTCAACTTGAAGCAATCAGAAATAACGTGCCCTTTCTTTTTACAATAAGTGCACGTAGGAAGAGATAAGGATTTCTGATCAGTCTTATCAGATGTTTGATTCCTAACAGTTGTGCTGTTGTGAAATTTGGAAGTACTCGAATGAGATTGAAATGGTTTTTTACCAGAAAACTGCTGAGAGGACGATTTATTACCAAATGAAAGTTTGTGAGTCAAGGAATAATCATCAGCCATACGAGCAGCATTTTCCAAAGTTTCCACATTCTGCTCGTCAAGATAGGTTTTAACATCACTATGGATGCACCTCTTGAACTCTTCAATTAATACGAGCTGTCTGAGGTTATCATAAGCTTGATCAACTTTCTTGGCTGAGCACCACCTATCAAATAGTTGTTCTTTATCCCTTGCAAATTTGACATGAGCTTGTCCAGTTTCTTTTCTACAATTCCTAAATTTTTGTCGATATGCCTCTGGTACCAACTCATAAGCTTTCAAGATGTACTCCCTAACCACATCATAATCAGTGCTTTGTTGTACTGACAGTGAAATATAGACTTCACGAGCTTTGCCAATAAGTACACTTTGTAATAACAAAGTCCAATGCTCTCTGGGCCATTTCAAGTTTTCAGCTATTTTCTCGAAATGAAGAAAGTATTTATCTACTTCTTTTTCCTGAAAAGGGGGTACTAACCTAATATATCTAGTAACATCAAAACCTGAACTTGTGTTTAAAGGAGTAGAGTGTGCTCTGTTTGCCAGTTCTTATTCTCTTAACTTAAATTGCATTTCCCTTTCTTCTCTTTGCATCTGCATCTGCATTGGATTTGTCTATCTTCTTTCTCTCTCTCTCTCTCCATCTGCCTCTCTTCTTTTTCTCTCTCCATCTGCCTCTCTTCTTTCTCTCTCTCTCTCTGAATCTGAAGCTTTGCCTTTCTAAATCCATCTGGTTCTTTAACTCTAATTCCCTTAATTTCCTGTCAGAACCAGATACAGGCTTTCTCTTCAAACTTAAAGTACTATTTTCAAAAATTCCCTTTCCTACTAAATACTGAATCAAAATAATCTTTATCTCCTGTTTTGTCAATGATACTTTTGCCTCAGATAGACTGTATTTTCTGGCAAGCTCGAGCAACTCATCCTTTCTCATGCACTCTAACCCCTCCTGGGTAGGTTTTGAAATGAAATTCTGAACATTAGATGCCATTGTAAATGCTTGTTGGTTTCACACAAAAAATTTTCTCTATTTTAAATCTTTGCCAAAGACAAAAAAAAAATTCCAAGACAAAGTCAATATGAATTTCAAAGATAAATGTTTATATCTCTAATATGCTTTAAAGAAATTCAGATCCCGGAACGACGAGCCCCCAATTTCTGTTACGACTCTATGGTCTAAGAAAAATGTAACAGAAAGAAAGTGAAACCAACAAATCAAGTAAAAAATCAACAAGCAATTTATTACTAGATAATTAAAATGAAAAATCAAAAAGTCACTTACAGTAATGTGTTTTGAAATCCTAATAATCCAATAAGAATGATTGTTCTAATCACAAGTCCTAAATATAGAATGTTCCGAATTCACGGCTGTGTCTTTGAATGTTATGATGTGCTAATGGTCTCCAAAGTCCTGATGTACTAGTAATCTTGATGTGCTGATGTCAAAATGAAGTATTCCAAAATATCTGAATAAGTTCACTTAAATTCCAAAATCATCAATTAAAAATCCCAAATCCAAAAGTTTATGAGCACTGTTATAATCCAATGAATATTTAAAATAATTCCTCTCTTAGAATTTGGAATGAATTTTCACAACTGTAATAGCTCTTTACAAGACTGATGGTAATGTCAAAACTGAATAAATGTCCACCAAACATGGCATATATAAAGATTGGTCACATGACAGAATGTTCTAGAACATGTGTCATCTTAATGGAATTTTACTTGTAAACAACAATCAACCTTGACCTTCAAATTGAGAAAACATATTGATCAAAACAACCTAATTCAAGGACACTAGTTAAACATGTTTTTCATGATAAACATTAAGATTTAAGCAAACACCAAAGCGAAGAAACACTTACAATTTCCCAAAATATCCACAATATTATATAAACATCATACATAACAGAGTACAGTGCAATAAAATCATTTCAAAAAACTATATACAATACTTTATTAAAACTTCTGATTGTAGTTCAATGAAGGCAATGGAAATCTCAGCATTACTTTAGCTCATTAGAAACTAATAAGCAAGTTTGGTGTTGATGCATATAACAAGTCACAACAGCTAAAATATGAAACTCCCCTTCTTAAACATATGAAAAATGTATATGTGTAATCAAATATGCAATACCTTCAAGTGTTTGATTAAAACACATCCAATGTCATACATAACATGGAGATTTGGAGATGTATTTTCCTCCAGTAGCAATTCCAACAAATATACAGAATAACCCAATCTGAAGAAAATTCATGGTTTTGTAAAATTATGCATTTTTGTGAGTCCTTAAATTCTTTCAAAGGCTGCATATTTACAAGTATTTAATTTCATGGATTAACCTCTATAGATGCCCCCAAAAAGAATATACATAGTATTTAATTGGTACTTGTACTTCAAGCAATAGTTTTAGTATTTTAGTGTCGTTCCTTTGGTTTAAAAATTAAAATGGGATGTGTTATCAGGAGGATTTAAATTTGAACATGAAAGTTTCCTATGCAAAATCATAAATATAAATTCTTGCATTTATCTATGCTTTATGTAAATTATTCATTCACATGGATTACAACTGTGGATAAATCTTGAATCACAGAGAATTGCAGAGAATAAAGTGCAAGTTATTCACACAAGTGTTTTCCTATATCATTTCATTATCCTTTCTTTAATTTTCAATAATACTAATATCTATACTATATGTTTTTTCTTTTTTTTCTCTCTCTCTCTCTCTCTCTCTCTCTCTCTCTCTCTCTCTCTCTCTCTCTCTCTCTCTCTCTCTCTCTCTCTCTCTCTCTCTCTCATATATCAATTTAAGGCAGTGAGCAGAACCTGCAGCTACCAGGTACTACATACATACAAATGCATTGAAATAAAAAATAATATACTTTATATTTTTCTAAAAGGGCTAAAATAAAACAAACACATGTAAATGACAATAAATCATTACAGTGATGAAGTTGAATTATTAAATAGCTGAGCTTTGTTGATCACTAGTAAGAATACAGGGGACTGGATGGGGGGCTTTCTGCATCATCAGTAATAATACAGGGGGCTGGGGGGGGTGGCTTTCTGCATCACCAGTAAGAATACAGGGGGCTGGGGTGAGTGCTTTCTGTATCACATGAAATCCATGAAAATTGGTACCCCATGAAAACAAATTGAAACCAGTAATAGATAACCAACAAGAGCTCTGTGGAACAATATGCCTCAGCTGTAAACCCTCATTCTTGGCATTTTAATGCTGAAGTTTATAACATAATCTAGATTTTTTATATATATTATGTGCTGTATTTCATACAAGCCTTATCACTGCATTTGACATACTACACACGTTACACATCTTACAATTAAAAGATTTAAGTCTTCCAGGAATTACTAATTACTCATGCTGCACAAGGTTTATCTCACATCAAAGGCATGATACAACTGTGAGTACATGAATCAAAAGATGTCATACCAGTATGATTATACAGATTTATATCATATCAAGGCATGATACAACTGAGAGTACATGAATCAAAAGATGTCATAGCAGTATGATTATACAGATGATATTGTTACTGCATCTATATCCAATTAAAGCATGATATGGTGCCTTTCTTCAGGACATAAAGACAATAAGAACAGTGACCCTGACAATTCTTGCTCGTGATTCTGTTTACAGAGTGTTCACTACCGGATAAAGCTGCTTCCCAACATAAGTTACTTATTGTACATATTGAACAGTAACTGATAATTATATCTATAACACCGTCATTAAAATCAGATATAATTGTCATTCAGGTAGCTATTACCTTTCTCTATGTTTCAAGCTGAAAAACTTTGAACTGAAATCATGCCGACAAACAGAGGCAAACAGTGCTGTTTCCGAAAATTCCAGGTCTTTACTTTTGATAGGAGATCACTCCCTGACTGAAAATTACTGCAATCATGTGAAAAAGGACATTACTGCAATTAATTTTTTCTCCATGTTTTTTTGGGTTTATAAAATATATGATTGCCAATTGTTATGTATGATGTTTATATGATATTATAAATATTTTAGGAAATTATAAATGTTTCTTCACTTTAATATTTGCTTAAATCTTAATGTTATCAGGAAAAACATGTTTAACTAGTGTCCTTGAATTAGGTTGTTTTGATCAATATGTTTTCTCAATTTGAAGGTCAAGGTTGATTTTTGTTTACAAGTAAAAATTCCATTAAGATGACTCATGTTCTAGAACATTCTGTCATGTGACCAATCTTTATATATGCCATGTTTGGTGGACATTTATTCAGTTTTGACATTACCATCAGTCTTGTAAAGAGCTATTACAGTTGTGAAAATTCATTCCAAATTCTAAGAGAGGAATTATTTTAAATATTCATTGGATTATAACAGTGCTCATAAACTTTTGGATTTGGGATTTTTAATTAATGATTTTGGAATTTAACTGAACTTATTCAGAGATTTTGGAATACTTCATTTTGACATCAGCACATCAAGATTTCTAGTACATCAGGACTTTGGAGACCATTAGCACATCATAACATTCAAGGACACAGCCGTGAATTCGGAACATTCTATATTTAGGACTTGTGATTAGAACAATCATTCTTATTGGATTATTAGGATTTCAAAACACATTACTGTAAGTGACTTTTTGATTTTTCATTTTAATTATCTAGTAATAAATTGCTTGTTGATTTTTTACTTGATTTGTTGGTTTCACTTTCTTTCTGTTACATTTTTCTTAGACCATAGAGTCGTAACAGAAATTGGGGGCTCGTCGTCTTCTGGGATCTGAATTTCTTTAAAGCATATTAGAGATATTAAATTTATCTTTGAAATTCATATTGATTTTGTCTTGCAATTTTTTTTTTGTCTTTGGCAAAGATTTTAAATAGAGAATTTTTTTTTTGTGTGAAACCAACAAGCATTTAAAATGGCATCTAATGTTCAGAATTTCATTTCAAAACCTACCCAGGAGGGGTTAGAGTGCATGAGAAAGGATGAGTTGCTCGAGCTTGCCAGAAAATACAGTCTATCTGAGGCAAAATTATCATTGACAAAACAGGAGATAAAGATTATATTAATTCAGTATTTAGTAGGAAAGGGAATTTTTGAAAATAGTACTTTAAGTTTGAAGAGAAAGCCTGTATCTGGTTCTGACAGGAAATTAAGGGAATTAGAGTTAAAGAACCAGATGGATTTAGAATTGGCAAAGCTTCAGATTCAGAGAGAGAGAGAGAAAGAAGAGAGGCAGATACAGATGGAGAGAGAGAAAGAAGAGAGGCAGATGGAGAGAGAGAAAGAAGAGAGGCAGCTACAAATGCAGAAGGAAGAGAGGCAGATACAAATGCAGAAGGAAGAGAGGCAAATACAAATGCAGTTGCAAAGAGAAGAAAGGGAAATGCAATTTAAGTTAAGAGAATTAGAACTGGCAAACAGAGCACACTCCACTCCTTTAAACACAAGTTCAGGTTTTGATGTTACTAGATATATTAGGTTAGTACCCCCTTTTCAGGAAAAAGAAGTAGATAAATACTTTCTTCATTTCGAGAAAATAGCTGAAAACTTGAAATGGCCCAGAGAGCATTGGACTTTGTTATTACAAAGTGTACTAATTGGCAAAGCTCGTGAAGTCTACATTTCACTGTCAGTACAACAAAGCACTGATTATGATGTGGTTAGGGAGTACATCTTGAAAGCTTATGAGTTGGTACCAGAGGCATATCGACAAAAATTTAGGAATTGTAGAAAAGAAACTGGACAAACTCATGTCGAATTTGCAAGGGATAAAGAACAACTATTTGATAGGTGGTGCTCAGCCAAGAAAGTTGATCAAGCTTATGATAACCTCAGACAGCTCGTATTAATTGAAGAGTTCAAGAGGTGCATCCATAGTGATGTTAAAACCTATCTTGACGAGCAGAATGTGGAAACTTTGGAAAATGCTGCTCGTATGGCTGATGATTATTCCTTGACTCACAAAATTTCATTTGGCAATAAGTCGTCCTCTCAGCAGTTTTCTGGTAAAAAACCATTTCAATCTCATTCGAGTACTTCCAAATTTCACAACAGCACAACTGTTAGGAATCAAACATCTGATAAGACTGATCAGAAATCCTTATCTCTTCCTACGTGCACTTATTGTAAAACGAAAGGGCACGTTATTTCTGATTGCTTCAAGTTGAAAAATAAGCAACAGAGTAAAGACAGAGCTTTTCAAATGCTCTTATTTCTACGAGGTCAAGGTCACGGTCTTGTATTGAAAGCAATACATTTGTTGGGTCAAACAAACCCCAGTCTGATTCTATTTTGGAGGCTTATGAACCATTCATGTCAGAAGGTTCTATATCACTTATTGGTGATTCTGCCAAACCTATCCCAATTAAAATATTAAGGGACACTGGAGCTTCTCAGAGTCTTTTATTATCAGGTACTTTGCCTTTGTCTGAGGAGTCTTCTTCAAGTGAAAGTGTTCTTGTTCAGGGAGTAGAGTGCGGCTTTGTAAATATTCCTCTCCATTGTGTAAATTTGGCATCAGACTTAGTTTCTGGACCTGTGACTGTTGGGGCAGTGACTTCTTTACCCATAGAGGGTGTTCATTTATTACTAGGCAATGACCTAGCTGGAGATAAGGTTGTGGTTAATCCACTTGTAACTGACAAGCCTTGTTTGGATCAGAAAGTTGATCCTGTCGAAACTGAAATCCCTGATTTGTACCCTGCTTGTGCAGTTACTAGAGCTATGGCAAAAAGAGCTCTTGAGAGTGATGTTGATCAGGATATTATTCCTTTAGCTGACACATGTATTGGTCAGTCTTTTGATGAGGTCACTTTTTCCTCAGGTATTGATCAATCAAATGGTATTGATCACAGTGATCCTCTTTTGGCAACTCATTCTCTTTGTCCTACTCAGGGTCACAAACGACAATCCCTTGTCGTTGAACAGGAGCAAGATCCCGAGATATCTTGTTTGTTTCAGAGGGCTATTAGTGAAACTGAAGCCACACAAGTTCCAGTGTGTTACTTTTTGAAAAATGGGCTCCTTATGAGGAAATGGAGACCACCTGATGTACCCGCTGGTGACGAGTGGTCAGTGAGCTATCAAATTGTTGTTCCTAAGTCATATCGACAGGAAATTCTTAATTTGGCCCATGAAACTCCTTTGGCTGGTCATTTAGGAGTCCGTAAGACTTATCACAAGATCTTGAATCATTTTTATTGGCCGAAACTCAAAAGTGATGTTTCTAAATACTGCAGATCTTGTCACACTTGTCAAATGGTAGGAAAACCCAATCAGAAGATACCTAAGGCTCATCTGCAACCTATTCCAGCATTTGATGAACCATTTAGTAGAATAATGGTAGACTGTGTTGGTCCTTTACCTAAAACCAAGTCAGGCAACCAATACTTGTTGACCATCATGTGTGAATCTACAAGATTTCCAGAGGCAATTCCTCTGAGAAATATAAAAACTAAAACTATTGTGAAAGCTTTGGTGAAGTTTTTTACACTTGTTGGCCTTCCCAAATCTGTCCAGTCAGATCAAGGGTCAAATTTTATGTTTGGAATTTTCCAACAAGTTATGCATGAATTAGGCATCCAACAGTTTAAATCTTCTGCCTATCACCCTGAAAGTCAAGGGGCTTTGGAAAGATTTCATCAAACTTTGAAGAATATGATTCGATCATATTGCTTTGATACAGAAAAGGATTGGGATGAGGGTGTTCATTTGTTGTTGTTTGCTGTTAGTGAATCAGTTCAAGAGTCGTTGGGTTTTAGTCCCTTTGAACTAGTTTTTGGTCATACTGTCCGTGGACCATTGAAATTATTGAAAGAGAAACTTCTTTCAAATGAAGATTCAAAGATTAATCTTCTTGATTATGTTTCTGATTTCAAATACAAGTTGTCAAAGGCCTGTGAAGTAGCAAGAACTAATCTTCACACTACCCAGTCAAAAATGAAATTAAGGTATGACAGAAATTCACAGGAAAGGAGTTTTAAACCTGGTGACAAAGTTCTGGCTCTCTTTCCCATACCTCAGAATCCTCTTCAGGCTAAATTTTATGGTCCTTATACCGTTGAAAAGAAAGTAAATGACTTAAATTATATCATTAACACTCCTGGGAGACGGAAACAGAAACAACTTTGTCATATAAATATGTTAAAGGAATATTTTGACAGAGATAGCCCAGCTAATTATTCAGTTAATTTAGTTGTACCTGTCCCACACAGTGAAGATATCAACGATGGAATACGATCAGACTATAGTGACTCTGGTATAACCAATCTTCGGAATTCAGAAATATTAAACAACACTGAACCAGAAACTTTCACATCTACAACAACAGGAAAGAAATGAACTAAAACAGCTATTACATGACTATGAGCACTTGTTTCCTGATGTTCCAACACGAACAAGTAAAATTTATCATGACGTTGACATTGTAGATTCTGCGCCTGTGAAACAGCATCCTTATAGGATGAATCCTCTCAAACAGAACTATCTGAAGAAAGAAATTCAGTATTTACTGGAGAATGATTTCATAGAACCAAGTCAAAGTAACTGGAGTTCACCATGTATTCTTGTTCCCAAGCCAGATAATACATTCCGTATGTGTACTGACTATAGAAAAGTCAACAGTGTCACCAAAACTGATTCATTTCCAATCCCAAGAATGGACGATTGCATTGATAAAATTGGAAATGCGGAATATGTCACCAAGTTTGACCTTTTAAAAGGATTCTGGCAAATTCCACTGACGGAAAGGGCAAAAGAAATTTCAGCATTTGCAACTCCAGATGGACTTTATCAATATAAAGTCATGCCGTTTGGAATGAAAAATTCGACTGCAACGTTTCAACGTCTGATGAACATGATAACATTTGGTCTTGATAATTGTGACGCTTATATCGATGACGTCATTATCTACAACAACACCTGGGAAGATCATTTGGAAACCATTCGAAAATTCTTCAATCGACTCAGCGATGCGAATCTGACAATTAATTTGAGCAAAAGTGAGTTTTGCCATGCTTGTGTCACATTTTTAGGACATGTCGTGGGACAAGGTCAAGTTAAACCTATAGAAGCTAAGGTCAAAGCTATCTCTGAATTTCAAGTTCCAATTTGTAAAAAGCAACTGATGCGATTTCTAGGTATGGCTGGATATTATCGGAAATTTTGTTCCAATTTTTCCAAAATTGCTGAACCTTTGACAAGTTTATTGAGTAAGAAAACCAAATTTCATTGGTCTGACAAGTGTCAGGAATCTTTTGACAAGTTAAAGGCCATGCTTAAGAATGCACCAGTTCTTTCTGCACCAAATTTCAGCCAATCATTTAAATTATCTGTTGATGCAAGTGATGTAGGGGTTGGTGGATTATTGATTCAGGAAGACAAAAGTGGTGTGGATCACCCTGTGTGTTATTTTTCTAAAAAACTAAACAAGCACCAGAAAAATTATTCCACAATTGAGAAGGAATGTTTGGCTTTGATATTGGCTTTACAGCATTTTGAAGTGTATGTTACCTCAGCTCTTTCTCCAATTATTGTGTACAGTGATCACAATCCCCTTACTTTCATCAACAAAATGAAAGATAAAAATCGGAGATTGTTGAGATGGAGTTTGATATTGCAGGAATATAACATTGACATCAAACACATCAGGGGAAAAGACAATGTGATTGCAGATGCACTCTCACGTGCCTAGAAATGTAATATTGCTTGATGTAATTAAGTCCAGTATCATAAAACATGTTCTTATGTAATTTTGGTTATTGTAGTATTAAATGTATATTCAAAAGAAAGCTTTATTATATAAATCTTTCTTTTTTATGAGGGGAGGTGTTATGTATGATGTTTATATAATATTATAAATATTTTAGGAAATTATAAATGTTTCTTCACTTTAATATTTGCTTAAATCTTAAAGTTATCAGGAAAAACATGTTTAACTAGTGTCCTTGAATTAGGTTGTTTTGATCAATATGTTTTCTCAATTTGAAGGTCAAGGTTGATTTTTGTTTACAAGTAAAAATTCCATTAAGATGACTCATGTTCTAGAACATTCTGTCATGTGACCAATCTTTATATATGCCATGTTTGGTGGACATTTATTCAGTTTTGACATTACCATCAGTCTTGTAAAGAGCTATTACAGTTGTGAAAATTCATTCCAAATTCTAAGAGAGGAATTATTTTAAATATTCATTGGATTATAACAGTGCTCATAAACTTTTGGATTTGGGATTTTTAATTAATGATTTTGGAATTTAACTGAACTTATTCAGAGATTTTGGAATACTTCATTTTGACATCAGCACATCAAGATTTCTAGTACATCAGGACTTTGGAGACCATTAGCACATCATAACATTCAAGGACACAGCCGTGAATTCGGAACATTCTATATTTAGGACTTGTGATTAGAACAATCATTCTTATTGGATTATTAGGATTTCAAAACACATTACTGTAAGTGACTTTTTGATTTTTCATTTTAATTATCTAGTAATAAATTGCTTGTTGATTTTTTACTTGATTTGTTGGTTTCACTTTCTTTCTGTTACATTTTTCTTAGACCATAGAGTCGTAACACAATATTCATAATTAAACTTGTGGGTTCATGAAAAGGGAACCATACAATTTACATAATCTTAGATAAGAAATCCTGTAAGCCATATTAGTAAGAACTAATATGCCGATAGTACATGTCAATGTCATAATTTTTCTAATGTAAAAAATGAACATAAAGTAGACTGCATATTTACTGCAGGTATTATTGATGTCTGTGAATTACTTTCTCTCATCCTTTTAGACTCAACTTCTGGCCCTGGTGAATTGATTAATCAAAGCATTATGTAAAAAATAAAACAAAATAATAACATTTTATCAGGTAAATTAATATTTTACTATGCTGGCAGTAGTAATGAAAAAACCCACCAAAATATGACACAATATCGGAAATGGTCAATAACTGTATTTAACACAAATAATTTGGCCATTGAAAATTTCAAGGTTTCTTATACTGTTGTTATGTATGATGTTTATATAATATTATAAATATTTTAGGAAATTATAAATGTTTCTTGACTTTAATATTTGCTTAAACCTTAATGTTAAGTTGTAATGTTGACATGTTTAGCTATTGTCCTTGAATTAGGTTGTTTACCTACCTAGTATTTGAGTTCAAGGACGGTTTTGGTAAACAAGTTGTTGATTTGAGGTCAAGGTTGATTTTGTTTACAGATAAAACCAGAATTTTCTTTAGAGTTATGTGTCAAAAATCAGATACACCATATAGTATTCAAGAACATTCTGTCATGTGACCTATCTTTATATATTATATGCCATGTTTAGTGGACAGTTTTTCAGTTTTCGACCTTAACATCAGTCTTTAAAGAGCCATTACAGTTGTGAAAAATCAATTCAAATTCAGAGAGAAGAATTATTTACAATATTCATTGAAATATTAAATTGCTCATAGACTTTTTGATTTTGGATTTTGAATTGATGATTTTGGGATTTATGTGAACTTATTCAAAGATATTCTGGAGTACTTCATTTTGGCACATCAGCACATTAAAGACTACTGGCACATCGGGACATTAAAGACTATTGGCACATCAACACATTCAAGGATACAGTCCTTCATTCGGAACATTCTACATTTAGGACTTGTGATTATGACACTTAGGATTATTGGATTATTTGGATTTTAATTCACGTTACTGTAAGTGTCTTTTGAATTTTCACTTTAATTGTCTATAAATAAATTGCTTGCTGATTTTTACTTGATTTGTTGGTTTCACTTTCTTTCTGTTACATTTTTCTTAGACCTTAGAGTCATACCACTGTCTACCGAGTTCCATCCCTCCCATATGTAGAAAATTCCACCCTTTGTTTTAAATGGGTGGGAGTGGGATTTCACTCCAAAACTTTCAGTCATAGAACAGACTCGGTTACTATATTCAAAATAATTAATTTCCCTCACTGAACTGTTAAGCAATTGTGTGCTTAGTCCTGATGACTTTAAGATTTGGAGTATCCGATCTACATTACCACAAGGTTCATACAGATCAGGAAAACTGAAATTTAATGACTTTTCGATGACTTTTTAATGACCAGTTTTCACGAACAAACTCTCGGTATCAAGTATTCTACTTCCAGTTACTAATTTAAATACAAGAAACAAAAATAAACACAATAAAGGTATAAATAAATGTAATGAAATATGAAACGCAAATGATAATAAAGTCACTAAAACTGGGTCCAAATATTAAACACTTTAACTGCTGTACTTCTCCTCCAGCTGCAACTCTAGTGCTTTCACTTGCTCTTTCTTTTTCTTTTCCTGTTCTAAGTCCACTGGACTGAGACATTAATATGATTGTCCCTTTCTCTTCTGCTTCATCTGCCAGTTTGTCTGCTTCCTGGAAAAGGCTGCTGACATCCATAATAATTCAGCCTTCAACACATCACTGCTTTGCATAAAACCTGTCACCGAAACTCCACCCCCATTGTCAGTCGTAGAACCCGCTGACAAAGTTGAAACTGGCTTTTATGATGCAATGCCCATTCCTGCAATTAGCAACAGGCGCCGCTGCTAAAAGGCACTGGCGATCAAGATTAACATTTTCTCAAAATGTCAACCTCATTACACCTGGTACTTTCTCCGCTTTTGTATGTAAAAAGCCTATGTTATTATATCCGAATGTATTCATGGTTGAAAGGTCAAATGTCTATATTTAGTGTATATGACATTGGGCCTTTTCTACAATATATTCGGCGGAAATAAACGAAAACCGAATTTTTCAAAACGCAAAAAAACTAAATAAACGAACATATACGCTCACCTACGCCTACTTTTTAAAAACGTTGGAGTTCTTTTTACGAGAATAATGGTAAAATGTGTGCGAATATTTGCGGAAAACCCACGAATTACGTCTTTTTTAAAGGTGACCCATGCCAGCACGAACGGTAACTCTTCCCGGCACATGGGTACTCAAAAAATGTAAACAATGCAACAATACGAGATAAATTGAGTTAAAACACGAAAACTTGATTTTATGAAAGGGCAGACGTTTATACCAAGGAATCGGATTATACAAACGTATTGTCATTTCATTATACCAAATTTATTACAAAATATTGATACAACTTTTGTTGTGTAATGTATTTTCGAGGTTAGAGACTCGACGGGTTATACTGATAATGATATTGATAATATGTATGCGATTGTGACCACTTAGATTATCAATGTCAGATCATCTGCTCAAGGTACGATTCTTATCTAGAGACAATGGTATTCAAATTAAAACATTCGTGTTTAGTAGGGGCGAAAAAGAGGTAAAAGTTGAACTATTTTGAAGAATGAAAAATTCATTTCATGACATTTTTTGTGAATATCAAAATGAATATTGTCATCATAAAGAACAGAAAATCTATCTGTAGCATTCCTCTATTTAAACAAAAACATAATCATAACTATTTCTTGACAACCAACTCAGTACCAGAAGTAGAATTGTGGAAGTATTCAAACTAAGTTTTTTTATGTTTGTTTTTTGTCATTGATTTTATTTTATAGATATGAAAACCGACGAAAAATATCTTATCATAACTAAATTCTAAAATGGCAATTGTTATTTAATAAATTGTGATTTCAGATCAATGTATATATGTACAAGAACACTGTAATGCATTTGCACTATTGCTTTTAAGAGTAACATACAATTTAAACTTTTGTATGACTAACGATTATGGTATTTCATGCAAAAATGTTATGGGTACTCGTGATAAAAAGGAACAGAAAGGCTTCAGAAGTACATAGAACATAGAAAAAGTTAATTTATTCTTGGAGCTGAATGTTCACAAAACATTTATAAATAACCATATCTATATTGTAAGAAATATGCAACTTTGAGCATGAAATAACATGATGTCAAGAATTTGCAAAAAGTGACCAAAGACCAATATTAACAATGGTGGATGGCTCACGTGTTTGAATGCTTCTTGATAATGTATTTGAAAACATATCATAAAGATGGGTTCATTTTTGAATAATGCACACTCAAATTATGCAGAAAACATTCCATTTTAAGAGCAACATATAATTTCAACTTGTGCATGACTCAAAAATATAGCATTTCATGCAAAAATGCTGGGGGGGGGGTGCTTGATCAAATAGCACAGGGGGCTTCTGAATTACCTGGAACATAGAAAAAGTCAATTTATTCTTAAAGCTGAATGTTCACAAAACATTTCTATATAAACATATGTAAGAAATATGCAAATTTCAGCTTGAAATAACATGAGGTCAAGAATTTGCAAAAAGTGCCAAAGACCAATATTAAAAATGGTAGACGGTACATGTGTTTGAATGCTTCCTGTGAATTTATTTTAAAAGATATCATAACGATGAGTTCATTTTTGAAATCTGCACACTCAAATTATGCAGAAAACATTCAATTTTTGTCTATTCTATAATTCTGAAAAAATCATCCCCTGTTGCTACTGCAATATCGATGTTTTTTGCACACTGTATTTCAAAATCGTATCTTTTCTCAGCCATTTAATGAAGTCTTTGTCTTGCAGCCAACTATCGCTGAATGTGCACTTTCCAGGCATTTTGCGATGATCGCTCGTTAAAAAGACTTGCTAAAATGAACCATGCTTAGCGGAAACGTGCAGAAGTGAAAGAGTATTCGTACGTTAATTACATCATGTGAAAGGGACAGTATGCACAATGTCTGATTATTTCCCATGGATTCTGATAATGGCAAAATGGCTAGCAGATGAAGGGAAAATCAAACTGTATTTCCAATCCTCATACAACGTTCAATAAATGACTCGAAGGCAAAAGTTTGCATCATATTTTATTTTTACGCGAATTCTCCCACATTCAAGGACTATCAATGATCTAGGTGAAAAATCAATAAATTTAAAGGCCTCGAAATGAGGTGCTCATTTCTCAATGACTTTCAATGACCCTTAATGACCGTGTGAACCCTGTACTAATACATACAAATGTTGATACCTCATATGTTTGGGAATCTGTATTGTATGTTGAAATAAAGGAGTCAACACTTTCTTGATCCAGAAAAAACTTCCAGAATGTAGAGGCGATCTCCAAGATTGTCCTGCTGAAAACTTTCTGAAAAGCTGGAAGTCAGCATCCAGTGAAATTATTTTGGTAGATGTCTGGAAGGTAGTAAAAAAAGAGATACTTGAGATATGAATGCCACCAAAATAAACTAATTCATACAGATTATGCAGATAATTGGTTACACTGAAAGCATTAATCAAAAGGATAATGCATTAAAATCATGAATGTTGTCCTATCATCAAATAATGGATTTTGATGAAGTCAAAATAATATAGATATAGAACAAGATAGGCATCTAAAACAAGGCCACAGTCAAATGATCTGAATTGTCTTAGCTTCTTAATGATGTGTGAAGAAAATCAACAACGACTTAGGGGTTTAGAAAATATAAGGATATGAAAAACTTTAACAAACTACTGATGCTGCAACGGGAAAAATGACTGCTATGTCATACTTCTCACCAACATGAGCTCAAAAATAAGATAGGAATGAAAGCATATTTGTTTTAACAAGATGTTGAATTTTCAAAAAAAATAATAAAATGAAATAATCTTTTCAAGTCCTAAATATCTAACTTCAAAGGCTTCTATTTTTATATAAGATTCTAACATCTTATTCAATATAATATAAACACATTACAAACCAAGAAACATGCTGGACATGTTGTTCCTTTGTCCAATTTTGTTGATACATGCTGTCCAGCAAATATAAAAAATTCCGTTTGTCAGAACAAGGCAAAAATACTGATTTTCGGCTTTTTGGAAGCATTATTGCTGGTTGACGAGCTGGATTCAAAAGGGTGAAGAATAAGACGGACTTTTAAAAAAACGACAAACGTGTCAGAAAGTGAAATTTTTCAAAAACTGTGGTGTTTAAATTCAAGCGATGGGATAAAAATGTATCCGATTGATGTAAATAATCAATATGGGGGCGTACTTGTTTCTGTAATTTCTCCAGTATGTTATCTGCAAAATCTCAAATGCAGATAGGTTTGGCCGGCCGAGACTACTTATCACTGCTGATAGTAAATATTGTCAGACCGCACGGACTAAATGCCAACCGATGTCTTACTTAGTAGCAGACTGACAATGACGGAAAATATCTAGTAGTAGTAGCTGAAAAATATGTATACCGGGTGATCAATCAATCTATATATCTATCTATCTATCCTAGTGTCTTGTCAAATTAACTGAATGAGAGAAGAACATGGGAAAATGTGGTCTCTCTGAAAAATTATGTCATTGAATGTGTCTCTAATGTGTCGCTATTGCCTAAAGAATATAATGGTTTTCCTTGATTTAAAGAAATGACCGATGTTTAATTTAAAATTATTAAATTTAGTATTTTTATCGTTGATGCTGTTTTACACTTATGATGAATAAGTTTTTATTATATATTTCATAGTGAGATATTGATATAGATATATCAGTGGGAGAAAAATGATATCGCCACAATGGCGATACCACTGTTATCGCCACAGTGGCGATATCTCTTTTGGAAGTACTTTCTTTTTCCATTTAGGAATTAAGTATATCTGCCCTTATGTGTGTTGTTCAGACTCGTATTTCCATATTTAGGCATAATTCATTTTTTTCCATCTCTCTCTCTCTCTCTCTCTCTCTCTCTCTCTCTCTCTCTCTCTCTCTCTCTCTCTCTCTCTCTCTCTCTCTCTCTCTCTCTCTCTCCACATTAGGACAATTCATATCTTAAAATGTGTTAACCGTTGACCCTCTAGTGTACATTTGTGAAACCAATGAGGTGCCATCAAGAAATTCCTAAAAAAAAGAACTCCAAACAGCAAACGTAGACTTCAAGTATTAACTTTTTTATAATTTGTTTTCAACATGAATCATGGAAACTGTCAGTGACTGAACTTACATGACCTGTTGCTATGTGTCACTCGTACAGTTTTGTATACCTGTAATATTCTATGATAAACGGTACACATTTTTTTGAAGAAAAAAAAATCGTGATTAAATATAGGAATACAATTTTTTAAGTAGCAATTGTAACTCGCATCACAATCGTGTTTGAAAACGATGCATAAATCAGGTGTTGATTAGTGTTGATTGCAAACCGAACTTCTTTTTATCGATGTAGTAATGCGGCTGTTAATCGCATTGACACAGAACGGAGAAAACCCATGCAAATCGATGCCTTTAAAAATATATAATAAAAAGACAATCGACATTTTTTGCGTAGGTATACTGAAATATTTCACGAGTGAAGTGAAAACATTGTATTGTCACGAGTGGCGAAGAGCGACAATACAATGTTTCCACTTCACTCGTGAAATATTTCCGTATATCTACTCAAAAAACGTATATATCCTCTATATATTTCCAAATTTCATATGTTTAGAAAGAGATTTATGTAGCTATTTATCTAACTAGCTAGCCAGCTGTCTGTCTTTTCGTAAGTCTGTCTCTCTCTTCAGCCCATCTGTCACCTGTTTGGCGAACTGTATTATTAGATAAATTCTGTTTTCGTGGGTGGTGGTGGTGAACCTATTCTTCATTTTACATTATACATACATCCAATATTGAAGAGATAGGTGGGATATTAATATAAATAGAGTTAACACGTTCTGCCATTACACAGAAGCTATGTTAATATTGTGTACATTATTACAGAACCACTCGATCACAACCCGCTATACTCTTATTTGCTGGACTCGTATTAGAAGCGAATTCTCCAGCGTAATCCTATTCCCCAGGCAGGTGCATGTACTTTGGTTCTTGACGATGTAGGATACAACATAAAAGGTGTTTGACTTTGAGACACCATTTTGTTTCTATAGTATCTGTTTAGGCAAATAGTCATAATCAAAGTACTGGGAGTACTGTAAAGCTTAGGCTATCTGAAAGTGGTATCGCCTGGATAATTGGTTTCTTTTACCCTGGATTTAGTGTGCAATGTTGTATTTCATCTTCGATATGATTTTGGTTTACTAATTTATCAGCTCTTTAAAAATTACCTATCACCTTAGCCACAGCTATGCAAAACAGATAACACCTGATCTGTTTTGATACATAATGCCATTATTCAGACAAAAAGGGGTAGCAAAGATTAAAAGAAGTCGCCAACAAAAAACAAAAAAAAAGATTTTGATCATATCTCATTGTTACAGACACAACTAAGCAGGACCTATCTCTACTCCATTTAGATGTCTTTGGCGACCATGAAGTTCTACAGAGGTATGTGCATTGCTTCGTCACTCTAGGTTAATTTGTGTATTTTGGGTCGACAACTTCTACATAAACGCTATGTACTTATCTAAACAAGTCATGTAGTACTATTGCTTAAGACAAAACGGAGTGAGCAAGATTTCCAAAGCCTGCCATTTACAACATGTGGTATACATTCATGTTTAAACAAATTAAAGAATCGATATGCTTTTATATAAATTCAGCTCCGTTCTACGCATTGATTTTTGCAAGCTACATTGAACTTTCCAGTAATTTTTTTAAAAAGGGCACTTTGAATGATACTGTACCAGCATCATTTGGTTACTTGCTTACCTTGATCGCAGGTATCGGTAGAGATCGATGCATATAGATATATATATATATATATATATATATATATATATATATATATATATATATATATATATATATATATGTGTGTGTGTGTGTGTGTGTGTGTGTGTGTGTGTGTGTGTGTGTGTGTGCATGCTTTATTTCTTTCTTGTCGCTAGTGGACGAATGAATAGATGGCGGTCAAACGTTTCATCTGCTTCAGTAGTAAACGAGGACAATGACATATGATGCGAGACCTGTGAAGGCATCAGCCTAAAAAAAGCTCCTGATGTGTAATCATATAACATCATCTTCTTACCTTTTCTTTTTTTACCTTTGTCTTCATATATCTGATATCCGATAAACTGAATATAACGGTACTTCCGAATTGTTTTGTCTATATAACATGAGAAAGATATATAAGTAACGTGATGTCGCTGGTTATTATTATTACTATTATTGTTGTTGTGGTTATTATTATTATTAATATTATTATTATTATTATTATTATTTAAAAAGTGAAAATGATCATGGTCATTTTAGTCGATAGTATAATTTTTTATCATCATTTTAATCATCATCATTCTCTGCATGAGTATATTTATTGACAGAGGGATGAACTTTTATTAGCATATTAAATTATACCGAGTTCAGGCTTCGTTCTCCTACGTCTATTGTTCATCTCCCTTCCCTTTTTCCTTTGCATCTTCTGTCAATAATGAATACGTATGCAAATTCAGTAAAAATTTAAATGATTCACTTTTTTGGACTTCTTTAGAGATCAGTCATGAAACATGGTGATTCCAAAATATTACAAGAAAGTGTCCATCAGGATGATGATGATCCTGGACTTGGTAGGATTTAATGAGAATGTACGGTGGATGAGAATAAACGGGTGGATTGAGATGAAAGATCTGGAATCATTATCATGGAAGGACATCTCTACCACGCATTATTTGGGAGACAAACAGAGGCATCTGCCACTCCAGGGTTACAATTAAATATCGATGGAGTGATGATGAGTGTCTAGATTATGTAAGAATCTTACAGGATTTGAGTTCCTGGTTACGTGGCATTGACACATACTTGATATTTAGTGATGGGGGAACACCCCAAGGGTGTGTAAAGCTTCAACTTGCATAGAGTAATAGACCTTTACCAATTTATTATATAGACAAAGATGTTTTAATTTGAGATAGATATGGCCAATATCTTTTGTACAACTACCACACAGACCTTGCAGATGAACATCATGGACCCGGAAATACCTTTTGGAGACAAAGACTAGATTGCGTGTTTGCACTGAAACAAAATTCTTGGTCCCACTGAGCATCCAAATGGCAGGAAAGACAAATGCAGCGCGAGTGATCTTATGAAGACACCATCATAATCATTGAGCAAACTGGCACTCTCCATGTCTCAGTTGGTCACCAATTCAGTCCTGAAAGATGCCTTAAATGGAGAATAGTTGCGGAAAAGATTTGCTCAGCACATTCAACGATACTTAGTACAAACGTTAACTTTTGCTCAAAATGATGAACAAATCATTAATTAAACCGCAAGAAGGGGAAGACGTGTTGAGCAGTTTCCACTGTAAAATTAGTGTTGTACAGTAATAAATTATTAAAGAAATTAATTAAGTAAGTGATTACTTGAAATATAAAATTGTAATTGTAATCAATTCCTGCAACAACAAAAAAAGTAATCAGTAATTGTAACTGATTACAAATTCTGGAAAAGTAATGCAAGTTCTAATTACTTTTAAATTACAATTACTAATTACTAATTTGTTTTGATCTAGTTATACATTTTAGAAACTGTTCAATTATAAAAAGAACGGTTTTCTAATTTTGTGAAATTAGTTCTACAGTATTGTTTTCAATGTGTTACGTTGAATTCTTAGTGCAAAGAACATTATTCTGTGCAAAGCGTGAATTAACCAATGAGAACTTTAAGTTGTGACAGACTGAATAGAAGTAATGTAATTATAATTTAATTACCCGGATTAAAAAAAAAGTAATTGTAATTGATTACTTCAGAGTGACAGAGTAATTACTACTACAATTTTTTTACAGTAATTGTAATTTTAATTCCTTACTTTTACAACAGTAATCTATACAACACTGTGTAAAACTTACATATTTTACCTGACAAAGAATACACCACCATCTTTATGGCAGCCAGAGATTTTACTTCTTTGTATTGAGTTGTTTTTGAGATAGTTTTGAAGCAGGGCTGGAGAGAGAAACAGTCCAATTTGCTTCATACCGGAGGAGAAGATGTTCCAGTGCAAATTATACCGTCCTGTAAAGGTAAACATGTTGGAGCATTATGCGATCTGGTAGGACAAAACAGAACGTATCTTGCCAGGATACCTTACGCAACATCGGAATAATCTTAGCTGGACATTGACAGTCTATTCTAATGGGGTTAGATGATCAAAATGACAATAAATCTATTGAAATTACATTTAGGTATCTATTGCGTTAGCAGCTTAGTTTTGGGGTCAGACTACTGGAAGAAGGTGTGCTAGTAATTCCGCACATTTTGAGAAGAGAGGACTCAATTAATAAACCATGACGAGAGATATTCTCAATGATGATCCAGCCTTAGATTGCAACTTGACTCTCAGTGTGTGGAGTGTGGACTCGATGAGCAAGAAAGATTTAATGAACTTCTTTTCTTTGGCACAGACTCAGACTTTGCGTCAGGTAAACTGAAATTGGCTGCTTTTTGTCTCCTGCAAGTCCGTCTTGTCTTTGATGAAGACATTTTATGCCAAATCGAAAACCGTTATACATATAATTTCTCTTCTACAAATGAGTGTCCTCAAGAGCAGGTTCTGAGAATAATTGTGGGAACTTTATTTGATTGTTGATAAACTTTTTGACAACATAAATTTTTCGGCAGCATGTTGCTTTTTCGGTGCACTATCTCCAATCAAAGATTCTTTGTACACCCTCCGCACTTATCATGGAGATTTTGCGCACTTTGGATGATGATTAGACACATTCATAAATCCTCCAATTGATTACTGGCAGCAATGGGCTTTTATTGATCTAAAATTCTACTTCTGCTTCATGGTGTATTAGTGTTGCCATCGAAAGTACAAAGTTCAAAATAAGATGGTCCCTCTATACAACACCCAGCATGAGTATCTGGGATACGAAGACACTTTCCTTAACTTGCTGGCGTACTGTCTAAAGCAGCGGTTCCCAACCTCAGATCGCAACCCAAATCAGGGTCGCTGGGGTCCTCAGTGTGGTTGCAAAGGGTCATCAGAAGAACATTTTTTAAATCATATCATAACCCTGAGGGTCGGGAGGTCCTGTTGGTGGCCAATTTAGTGTCGCAGCAAAAACAAAAAAGGTTTGGAACCACTGGTCTAAAGCAAGATGTTAGACTGGTCATGGCCTATACAGTTATTTGCGCATCACTGAAATTGAAAAATCAAAACAACGCAACTAGATGGCAGATAACCATTTGTATCAACACCACATTGAGGCTGCTTTGATCCAGACAGTGGTTTGGAAATCAGTGAGTTTGCCATCTGGTTAAATTGTTATTATTGAATGCATGTGCAAAATATAAAGGTTTTGGAGGTTTTGTTAATCACTTTTAGTAAGTAGTAAGTCCTGGATTGTTTACATTGTTGTAATGAAATAATCAAACAAACAAACAAAGAAACACAAATGGCATTTTGCATCGCATCATCTGTGAAAAAATCGGTGGTATCATTGCAGAGACTTATTTATGAAACGATGAAATCGCAAGTTTTATGGAGACTGGGAGTGAAATAACCTCTTCTTTGTATAATACCATTCAAATATGTTTGATGAACTGCATCAAAACTACATTTATTTGTTCAGGACATATTTCAATCGTATATAAAATATCCGTGCATTCCGTTAATGATTTAAAGCGTGTAAAATGTCATTTTCACAGCTTAAAGGTAGACCTGAATGCTATATACTACTTTCAGTAATCTTAATTAGTTAGACATTTCACGTACACTGCGAAGACAGGACGCACATTCATTCACTGGATTAGGAGATATGGCCATTTAAATACCACCAAAATGCGACCTCGACGGAAACAGCCGAGCGACTTTTTGTAAATAACCCGATACGCACGCGCGAGCTTGTGACGTCACAAGAGGAACCCACTTTGGCTAGCAACATGGCTTCTCCTTCTGACAGTCAGAGCGAACATGAACCAGAATTGGATTATTATGGACTTTTGTGAATGTACACAAACGTCGCTCGAATAAAGTGTATAATCAAGGAAATGCAAACGTAAGCGAATCTTTTGTACTCTGAGTTAATATCAGTTTAATAAACCTTTGCCGTTGAACAACTCGTTGTGTCGAAAGAAATTTATATATATATATATATATATATATATATATATATATATATATATATATATATATATATATATATATATATATATATATATATTTGTTGCAGTAATTTCAGATTTTAGGGGAAGTATTGATACATTTATCAGGATAAGTTATCATTGTTGAAACAAGCAAATATTCTCCATTTAATTCTTTTGTCGTTCAACATTTACACTTCTTAATTGCGCTATTTTCGTAAACTGGAAATGTATTCGAGACGTTACCTGTCCCCCACCCCACCTCTCTCTCTCTCTCTCTCCTCCCCCTCCCCCCCCCCCCCAAACAAATATATTCAGCATTGTTTTCGGCATTGGGCAACTATCAAATAGCATCCTGGTAGAAACAAGCATGTGAACGGAGGAATGTCTTCATCCACTTCCTCTACACTGAAAAAAGACAAAACTGGTGGGGTTTGATATTTATATCCCGGCTACAAAAAATTAAGTTCATTGTTTCACCTATAACGTTTTACGCGTAATGCAATGCAGATAAAAAGAGACAGACTTCGGAACATGCCATCTCTCTCTCTCTCTCTCTCTCTCTCTCTCTCTCTCTCTCTCTCTCTCACACACACACACACACACACACACACACACACACACACACACACACCTTTTTTTACAAGCACACAAAACCCCTCCCCACATGCATATGCATTATTACCTTCAAGGTGTAGGTTCGCCTGTGGATATTAATTACAAGAGGAAAAACAAAATTGTCAGGACGTACTTGATGGCATAATTTTGAAAAGACCTCCAAAATGCAGACGAGTCGTAAAACATCCACATCAAATACTTCTCAGCATACATTAAATTGATTATTCCAGTCCGTCGAGCATGGTAATTTAGTGAACCTCCTTGACAGAACTCGTGGCCTCGAATCTAGCATGGTAATTTAGTGAACCTCCTTGACAGAACTTGTGGCCTCGAATCTAGCTAAATTATATAAATATCCGTTACAACACAATTATATTTACTGATTGCAAGGGAAGTAAATATGCAAATATTAACACGATTTTAGCAGGAGTTAGATACCTTACATGCAAGCTTCATAAGTATCATTACGGCAATACTTCTTAAATTGTAAGTTTCTTTGATTCTTTTAAAGGATTCTGTCAAATGCATCTGGTTCATGATATAATAAAATGTGAACCTTGTTTGAGGGTGGGAGTAGGGATTTGGGGGTTTCTATGAATTAAAGTTACAGATGATATTTTATAACCTTCATCCTTCGAACTGAAGGTTCATAAGCTACAACCAAGTAACTGTGTGATGCAATATGGACTCTAATGAGTTTACGAAACTGAATAAATCGCGACAAATACAATTTATATTAGATTATATATTTCTTAAAAGCCAAGGTCCCGTAAAACCGTTGGGACCACACGCTAACGATATCATACACGTGTATGACAAAACAGTCAACAGTCTCTATGACAACCTCGCAAATACGACCGGTCGTTTAAGAAAAGCTGACAATTATTGTAAGCCAGTTTCGAAAAGATAGCAATTATTTATTACTTTTGCCTGTAGAGTGTGCCAGATCCAAATAAAACTTATTTTGTTCTGTATAATTATATGTTATTGAATCTGCACCGTTTGATATTTGGGGTGGACGATTCTTTTTGGCACATTAGATGTAAAATGAAAGATTTTACCGATTGACTTTTTGACGTATGTATACCCATCTGCAAAGGTCGGTTTTAGACAAAGTGACTTTGTGACATATGTATACCCATATGTGAAGGCCAGTTTTCGACTGAGTGACCTGGCAGCTTGATCCAGGGCCCAAACTTAAGGTTGGAAAAGGCTGATTTGTTTGCGTCAAGCGTTGCAGGAACTTGCAAAGACTTTTAAAAGACTATTCCATAAAATATGTTACTGTTAGAATTGCCCCATTTTTAAATATTGATACATAAAATGTATACGGACTGCTTTGTTATTGACACTTTGTTGCCTCTAAGAGTATTAACAATTACAACACTTATTATTCTGGGGGTCAAATTTTTGGCAGTGACAAATAAAGATGCTGCTACTAACACTGATGATACACTATCTGTTGCTGCTGACAAAAACCACACAGAAGGGTGGGAATATCACGTGTTCTACATGAGGTGCTTGCACAAGCGCTGACAAAGCATGCTCAGGAAGCTGCAGGTTTTCCCCTGAATGATAATGTACTTGAGAAATATATATAAACGTTCTAACGAGTAGGCTGTCAGCGGATACCCCATATCTTCTATCTAGCGTATCGGGGCTCATGGAGGAGAAACAATTTTTTTTTCGGCTCTAGCGTATCGGGGCTCATGGAGGAGAAACAATTTTTTTTTTGGCTCTAGCGTATCGGGGCTCATGGAGGAGAAACAAATTTTTTTGGCTCTAGCGTATCGGGGCTCATGGAGGAGAAACAATTTTTTTTTGGCTCTAGCCTATCGGGGCTCATGGAGGAGAAACAATTTTTTTTGGCTCTAGCGTATCGGGGCTCATGGAGGAGAAACAATTTCTTTTTGGCTCTAGCGTATCGGGGCTCATGGAGGAGAAACAATTTTTTTGGCTCTAGCGTATCGGGGCTCATGGAGGAGAAACAATTTTTTTTGGCTCTAGCTTATCGGGGCTCATGGAGGAGAAACAATTTTTTATAAGCCACTCCATTCCATGTTGTGGGTCGCGCCATACTTCAAGCAAGTAATTGGCATTTTTTTGGCGAGACAATTGTAGCCGGAATCTTTTTGTTCCTGCCGCCGCACTTGCTGTGTAAAGGTATGCCCATAACTCATCTGGCAACACCATGGTGTATATACAAAAGCGGACAACAACAACGACAACAACAAAAATTGCGCCGCGAAGCAGCACGTTTAAGTGAAATCAATGCATCATATGCCGGTGGCGCGCGGGATATGGGCCTCATGTTTCACTCTATGTTCAAGAGCGGAGTACGAGAGCAAGGAAGTTGTTGTCACGACGGTTCTGTTGTTTCCGCTTCGACGGAAACCACACAGCGCAAGCGCACATTTAAGCTTAATATCCAGCAACTTTTTTCATGAATTTTGTTTTTTGCACCTCAGCAATACGACTGAATCATGTTTTTTTTTTCTTTGTTCGATCGAAACTGCTCTTTGTATGCCGTGTAGTTTTGAAATTCGTCTATGATTAGCTTGATCTCATCCTCTGATATTGCATTATCTTGAAGCGCCCTTGATACGTGGTCCGCGATGGTGTCAGTTTTAAACTGCAAGAACGCGAATTTCATTATGCTTTACAGCTTTTGTAATATAACATTTAGAGATACGATTGCAAGCAACGGTAGCCAAGCTGGAGATTACGGACACACCTTAAGAACAGCAGTGAAGGAGATAGCGACAACGCTGACTACTATACCGAGTACTGCGACTCTGGTAGTAAGAGACACGCCAACCAAAGCAACATCAATATTGTTACGCACATTAAACGCACGCTGATACTTTTCAAAAGGCGCCGCCGCTCCTCGATTTTGGTACGCAGTTTGTTTTCAATTTCGCAGATCCTTTTGAGGTGAATATCTTGTGGGTTTTGGAGTTTAGGGTACCGCGGGGAGTAGGTCGTTATATTGAGTCTATAAGCAGCGCGATATGAAACTTTAATTCGTCAGTGGACTTGGTTAGTTTTGTGAACCCACACCTTTAATCCATCGCCTTTGCTTAAGGTAATACGGTGGCGAAGTAAAAAAGCTGATAGCTTCCCTAATGTCACTAGATTGTAAAATAGTATTATTATTAAGGGCCAGAAGTGCCATGCAATTTAGCTTCGCGACAAGGCGAGTTTGTGGTAAAATACTGTGATGCGTTGGAATGCGTTTCTTTTGAATACAACTGTTGTTCTGTCGTTGTCGAGATCAATGATTGCGGGATTTACATACTCCAATGAAAATGTTACTGGTGTAAGCTCTTTTTGTTCAATTATCACGACGTTGTCATTGTAGTAACAATGGTACCCGCGACCCCACCATAGCAGTACTTTTAGCTTTTTTGCCAAAGCAGCCGCAATTAACCCCAGTTGATTACCAGTTGGTTTAGGTTCATATGGGTTCCCCCACTGCTCGATGTCTGTCTGCTTTGCCTTTTCGTTTCATCCCGATGTGAACCGGGGCGTGTCAGCCCCATGTTGACGCAGATAGTCTTCCACCAGTGGCTTGTTTTCCTTTCAAGGTCACTTTTTCTGGGTCGCACCCGCTGTTCCAGCACATTATCATAGGCAGGATCCGCTGTCGGATAAAGTGCTGCTGGGGGAGCCAATGATTCGTGTTCCTTGTCTATGTCTGGTCACTCCCCCATGACTTGCTTTTTATAAAGCTTAGCTGGACCTAATTACTCGCACTTGTGTGATCAAGCAGCAAGCTAAAAATGGTTTAAGTGGCTGAAAGTCCTGAAGCTTCTGCGTTAACGTTGAGACACTGGATGGTGTCACAAGCGGTAAACATAAATGCAAAACTAGTTTCAAAAGTTTCATGTGAGTCACAAACGGTACTCACTGCCGTCATTCTCCACCTGCACGACTCCATTGACGAGAATTGAGAGCGTCGCCCACGTTCCGTCCGCGCGACTCACGTGAAAGTTAATGAAGTAAAGCCCGGCGCCCGAGACGTTGATAGTATCATTATCATTGCTGACTGTAAAACCACCAATGTTTTGAAAGTTTTCCGTGATAGTTCCGCTGACAGATATGATTCTGCCGAGCATTACCTACGCAGCCTTTAAGGCGGCGATATCTGGAATCCACCGAAGGACGCTATTATGGCATACATAACGGTGGTTACCGACTAAGCCAAATGTGTCGGTAAGACTGGCCCCTGAACTGGGGTTGCTATTACGTATTGCCTGATTGCAGCAGCGTTGTTATGCCGTCTTATGCTGTTCATAAACTGGAGGCTATCAGCAAAATGCAACCGTCCTATTGAGAACGTCATGTACTTCTCCATGTTGTTCGGAATAGCGCTGATGTTCTCCGACGATGCTGTTCCGATGGCCTCCATAATAAGGTGACCCTTGTAGACGCGCGGATTATGAATCTGTATTTTTTCTGGATAGATGCGCAGCTTGAGATTGCATCCTTTGTGGGCCATGGCGCGGTATTTTCCTGTAAAATGGCGGTGGTCTCGTACACGGTTTATTCACATCTCTCTGCCACAGATGTAACAGACTTTCGCTTCCTGAAAGTTCCTACATTCGTCCCTTCCCATGAGCATCTCTGACGGTTTTCGAAGAAGCCCCTCTCTGATCTCTTTTAGCTCACGTTCGAGGCTATGCGTGAAAGTGGCGACAGACTCAGTCACTCTGTATAACACTGGCACCTTGGATACCCCATCACACTGAACGAATAGCAAAAGCCAAATGGTATCTGGTCAGCAATTTTATGCGTGCAGCTTTTATGTGAATTGTGGGCAGGGCCTTCCACCGGAACGTTGAGTGCTTCAACGTCAGCATAAATGACGTATTGAATACGCATCTGACGATGGTGGTTCTGAAAGGCTTGGATTGCACATGCATTGCCTTCCTTCTTTTCGGACACTCGCTGTGGCTTTTCGCTTATAACGCGGCAGTCCTTAGTGTGTCATTGCAATAGGTCAGCGCGGCTAAAGACGTACAGGCAGCGGCAGCAGACGTGCTTCTTATTTTTGTGTTTGTTTTGCTTGTATACCATACGGCTCAGGTCTTTTATCCAGACGTAGTGATTCTTTTCTGCTTCAGCGGTGAATGCCGTGTCTGTAATCAGCAATATATCGATAGCGCGTGTCCTGACTTCATCACCAATACGCAGCGGGTAGAGGTATTGTTTCCAATCAAATGCATTAACCGCGACAGTTTCTTCGCGCGCTGTAGCCTCACAATATCACCAACCCGGACAGAAAAGCCAATGCCTGTAAAGTCAAGCTCACCG